>CM034155.1:532691074-532845019 GCA_019776745.2 Taxus chinensis | reverse complement strand
TCCGATTTTACCCATCACAACCTATGCAATAATTCTTGTTGAGAATGATACTCTTAAAGGATCTTCCAGTTCATATTGAGTAAAAAAGTGCAAAATAGATCGACTCAGCCTCGGACTATGAAGGCCTGCCTTTTAGAGCAGGAGATGTTTCTCTTAGGGACATTCGGCCACTACTTGTGAGAAGAAAATAGAAAAAATGATTAAGGGCTAATGGTGGAAAAAATGCCCTCCTGGGAACATATGGTGTTTGCAACTAAAGAAATTCCGCTGCGGCAGGATGAGGAACCGAGGTGGTCTACTGTCCCTGATACTAATATTGATAATAGCAGGGATGACAGGATGAAAAGACCCTTGAGTGAAAAATTCACCAGGGATGAAACTAAAGGCTAGAAACATTGAACCAAATGTGTCTATAGGACTGAGGACCCCCCTAATTCAAGCAATACATATTAGCTGATAGCTAACCTTAAGTTCTCTATTCCTATGTTAGGAAATTTCAGATGCTTGGACACATTAGGAAAAAGAAAAATTAATTTTTCCAAAGAAAAAAATTTACCTTTCCTTCAAGGTCAGTGAGTAGTCACTGTTGTTCGGCTTAATCCATATCAGTGACGTCACCACCTTTACCTCAGCCGGACCCAACCATGTTTGGCTTGTTGTTCATCAGTGTTTTTTTGTGTTGTGTTGTTGGTTTTGGAACTTCTCTTGGTAGAATGCTTTCGTTTATGCCATTTGGGCTTAAGGTTTACCTTAGTTTGCGAGCCTTGTTGCAAAGGGTATATTCCCTTTCCAAAAAAATATTTATCTATAAAAAAAATAAATAAATGGAAGCCAAGTAATAGTGTCTCCCTGGACATCCAAGATTAAGGACTATTGGGGTCTTTGTAGGATGGGAATAGCAGTAACTGACATTTACCTCCTTCAAAAGTATCAATAGATGAAAACCATCAAATTTGATGACTCTCTTTGAATGATCTGCCTACAAATTTGAATGAATCTTGACTATATGGACCTAAACCTTAACACTCAACCATGAGACTAAACCCTAAACTCTAAAACCTAAACCTTAAAAACCAAAATAATAAATCCTAAACCCTAAACACTAAATACTAAACTCTAAAACCTAAACCCTAAACCTTCACCCAAGACCCTAAACCTTGAGCCCAGAGCCCTAAAACCTAAATACTAAATCCATATCCCCAAGCTCTAACCCCCAAAACTTAAACCAGTAACTCTGAACCCCGAACCTTAAGCTATCGACCATGAACCATTGAACCCTAAATCAAAACCCTAAACCTTAAGCCTTAAACCCTACAACCCAAATCCATGAGCCCTAAACCTTAGACCTAAAACAGTGAGCGCCTACACTCTAAATCTAGAGCGCCTGATATAAACCCTAAACCTTTAAACTCGTAACTCTGAAACCTGAGTTGTTGTAAACATTAAACCTTAAACCATAACTTCTTGGGTAAAGTGAGGTGGGTGTATGAGGTCAGAGGAAAAGTAGATGGATGAAGAGGGTTGAGTTAACCACAGGGATTAAGGGGGCTATGGTGAAGGTAAATGACGTGGGTTGGGCCTGAGATGTGGGAGACATTGACTGAAGTGTAGTGGGTAGTGAAAGCAAAATACCCATAAACCTAAATCTCTGAGGCCGAGACCTACCGGTAAAAACAATAAACCTTTTTTTTAAGGCCTAAATGTTAAATCCAAAGGTCCCTAAAACCTAACCCTTTTAAAAAAACTAATCATTAAACCCTAAAAACCCTAAACTATAAGACTAAAATCTAACCATGAACCCTAAGCCTAAGCTTAAACCCTAAACCAAAGCCTAAACTCTAAACCCTAAACTATAAAACCGGAACTCATGACAACTAAAACCCTTGAACCCTGAAAATAAACCATAAACCTTGAGCATTAAACCCTAAACATGAACCCCTTTTCCCTAAACCCTAAAACACTGACTTTAAACCTTAAACCCAAACTCCTAAACCTAAACTTAAAACGTAACCCTAACTCCTCAACCCTAACCTTAGAACACCTCAGAGGCCGCCTGGAACCAGAGCACTAAACCGACTGGTATACCATAAACCCTAAGGCCTAAAATCCTAAACTCTAATAAAAAGGGGGGGGGCCCTAAATTATAAACCCTAAACCCTAAAACCTAACCTTGAGACCTTAAACCCTAGACCTTCAAGCCCTAAGCCCGAGCCCTGATCCCTGACCCTAGGCCCTAAGCCATAAGCCCATCCAAAACCCTAAACCTTAAACCCTGAAACATGGACCCGTAATTCCTAACCCTACAACCTAAACCCTGAAACCCGCAAGCTCTCAACCCTAACACGAAGCTCTCAACCTTGATCCCTAAACCCTAACCCTGAACCCCTTTTCCCTAAACCCTAACCTTGACCGTTAAAACCTTAAACCCTAGCTCCTACACCTAAATTCCTTACCCCTAAACCGTAACCCTAACTACTCCTTAAACACTAAATCGTAAACCCTAAACCCTAAAACTAACCCCTGAACCCTGAAATCTCAACCTACCCTAAACCCTGAACCTCAACTCTCAACCCTAAACCCTGATCCTAACCCTAACCCCTAACCTTGAGCCATTAAACCCTAAACCCTCAACCTTGACCCCTAAACCCGAACTTTGACCTTGATTCCTAAACCCTAACCATCACCCTTAACCCTACTCCATAACCCAAAACTCTAAACTCTAAACCCTCAAATCTGAACTATGAGCCTATAATACTAAACCTAAAGCCCTAAACTCGAAACCTTGAGTCCTAAACCGTTAGCCCTAAACCCTAACCCTAAACCCTAACCCTAAATCTACCCTCACCCAAAGGAAAGTCTAAAAGATCATTTCACCATGTTTCAATGTGTAGGAATACCTGTAAGTGATCAATGACGCATTTAGTTTTTATTAGAAGATTACTATACTTACTACATCCTTTTGAGCCTAAAAGCGCATTTTGGCCATTTTGTAGCTAATTGAACACCCTTCAGAACAAGCAAAAAAGAGCTAGTCAATGTCACCGAGTTAGCAAGGACCATTATTTGTTGAAGCATTTAAGATCATTTCTCCATAAGAGAATCTGCAAAAGCATGTATGCGAATCATGAATTTGTTCCATGAAAGGAGGCTTTTAGAGCTAGGAAGTGTGAGGGGATGATCTTTATAGGAGCACCATGTTTCTAAGAATGAGAAATCATCTGAGCTCACTTGAGGCAATTCACTTGGTACTATTCATAACAAACTCATTAACCACCTAGTAGTGTATCACACCTTAAAGGAGGAGGCACACTACAATCACCTCATTTTGGCCATAGGACGGAACTCCGCATTCATGGAACAATCCTCTATCGACCAAATGAGGATCTCTTTTTTAGTAAGAAAGAAGTAGACAAACATAATAGAGTTAATTCATGGTCCCTAAAGTGAATTATGGACCAAATTTAAAAATTAGTACCAATTCAAGCAGTGGTAGGTCCAAATCCATTTTAGAAGGTCAAAAAGACCTTAAACATGACTATCTGGCTTTCCCAAAACAAAGACTGAATACAATATAATATGCCGTAAAGTTTTGGGTCATTTTTGTGCTGAAATCTGAAAATGATTAAGTACTACCAGATTAGATTTTGAAAAACTATCTTCTAGATTATAACTGTTGGAGCTACAATACCACTTCCTAAGGTGGCAAGTGACCCTATTTCTTTTAATTTACTAAAATAAATTTCAATTATAAGAATAATAAATTAGGTTTGTGGATTCCTGAGGGCCAACAAATTAAACAACGATCGGCTTTTTTAGCCAATGCGTACGCATTTTTGTTTTTTTCGGATTCCATTTTTTTGTTTATTACTTTTTTTTTTTTTTCTTGTGTTTTTTTTTTTGTCCGCCTTTTTGCCCCCCCCCCCCCTCCAACTTTTGTGGCACTAACTTTACCCATAGGTGATAAGTAGATTTTTATATGTTGGATGAAAGTTTTGGACTTATACTTGCATATGAGTTTTATGTATGAGTGCAAATTTTCTCTCTGATGTACAAGGATGATTTTTCCTAATAAACAAAATCAAAGTATATGTTGTAAATGCAAGGTGGTCAAAAAGCTTCTTTTATTTTTTTCCCATTAAAAATATCATTACTTACCTTGAACTTGAATAAATTTTCATAATTTAAGATATATGTTACTTACTCTTAGGTGAATCAATTGATTTTCTGCAAATTTTTATCCTTAGAATTTGAAATAAATTAATCATCAGCCATATCTAAATTAAAAAAACTTTGACCTTAAAATATTTAGATCAACGTGTTCTCACTCCTTACAATACAAGTCCAGAAAACAAATAGATACTATAAAACGGATTCCCACTTTATCCCAATAAAAAAAGACATTCCCTAGCTACCTCATTCACATCCGACAATGACAGAAACAAAGATCTGCGTAGCATATAGAAGATTCGAACAATAGGAGGCCATCAATTTATAAGAAACTAGAGATAGTTTACGAGTAAAAATAGCTTATGTGGGTCTGAACATCCTTATTGTAAACATACACAATTGGCTTCAACTTTAAAATTTACGTTGTCAACAACTTCTATGATATTAGATGGTCAATTACTAGAGACATGTCTTTTTTCATTTTAGGAGGAGAACATTAGTCACGATCTATTTTGTAAAACATTTAATTTTTGTTAAAAAGAGCTAGATGAAAATTTCTTACATTAAAGAGTTAGTGCATTTAAATGTGCATCCAACCTAAAATGATCATCAAGAACCTCTATATCTACATCTTAGTAATAGAATGAACAAATTATATTCTTTTTTTTTCCACCATTTATTGATTCCCCTTTCTCTCTATATCTTTGTCCTAATCCTTAAGAACAAACAATTGGCAATTCCTATTCAAAGCATGGGCTTAAAGAAACAATTTTCATACTTGCTTCTATCCAGCATTTTGCCTAAAAAGTATACTATCTCATTTTTTTTGCTAGTTTGAATTCAGTATTGTGTTGAAAATAATATTTTTGGTACCTCTCATCTCTCAATCCCTGCTATCATCTTGGAGTTTTCACCCAAAGACAATGACAAAATGTACTTTGTTTTCCTTCCTACTAAACTTAACTGACCCACACATTGCAACTTTTATTCCTTTTGTTTACGTGCAAATTTATCCCTCTTAATGTTGAGATTTATGAAGCTCGCTCCCCTGAAACCACTACATCTTTGATCTCAATTGCAATGCATTTGAATTAAACCTCAGGTCCTTTTTTATTGCAACTTGAAATTGAAGCTCTCTGTTTGTAAAATGTGGAAATTTTAACTAGTAACACCTTCATTTGAGAACACATAGAAACTAATTCTGGGATCTTATGGGATTGAGGCCATGAATTTCTTTGAAAGTGTCAAATCAGAAGAATTACCACTTCCCATTAGAGGGAGCCCCATTATCACACATGAACCAAAGGTACAATAAGCCACAAGGTATTTGCAACACGTTTGGGGGCACAAAAAAGGGGTCATAAGTGACGTCATATTATTGGTCAAATACCAACATAATATCACTTGTTAGGGGATTATTAGGTCAATGCATACACTCAAATTATAAAAAACTGGTGAATATGAATTGTAGCATCTGGAATCTAGTTTCTAAACTACTATTTTTTTTTTTAAATGTACAGTTTTAGCTTATTAACACTCAAATATTCACTTAACTTGGTTTTTTTTTTTTTTTAAACACGCTATAAGATTTTAGTCCCTTTGCCCGCAATTGGATGACTAAAAAATTGATATATGTTTTTTTCCTTTTTGTAAGACGTTGAGATGCTCTATCTATCTTGTGATAGATTTTATTTTAATAATTTTTTTTGAGTAATATTTTTTTTATGATTTTTTCCGTGAAGTGATCTAAAACATAAGAAAACAGAGCACTTTCCGTTGCCCACCATACTTCATCAAAAAACCCTAAACCTTAAACCTTAAACATGGACTCCTTAATATCCTAACCCTAAAACTAAACCCTGACCCCTCAACTCTCAACCGCTAAAAACCCACAGTCTCAACCGTAGCCCCTAAACGCCTAAACCCTAACCCTTTTCCCTAAACCCTAAACTAAACCTTTACCTTTAAACTTAAAAACCCAGCTCCTACACACCTAAATCCTTACCCCTAAACCCTAACCCCTAACTCCTAAAACCTAAACCTAAATCTGTAACCCTACAAACCACACCATAAGCAAACACAAACCCTACCCTGAAATCTCAACCCTAAACCTAAAACCTGACCCTCCATCTCAACCCTAAACCCCTGGATCCATAAACCCTAAAAACCCCTGACCCTTGGAGCCATAACCCTAAACCCTCAACCTGACCCTACAACCCCTAACTAACTTTGACCGTTAATCCCAAACCCTAACCCTCAACCCTTAACCCTAAACCCATAAAACCCAAACTACTAAAACCTAAACGCCTAAAATCTGAACTATGAGCCTTAAATACGAAACCCTTAAGCCCTAACTCTAAACCTTGATGGTCCTAAACCGTTAGCCCTAAAAAACCCTAAAACCCTAAACCCTAAACCTAAAAGATCATAACCCCTCACCCGCAAGGAAAGCCTAAAAAGATCTTCACATGTGTCAACCATGGGTGTAGGGCATGCATTTAAGGTGATCATCGACCATTATTGTCTTTTATAGATATTACTTCCTTGAAGCGCCTAAAAAGGCATTTTGGCCATTTGGTTGCTAATTGAACACCTTCAGGACCGCCAAAAATGAAGCTAAGTCATTTCAACCACCTTGGTACAAGGACCATTTTTGTGAGCATTTAAGGTATCATTTATCTTCCATAAGAGACATATGACAAAAGCATGTATGAGAATCATGAATTTGATTCCATGACCGATGTCTTTTTAGAGTAGGAAAGGTGAGGGGATGAATCTTTATATGGAGCCCAGTTTGCTTTCGACGATGAAATCATCTGAGCTCAAGTGATGCAATTCACTGGTACTATTCCATCCAACTCATTCAACACCTAGTAGTGGTTATCACAACCTTAGAGAGGCACATTACAATCACCATGCTCATTTTTTGCCCAAGGACAGGAATCCCATTCTGGAACAATCCTCTATCTACAAAGTGAGATCTCTTTTTAGTAAGAAGTGACAAACATAATTAGAGTTAATTCATGTCCAACTAAAATGTGATTATGACCAAATTTAAAAATAGACAATTCAAAGCAGTTGGTAGGGCCAAAATCCATTTTAAGAAGGTCAAAAACCTGCAAAAATGACGATATTCGTTCCCACAACAAAGACTGTGACTTACAATATATATGCCCTAAAAGTGTTGGGTCATTTGCTGAAATCTTGACATTAGTAAGGTACTAACCAATTAGATGTTGAAAACTATCTTCTAGATTATAACTGTTGGAGCTACAATACCACCACTAACCACTTCCAAAGTCAAGTGACCCTAATTTCTTGTATTTCTAAAATAATTTTCAATATAAGAATAAAAATTAGGTTTGGTGATTTCCTGAGCCAAACAAATTAAAACAGACATCGCTTTTTAGCAAAATGCGTACGCATTTTGGTTTTTTTCGGATTCTTGTCCGCCTTTTTGTTTTTTTGCCCCCCCCCCTCCCCCCCCCCCCCCCCCCAACTTTGTGCACTTACCCATAGGTGATAAGTAGATTTTATATGTTGGATGGAAAGTTGGACTTATACTCTGCATGAGTTTTATGTTAAATGAGTCCAAATTTCTCTCGCTGATGTAACAAGGATGGATTTTTCACTAAGAACACAATCAAGTATAATTGTGTAATGCGAGGTGTCAAAAAGATTCTTGTTTTTTCATTTAAAATATCATGTACTTACTTGAGCTTGAGTAAATTTTCATAATTTAAGATATGATTACTTACTCATAGGGTGGAATCAATTGATTTCTTGGCAAATTTTATCCTTAGAATTGAAAGCAAGTTAATCATCATCCATATCTAAATTAAAAAACTTTGACCTTAAAATATTTTGATCCAAACGTGTTCTCTACCCTCCTTACCAAGTCCAGAAAACAAATAGTACGATATATAAAAAACGGATTCCACTTATACCCACAATAAAAAGAATTCTACTACATCACATTCACATACGACAATGACAAGAAATCAAAGATCTGCGTAGCATATAGAAGATTCGAAACAATAGGAGGCCACAAATTTATAAGAAAATAGAGAGAGTTTACTAGTAAAATATCTTATGTGGGTATGAACTCCACTTGAGTGTAACATACACAATTGGCTTCAACTTTAAAATTACTTGTCAACACTTCTATGATATTAGATGGTCAATTACTAAGAGACATTTATTTTTCATTTTAAGGAAGAACATTAGTCACGATCTATTTTGTAAAACATTTAATTTTGGTTAGAGCTAGTGAAAAATCTTACATTAAAGAGTTGAGTGCATTTATGTGCATCCAACACTAAAAGGATCATCAAGAACATATATATCTACATCTTAGTAAATAGAATGAACAAATTATATTATTTTTTTTTCCACCATTTAAGTTGATTCCCCTTTCTCTAATCTTTGTCTAATCCTTAAGAAAAAACAATTGCAATTCCTTATTCAAAGCATGGGCTTAAAGAACATTTTCATACTTGCTTCTATCCATCATTTTCCTAAAAAGTATACTATCTTCATTTTTGCTAGTTTGAATTCATGTAGTGTGTGGAAAATAATATTTGGTACCTCTCATCTTCTCAATCCCTGCTATCTTGGAGTTTTCACCCAAAGTACATGACAAAATGTACTTTGTTTCCTGAACTAACTGACCCACAAATTGCAACTTTTATTCCTTGTGTTACGTGCAAATTTATCCCTCTTAATGTTGATATTTATGAAAGATGATCCCATGAAAACACTACATATTTGATCTCAATTGCAATGTCATTTGATTAAACCTCAGGTGCCTTTTTTATTGCATTGAATTGAAGCTCTTCTGTTTGTAAAATGTGGAAATTTTAACTAGTAACACCTTCATTTGAGAAAACATAGAAACTAATTCTGGGATATTATGGATAGAGGCCTGAAGTATCTTGAAAGTTGTCAAATCAGAAAGAATTAACACTTCCCATTAGAGGGATCCCCATTATCACACATGAACCAAAGGTAACAATAGCCACAAGGGTATGTGCAACAAGTTGGGGGACAAAAAAGGGGTCATAAGTGGACGTCATATTGCAAATAACAACATAATATCAACTTGTAGGGATTATTAGCAATGCATACACTCAAAATTATAAAAAAATGTGAATATGAATTGTAGCATCTGGAATCTAGTTTCTAAACTACTATTTTTTTTTTTAAATGGACAAGTTTAGCTATATTAAACACTCAAAATTCAATGACTTGGTTTTTTTTTTTAAAACACGCCTATAATATTGTAGTCCATTTGCCCGCAATTTGGATGACTAAAAATTGATATATGTTTTTTTCCTTTGGTAAGAAGTTAGATGCTGCTATCTATCTTGGGATAGATTTTATTTTATAATTTTTTTGAGTAATATTTTATTTTTTATGATTTTTTCCGTGAAAGTGATCTAAAAACATAAAGAAAACATAGCACTTTCCGTTTGCCCACCATAACTTCATCAAAAAATATTGAAATCAAATTATTATTTTTGAACATGTATATAATTTCACCATGGTTGGGATAGAATAAGTTTTATCACATTCTAACAAGTGAAATAAAATTTGTAGTCTTAAACGTAGACATAAACATTCACGGGAAAAAGTGTCTTAAAGACCTACTATTAGTAAAAAGTTATAAAATGGTATTTATACTATTCTTTTCACTTTAAAATCAATATTTCTACAAAGCTAATAGTCTCCCCTATGTGATGGTACCATTTTTATGAAATATTTTTGACTTTTTGGCATGGTTCAAGTCCACAGAATACATTTGATGTTTTGTTGTTTTTGATGTAAAATTCATGATTTGATGTCCACTTAATTGTCCCCCAACTTGCTGCACTTACCCACAAACTGATTAACTAAAAATGGAAATTTTATGCTACGGTAGTTAATATAATCTAGGAGGACATATAACACAATAAATAACAGTATGTAAAGCATCATGTAAATGAAAAAAGTAATTAAACTAATGGAATAAACCCTAATGATCAAGAAAGAGTGAGGAATTGACCTAGTTGATTAGATGAAGTAAGGAGACTGTGTCGCAGAGATGACTATGAAAATAGGATACATGAACTACTATTTTGGAGCCCCAAAAAAGATAGATCTAGACTATATCTCAGGATTGGGGCACCTGGAAAGGAACCGAGGCTCTCTAGTGTGTAAACTAGGTGCCCTGGTCTATGTAGGTAGATGATTTTGAAACCCTCGTTGTTGATCACATTAAGTTCGTTGCTTCACTTCAGATGTCGTTTTTGCTCCAAGATGAATAAAAGACCTGCAAAACCCTAACAAGTATCAATTCCCTAAAAAAGAAGAATTCATATGAGTAGGTCAGACTGACCTCATCTACCACAATGGTGGACTTAATAACTGAGATTTACACAACATTCTAGACCCAAATGTACTTTTGTGTGTGTGTGTGTATACCCTAGGTTTCTCTTGTGTCAGTCGCACTTTGTGTAATAACGAGCTAACTATGTGTAAGAAAATGTAATAAAATGGTGCATGAAATAGAATGAATCCTCCCCTATGATGTGGGTGATGCAAATGACCCAAGCTTTGTTCCTTGTGATGGAGCTATATGGATGGAATGATCTCTAATGCAATAGATGGATACAACTCTAGGTGCAGTGATAGTTCTTAGTCCCTCATTATGGTCTCATAAATTTCTATGTATAGGGTTATCTTGATCTAATTTCGTAATTAACCCCGAAATGGCCAACCAAAAGAAAATTCAAATGCTAAAATGGTCATAAAGAGCCCAAAAAGTGGCGGGAAAGAGAAAAAAGGATTAGGGCACCCCGGGCACCCCAGTCAAGGCTGAAATGATGGGAAATGACGGAAAATGACTAAGCATGTGTTCGTTTAAGATCGGGAATGATGCTGAAAATAAATAAAATATGGCCAAAGTACTGGGGTTAATTACTACTTTCTTTACTTAAGAACCTTCTAAATAGTAGTATGAGACCAATACTAAAATAACCCAAAGTGCATGATTTATTGACTACATTTTCTCCCACTTTATGTTGGTGAGTTGAAATCTCGGTAATATAAAGTAGATAGAGATGCGTACTTGAATACCATGTAGATTGATGAAGAAGATGTGCCGAAGGACTAGAAAAAGCGTGGAATGACAAAACGATGATGGAGCGTGGAAAATAAGGATGAAAAATGCAAATAGTGATGAGAGTGAACCTAGGGTGGAAACGCATGTGTTGTTGCTGATGTGTGTGAACATGCATGGTTAGTATGCAAGGTGTACCGCCGCGAAGTGTTGTCATTGTTGTTTTCATTGTCGTCGTTGTTGTTGTCCCCAATTTGACTGCTTGTATCTCATACAATCGGACCTGTAAGGATAAATCGATCAAGTACTAAAATATATATGTATGTAAAATGTAAAAAATGTTATGTATGTGAAAGTACGTAAAGTACACAATTATAAAATACGTAAAATAAAAAGTGTAAATGGAACATGTGCACTTGATCCATGTCGAAAGAAAGGGTTTAGAAGGATATCTTATACTTCCCAACTTTTTTGGGTGATCTGACTCCATAGACCGAAGAGGTATAGGGAGGAAATGCTCTGTGTCCTCCAACATTTAACTGCTTCCCTGAACTATATGAATAAATCTCTGTTTTGTCCTAGTTTTTTAGGCAATTTGACGCCGGTGATAAAAGAAGTATAGGGAGGAAATTATTTATGTCCTCTAACCTCTCATTGTTCCTCCCAATGCTAAAGGCACCATGTCCTATAAAATCCATTGTGAATGGAGTTCGTATACTGGTCTAAACTCACTCGCTATATGTAAACCCACAATGCCAAGGGTGTAATCTGCATTGAACTATACCCACAATGCCAAGGGTGAACCAATGGACTGAACTGAACCCATAATTTCAAGGGTGAACAACTGAACTAAATTAAACCAGTGTAAACACGTTGTATAGACTATAAAACCCCAAATGACGCCCCCCTCTTTGGGGGCACATGTGATGTCACTGATTGGAGAATGCAGCCCCAAAAGAGGACCAACTACACTCTAAAATTTGTACCCTATAGAGGGAAGGGGACGTGTTTGGTAGAAACCAAGGTGTGCATAAACAAGGATGGATAGCTAAAATAAGTGTTAGTATGAAAGCGCATGCATGTAGAAAACAATATGTAAGCTAAGCAGACAATGTGTAAGCTACCAAGCAAAGTAGTGTAAACAGAAAAGAAGACAAGTAAGCCACACCAAGCTGGTTACAAACATGGGACATCACTCACGATTTTGTAAGACACACAAGGCCATCATGGTCGTAAACAACAAGCAAGTGTGCACACTAAACATAGGGAAAATCCCGCATACAATAGCAAACAATGGCAGACAAGTACAGACAAACAAACAAATATTCTTGGTAACATGTAACATGTAGATCCTTAGGTACAATTGGAATTAAACCAAACCTTGGCTAATTAAGGGTTTAACTTATGGGTAGAAAATGGTAAGTAACTCCTTACAAATGAAATTGATTTGAAATATGTTGACTTTAGAGAACCCAGTAAACTGGAAACTTGGTTCCGTAATTCCTTGTCATGTCGCTTATGACATTGAGCATAAAAGAAAATTCACAGGTGGAATGGTGAAATGTAGAAACATGGGATCTTACCTTGAACACAAATCACTTGTGGTTCATGTGTAGTTTATAATACTTCTGTAACTCCTTTTGCTATAAAACAATGATAATAACGAGACCATAATGCGATGTAAGAGTAAAACATACAAGAGTGAAATGAGATTTGAGGTTAGGAATATTGTCACTCTTAGAGTCCTTATAACTCAATTAGACATTTCCTTGTGTTAAAAAGAATATGAATTGCATTGGTGAGATCAACTTTGAGAAAACAAAAGATATTTATAAATCTAAATAAAATTTCTTGAATTGGAAATATTGAATGGATTCAGCAATTTATCAAACTATTTTTAACTATGATGGGAAATAAGCACACTGTGATCGAAAAAATGTTTTGGGAAAAGGTATCTTGAATCTAAATCTGCCTCAAATCCTAAGATTTATGTCTTGACATCACGTCAAATTCACTATTATAGTAAGAGTAAAATTTAAACATTGAATAATGGTTTGAGAAACATAAGCTTAACATAAGAACGAGCAGATTAAGAACTTTGTATGCAATTTTAAATATGCCAAATAATTATGTAAGTTATGGAGATTTCATGAAAATGCACAAATTTGCACAACAGAAACACTGAATATATTGTTCACATCATAATGAACAATGTACAATAGATTGGCTATTATATAGCCATAAAGGTAGGCAAACAACTTCCTAGGAAATAGGAAGTGAGTAGAACAATTTGTTAGCACATTAGTTAGTATTTAATACATTGTTTATTGTTTAGTTTGGATACAGGCGGTTACCTCCTAACCGCATTCTCTGTGTATTTATTCACCCCTCGTGCATTCAATAAAGTATTCAAACATTCATTCCAAAATCCATCATTGGTATCAGAGCATTTTTTCCATTCCTCTGCCTGTGTGAAGATTGAAGTGCATTTTTCCATTCCTCTACCTACATGAAGATTTGAAGTGCTAGTTTTTTAAGCAAGAAAACGATTTTTTTTAGCGTATTCTTTGTGTGTTGTTCATTGGAATCGCTGTTCATTGGAACTTACGTGGCAAGTTTGGAGTGCCAGGTGTTGTTCATGACCTATGCATGGTGGAGAGTGACGGAAAAGGTCATGCGTGTTTTATTCTGCTTTCATATTACTTGGCACGTGGGGAAGAAACCTATTTTGGTGTTTTTGAACCTGCATTGGAAAATAAATCGACCAAGGAGGCGTTGTGCAAAGTTTTTGAAGTGAGAATAAAATTTGGAGAAGTGTGGCATCTGGAGAAGTGTCAACAAGCATTGCAGACCTGTGTGTGGAAAATGGGCATTAGCACACGCATTGATATCGGCGTGCGTGGAAATCAAATGCTTGTTTTTTGTTTTTGATCTCTGATTTTCAGCGACCTAGAGACATTTGCGTGAAGATCTTGGACCTGTAAATTACCAGCCCGCTGGATGTTAGTCTGCAACGACCTGTAGTAAACAAATTGAGTGGAAGAACTAGCCAACGAGAAAGATCTGATTGCCAATGAAGAGAACGTGGAAGAACCAGCCTGCATATGTCACAAATTTCAGATGTAGAAAGCACCGTGAGTAATGCACCAAATATTTGGGCATTGAGAGACAACGAAGACACCGTTGAACTATTCTTTGCCTTGGTCAATGAGCTCTGCAACACTAGGAATATTCTCTTTGACAAGATTGTGCGCTGAGGACTATTGGAGTATTTTTTGGTTCGACGTTCGATGTCAAGCATGACAGATTTGTGCAGAACTTGAACATGGCTATGATGCAGATGATGAACATGAAGTAGAATTCCCATAGGAGCGTCCACGTCTCACTGCACAAGCCTATAGAGCCCATCTTCGGGATAGGTTCCTTCAGTAAGCTTTTGTAACCATTTTTGAACAATAAATAAAATACATTTTTGAGTTTTTGGAAATGTTTGCACCTCGCATTTTGCTATCTGATGCCCAACTCTTGAAAGGGCCAAATTTCACCGCATGGAAGACCAAGATGCGAACAATTCTTCAATTTGAAGATCTTTGGGGGATCATTTCTAGCAAGGATGCCCCTCCCATAGACATTGATCTATTGGCTAAGTATGAAAAGGCTGATGCAAAAGCACTAATGCTTATCACCATAAGCCTTTCTGATGAGGTTCAACCTTACATTTGAGAAGCAACCACTTCCTCTCAGGAATGGACCGCGTTGTGTACCATCTATGAAGCCAAGAATCTAACGATGAAGTTACATCTTCAAAAAAAGCTTCACATGATGGGTATGCATGATGGTGAATTAGTAGAAGCCTTCTTACAGCGTGTGGCCGAGTTACGCATAGAACTTTCTACTCTCGGTGAACTAGTGGATGACAAGTTGCTAGTCCCGCTCACCTTGCAAGCTCTTCCTTCCCGGTTTCAGACACTGATCACCATGTTGACCATCACTCAACAGGAGGTGAGTTTTGCCACACTGGTGAATTATCTCCAGTAGGAAGAAGCCATTCAGATTGTTCAAGAAGCCTTCGTAGACAAGGCTCTCATCACAAGGCAAAAGCATAAGCCTCGGAAAGGGTAGTCAACCCCCCAGAATCAGAAGAAGCATCCTCAGCAGCAACCTTCTCAGTGGACACCATAACGGCCACCCCAGAAGTAGCAGAACAACAAGGTGGATTGATGGTGCCACATTTGATCCACAGATACGCACACGACTACAAACTGTTATTACAATAGTTGTAATTATGTTAACTTTGGTGAAGAGAGCACTTATGGCCAAGGATATTCTAAGAAATCCTGATGGCGTGCTTGTAATTAGAGGCAGAAGGGTCACATTGTTGCTCAGTAGGATGCCACCTCCAATGAAGAGGTTCCAGACACAACTCATTCTGACATTGTGCTAGTCTCGTAGATTTCATAGCCATCAAAAAGTGTCTAGTTGATTGATTCGGGTGCCAGCAAACACATGACTGGCAATAAGAAGTTGTTCCATACCTTGAGTGACCGGCCCACTGGAGATCAGATCACCATCACAGACAATCAGGAGTATATTGTGGTAGGGATTGAAGATGTCATCATTCCTCTTAGGACATGAAGATGTACACTCACGAAGCTGCTCTATGTTCCAGGTTTGATCTCAAATCTCTTGTTTGTGAGTCAACTTCTTAACCATCAAATGCAGGTTGAATTATTTGTTGAGAAAGGGGTCAAGTCTTTCATCATTTCCCAGGGAGACTCAGTACTTGCTCGAGCACTTCTGAAGGGCCATGTATTTGCACTGGATGCGGTCACTTCATCTAGCATTGCTCTCTCTGCTTCAATGGCAGAGTCCACTGCACTATGGCACTTTTGATATGGTCATCTTTCTACCAGGCCTCTGCATCAGCTCGGTGCCAAGGAAATGGTAAGAGGGCTTCCTCCACTCTCCCATTCCTTACCTGTTTGCTCGGGATGTCTTGCGGGAAAACAACATAGAGGTCCGTTCAAATAGAGCTCTTATCATTCTACAGAGCATCTTCAGTTTGTACATACCGATCTATGCAGACCCCTGCCAACTAACTTCCAAGGTTTTGAATACTTCCAGCTCATCATTGATGATTACTCACGGAAAATGTCGGTATATTTCCTCCGGAAGAAGAGTGAGGTGTTTGCCACTTTCCAGATCTTTTACCAGCAATCCACCAGGCAGTCTGGGAAGCCTCTCCTTCTCCTTCACTCAGATCGAGGGGGGGAATTTGTATCAAAGAAGTTCTTAGCATACCTGAAGCAGCATGAAATTCAACAACATTTGACTGCACCCTAAACTCCCCAACAGAATGGGACTTTTGAGTGACACAACAGGACTATCATGGAGGTGGCTTGTTGTATGCTCTCCTCCGCCAAGTTGGAGGATCAGTTTTGGGCAAAAGCAGTCCAGATAATAGTGTATCTACTCAATCGGGCACCCACAAAGATCTTGTAGAACAGGACGTCAGAAGAGGTATGGACTGGTCGTAAACCTTCTATTCATCATTTGAGAGTTTTTGGCTGTACTATGTATATGCATGTTCTAGATGAGAAAAGGAAGAAGATCGATCCAAAGACACTGCCATGTCTTTTCTTGGGGTATAGTACTACCTCAAAGGCATATCGTCTCATGGATCCTGAGACGAAGAAGATCTACGAGAGTTGAGATGTGGTGTGTGCTGAGTCATCCTTTGACTCCCTACCACACAATGGAGATCCAGTACCGATCTCGTCACATAGATTGCTCATACATCCATATGATGGGAACGATGATTCTTCTCAGAGATAAGAAGAGCTGAGTGGAGAATTGTTCGTTGATCTAGGCACAGTGGAAAACACATCTTCACATCAGCAGCAATAGTACGAACGTCTGAAATGGGTCCAGAATACTATTAGGGATGCACACTTGAACTCATTCCAGGCACTTCTACAGGAGTCAGAACACGAAGTCGAGCCAAACATGAGGTAAATTTTACACTCATGAGTTTAGTTGTTGATACAACCGAACCTAACACTGTTCATGAGGCATTAGACCAACCACAGTGGAAACAGACTATGGATACTGAATATGATTCCCTAATTCAGAATCAGATGTGGGAACTTGTCGATCTGCCTCCACGTAAGAAATCCATTGGCTGCAAATGGATTCTCAAAACAAAATATAAGGTAGATGGTTCAATCGAAAAACACAAAGCATGACTTGTTACAAAGGGTTATGCTTAACAAGAAGGAATTGGCTATGACGAGACCTTTGCACCCACTGCGAAGATCAAAAGCATCAGAGTTTTCTGTGCACTAGCAACACAAAATGGATGGAAACTTCAGCAGATGGATGTCAAAAGTGCTTTTCTGAACGGTGATCTAAAAGAAGAAGTATACATGGCCCAACCTGAAGGGTTTGTAGATGAGCATTAACCACACAAGGTATGTTGTCTGATAAAGTCTCTTTATGGACTCAAACAAGCACTTAGGGCATGGTATATAAAAATTGATGATCACCTATTGCAGCATGGATTCACTGGTAGACCCTCAAATACAAATTTGTATATCAAGAAGGTAGGAATAGAGATTGTCATTCTGGTTTTGTACGTAGATGATCTTGTGATCACAGGAAGTTATGAAAATCTTGTGGATGATGTAAAGAATGATTTGAAGAAATCCTTTGACATGACCGATTTGGGGCTACTTCACTATTGTCTTGGCTTAGAGATATGGCAGAAGAAGAATCATATATTTGTCTCCCAGATGAAATATGCCAAGACACTCCTGGAAAAGTATGGTATGTTAGATTATAAACCTATGTCCACCCCTATGGAAAAAGGTTTGTAATTATCTAGATTCCAAGATTCACCGCAGGTAGATGGCACTCACTACAGTCAGCTTGTGGGGAGTCTCATTTACTTGACTTATACCAGACCAGATCTTTTCTTTGCAGTGAGCTATCTCCCCAGATTTATGTAGGAGCTGAAGAAATTTCATTGGATAGCAGCAAAGCATGTGTTGAGATATGTCTGAGGTACAATTAACTTTGGTATGGAGTATCAGAAGAACACTCAGCTCTTCTTATAGGGATATACAGACTCAGACTATGCAGGATCCGTTGATGACAGGAAATCCACTTTAGGGTATGTTTTTCATCTCAGATCTGGACCTATCTCGTGGATTAACAAGAAGCAAATTGTTGTTGCTCTCTCATCCATTGAGGCTTAATACCGCACCGCACGAGGAGTTGTGTGCGAAGCGATTTGGTTACGTCACATTCTTGTATATATAGGGATTCCTGAAGAGAAACCTCCCATCATTCACTACAACAATCAAGGTGTGTTGAAACTTGTGAAGAATCCTATTTTTCATGAACAAACAAAGCATATTGAGGTCAAATGTCACTACATTCATGAACAGGTCTTGAACCACCAAATTCAGCTCCAGTACTGCCCTACTGATTTTCAGGTTACAGATATTCTCACCAAGCCTCTCGGTAAAGTGAAGTTTGATTTGTTTAGGGGGTACATTTGTAAGAGCAATGTATTAAGGGGGGGAATGTTAGCGCATTAGTTAGTATTTAATACATTGTTTATTGTTTAGTTTGGATATAGGCGGTTACCTCCTAACTGCATTCTCTATGTATTTATCCACCCCTCGTGCATTCAATAAAGTATTCATACATTCACTCTAAAAGCCATCACAATTAACCCGATAAGAGCTATGGGTATAACAACTAACCATTCATAATATATTGTTATTTCAACAATATATACGACTAACTAACTTACTAATATTCACTATAATAATAATTACCAATGTAATTATTATTCACACACATACAAATGTGGAGCACTAAAATATTAATTTCCTAACATTCCTCCCCTTAGTGTGAACATGGGGAAAAATTGCCTTTATACTTGCACCTGCTCATGATCTGGTGATTTTCATAGGATAATCACAAACCTCAGGGATGGTTTTGCAAACAGTTGACCAAAAACCAAGAATGGTGGTTTTACAATTGGTTTACCACAAACCACAAAGTGATGGTTTTGCGAATGGATTACCAACAACCAAGAATGGTGGTTTTGCTATTGGTTTACCACAAACCAAAAATGAAGGTTTTCAAGTGGTTTACCTACAACCACTTCATGATATACCAAGTACTATTCTTAGCCCTCATCACATCTCACTGTAGGGAATAACTTAGGAAATTCTGCTGAAATCTTTTGCTCATACATACATAGAAAAAGTTGACATAATGTAAATGGAACATTGCATCATGTTACCCTCCTCAATGTGAAATTTCCATTTATTAAAAACTGCAATATGTACCACACTATAAGCACTAAAATCAAATTGCACACACATGCATGTCACCAAAGCTGATATGCGGCCCCGTCATTGGCGACTGATGAGAGGTCACTGAATGACCTCTAACCGCCGATGCCTCCATCCTCTAGTTTCATGTTGCTAGCTCAACAAATTTTTCTTTTGAGAATCATTAGTTGCCAAGACGTTGGCTAACATTGAAAATACGTCCGTAAGGTAATTTTTGTTTTGTTTTTCAGAATTTTTGACAACTCACAAAATAACTATACTTTAAACAAAATAATACTTGATTTTGATGACACAATTATTTTTACAATGGCACCAACTCTATTGATGATACAAATGATAATTTCGACATGAAAAATGATGATGGCTCATTTTTAACTTTTATGGAATTAAACAAAACAAGGCCGTGATATGGAAAATCCTACCGAAGGCTTTGCTTTGTTGTTGTTGCTATTGTATTTGTTGTAGTGCAATTGGACAGGGTGTGTTCTGGCACGAGGTTGTTTCTCTTTTGTTGAAGATCGGAGATGTCTTTGGCGAAGTATTGTGTGATTGCATGCTTGTTATTACTCGTTGTACAATGAAAGCTTAATTCGTTTGTCAAAGATGGGAAACATCATTGGCGAAGCATTATGTGATCATGCAACTATTATTTGTTGCAAGGACAAATTGGAAAGGACAAGTGGCAAGTATGTTGGTTTCAAATTTAGGGTACTACATCGATGTTGCAGAAACATGTTTGAAAATGAGGGTTGTTGTAGAGTACGAGGATTAATAAAAGATGTTGTTGATAAATGTTGGTTTTAGTTGTTATAAAGTGCGTAGTTAGAAGTAATATGTTGGGCGGGATTGGTTTTAGGATTTGTAAAAATAATATGTTTTGTTGTTGTTGCTATTGTATGTGTTGTAGTGAAATTGGATAGGGTGTGTTCTGGCACGAGGTTGTTTCTCTTTTGTTGAAGATCAGAGATGTCTTTGGTGAAGTATTATGTGATTGCATGCTTGTTATTACTCGTTGTACAATGAAAGCTTAGGTCATTTTTCGAAGATGGGAAACATCATTGGCGAAGCATTATGTGATCATGCAACTGTTATTTGTTGTAAGGATAAATTGGAAAGGACAAGTGGCAAGTATGTTGGATTCAAATTTAGGGTACTACATCGATGTTGCAAAAACATGTTTGAAAATGAGGGTTGTTGTAGAGTACGAGGATTAATAAAAGATGTTGTTGATAAATGTTGGTTTTAGTTGTTATAAAGTGTGTAGTTAGAAGTAATATGTTGGGCGGGATTGGTTTTAGGATTTGCAAAAATAATAAAGAGATAGCTTTGTTTACACAATTTAAATGATTCAAGGGTTTTGAATAGAGATCTATTAAGTCTAAATATGGTATTTGTGATACATATTATTTTTGTAAGTAGCATCATATTTAGAAAACAACTAACATATAAAGGGAATGTATGTTAAATTTGGCAAAAATGAATTAGATGTGGATTTTACCATGTATAGTTCGTAGTTATATTTGTTTGAAAGTTACGTAAAAAGAAGATCAGTATTGTTTTAATTGCATTATCGATTTTGGGTGATATTTTAGAAGGGTGCATTTGCGCGATGCCGTCTATGAAATGGATTAGGTAGATATTAAGGCGGCATTAATAGTCACACGCTTGTATTGTAATGGGATTTATTGTCATTTGCAGAAGGCGGAATGGTGATGACAGGTGTCTGGAAGAGGCTAGATACGTGTTATTTTGTACCGTGTTTTTGGCTATGCTTTGCAAAACTTGTTTTTTGATCTTATGGCGTGGCAATGGCAGAATTGTGGATTTATGTTTACAGGGGACGCACAGAGTATAATCGTAGAGATGAGTTTCTATTTGTCTTTGTGCTTAACGATTGTCTGAATTTAGAGTCAGTAAATAGAAGACATTGAAATTATTTTGTTGTGCAGTTGTATTGTGTTTTCTACGACTTAGATTCAATTTGCAGAGAGCATTTAGTTGAAAACGAGGTTAGACTTAATTTCGTATTAATCGCTGTGCAAATTGAACAAGTTTTGTATTTGTATTTTGGTTCCTGTTACATATAATTTGTCATGGGTGGTGCAGGTAGACAAAGAATACGGTGTTCTGGTTTAGAGATGGATGTGCGGTCAAAAAAGAGTAAGGTGTAAGTAACATAATACAGTAGCTTAGATGAATAACATTGTTAGTTGATACAGAAATAAGCAATATCAGAATTCAAATACCCATTTTTTAGAGAAAGCTTAAAATTCAATTTTTTTGAGTCGTTTTTAGATGTCGTTGCAAGTGTTATCATAAGGGAAAAGAGATTAGTAAATTTGTCTGTTGTGTTTGTAAGGCATTGATATTTTTTAGCCTTTACTATTTGCATTTAATTGTGAGCATGTAAAATTTTACTTGGCATTGTAGGAGATGGGAATGTTTGTAAAGCAAGATGGCGATGCCAATTTTAATGGCAATACATGATAGGTTATGTATCTTAATCAGATGCATGTAATGGTTTGGCAATATTTGCAATTAATTTATGTGGATTGTGTTTGCTTAGCTTCGTGACTGTATTTGGAGGTGCAAATATGTTTTGTTTAAAATGACAGATGGAGGAGGATGATTTTGGGGTTGCCATTTTAGGATTCGTCTGTATTAGATGAAGAGATTATTATCTAAGAATCTACTAAAATAATTAAAATGTAATTATATCCAAATACAATAATTTCTGTATTTTTATTCAGGGTTGCAGTATATGGCAGTAGGTGTGTTAATCTGTGTGTTGAGTGCGGGGACGGTGTGGTTCAGACACTGCCCAGATACTGTATTTTTCCATAGTCACACTTGAACATGTAAGTGGGCTATATCAGATACAACTGGATATGGTATGTGGGCCATCTATAGCCGTATCTGTTTTAAAATTTAAAATAAATAATTTGTAAAAATAACCCTTGAAAATGCTAAAAAGATATCAGAATAGCTGTAGCAATTTTCTAAAACTTGTTTTAGCAGCAACAAGAGAAGGACATCGATGTGAATGAGTGCTGATTTACTCTTTTCCTTCAAAATTTGAAATTTACTGTGCCCTGCACAAGCTTCAATTTTTAAATCCATATACCTAGTTTCTTACCTCAGTTGTATCCATCGTAGAGATCAGAAGTGTTTTGAAAACCACTCTTTGTAGTGTGATTAAGAAGATAAGTAGATTTCAAAGGAAAATCCATGCTGCGGAGGTTAGCAGGTGATCCACCTAAGTAGCGAACATGAAAATCCTTTGGTATGCCAACTCAGCCTCTTTGAGGTTCATGTCAGCAGATTCAACAAACTAATATTCAGCAAAGAGGCTGAATATGTACAGGGCTTAGATCTTCAGTGTGCAGTTTCAGTGTTGGTTTTGTCTGTTCTGTTTTATTTTGAGTAGTTATTCTATTGATGAACAGTGTGAAAGTTTAGTGCAGAGAAAGAGTGAAGGAGACAAATGTTGCTCTGATACATAAGTGGAGTAGAAGGAAAAGGGATTTTGACAGTGTTAATCAATACAATAATTATTCAAAGTAAAAGATAAAGAGCAGGAAAAACAAAGTAGTGGCCATCATGTACAAAATCAACACTAAAACTGCACACTGAAAATGCCTTTTCCATGGTTTAGTTTCAAACAAGTCATTAATGGAGAGCATGGCAAGACAAAGATAGAGTGACCAGGTTTATAATGAAATACAAGTAGGGCGTTAGTGCAGTGAAGCTTTTTCAGTTAGTTGCAAATACAACTACGAAGAGATGTGCGTTGAAACATATTTAAGCAAATGCAATTGAAAGGTTTAAAGCCAATATTGATGACATATTTGAGCATTCTCTTAGTCTGTGGCAAAATGGGAAGTTTGGAACAGTGTTTTGAGCATAGACGTTAAACCTGTGAATTGCATTTGCTTAAATGTGTTTGAAGTTGCTTTGGCATATCCAGGGGGCGGTCGAAATACTGTTGTTCATAGTTTTGGCCGATGCTAAACAACTCAGTTGCTCCAAACTTAAGGTATTGCAAGGCCAAATAGTAGTGGCTGCAGTAATGCGATACTTGTATTTAATTATAAAGCTGGTGGCTTTTTTTTCTTGTCTTACCATGCTTTTGCTCAATGAATTTTTTGAAAGTAGAGCATGGAGAAGGCATTTGTAGTGTGTAGTTTTAGTATGATTTTGTCTATTCTGTTTCTGAGCAGTTGTGGTATGCACACTACAATGTGTGCAACATCATTATTGCAGGAGACGATAGCCAATCCTTTGTTTTTTTCCTGTTCTTTATGTTTTAGTTGGAGTCTCTGAGAACGATTTGTTTTTTAGACTATTTGTCTATGTGGAACTTTCACAGTGTTAATTAATACAATAACTACTAAAAATAAAAGATAAAGAGCAGTCAAAAGAAAGTGGTAGGCATCGTGTAGTGCGAGAATAGTGCTGTAAATATTGCAGTGTACATAGCGCAGGTGCTCTGAAAAAGAATAAACAAAATCAATACTAGAACTGGATACGGAACATGCCTTCTCCATGGTCTAGTTTGAAAGAAGCTATTAATCGAAAGCATCCTATAATTGACACGTACCAAGAGATGCGCGTTGAAACATATATATGAAGTTTGTGAAACACATTTAAGGAAATGCAATTGGCAGGTTTAAAGGCAAGCTGCACGAGATTTCTGAGCATCTTGGCAGCCTGTGGCGAAATGGGAACTTTGGAACAGAGCTTTGACCATGGCCGTTAATAAACAAAAGTCAGAAAAATAACATTTGTTACATGTTGTAAAACTAGTTTTTTAAAGACTATGTTGTAAATAGATAGACTATGCATGAATTTACTAGAGAGGTTCATCTCAGGCTTTTAAGGCTAAACAAATTTGTAAGAAATAGCAAACAGCTGTAGGTGACATAGTAAAAAATAGGTGACAAGATTTTAATGTCTTAATATAAAAAGAAGAAAGTCAGAGATATTAGATCCTTGTATTCAAATCTTGTGAAAAAGGTGGTATGCTACGGTGAAGTAATAGTTGTATATGTAAGCAAATGGCAAGAAAGTAAAGAGTAATGAAAATAGACAAAAAGAGTTGTATTAATTGTCTGATAGTAACATAATTACAAAAATGCTAAAACAAAAGCAAAGCCTATAATATGTAACAACTAGGCTAGGCAACTATTTGTTGGTATTGTCAAAAGCATAGACAATAATAGTCGATTGTTTCCGGTGATACGGGGAGCCTGTTATGAAATTTGTTCATGTATGTGAGTGGCTTGCAAAAATGTTCCAGAAATCTGAAAGAAGAAAACGAGTATGTTACACTAGAAACAAAGAATTAAACTGATATGTAATTAATAGAAGTGGAAAATGCAGATGCTTACCAAAGAAAAGAGAAAGCTATGTTTCTTTGATTGTGGATATTGAGTTGTCAACTGTCAAGGTGAATGTACCTTTGATTTGGAATTGACGGAGAATAAATACAGTCTTTGAGATGTCTTGTTGATATTCTTCATACTGTGTTTGACAAAGGAGAGGGAAGGCTTTTTGCAGTAATGGCTCTCGCAATGTGCAGTGCAAGGAGTCATCTATTGTTTGCAAGGAGCAATGGAGAAAGTGCTTATATTTGTATGGTTTTGATGTATTGCAAGTTGCACAAAGTGAAATTTGTTTCAGGTCGTCTGGATCAGGTTTTGTGAGACGGTCACATTCTACATAGAATGCTTGGAAGGGAGGAAGGTATATGTTCTTTGTGCGAAGTATACCTGCAATCTACACAAGGAAGATGAAGTTGACATAATTGATAGATTTGAATTTGTTGATGTAAGATAACTTAAAAAAGAGAAATTGCAGTGTACTTTCCTCTGTGTTTATGTTTATGAGAGACTGTAAAAATGTTTTTATAGATTCATCATTTAAAGGGTCAATGAAGGATGAATGGCCTGCACGTACAACACGTGAACCCTGTAATCCTTGCCTGATAAAGTTTTTGAAGAGCAATAGTGGTATGTTCCCTGCTGCAATGGCATCTCTTATTGTATGAAACAACGGAATGTGAAAATTTTCCAAATGTACCTGCAATGACAAAGCACCATGTCCAATTAAAATTGAAGGGAATAATGCAGTGCAATGTATATAAAAATGAAAGAAGGGAGTGTGTCAATACTGTTGCTTTTCCATTTTCAGTGTCAGAGTCTTTAACATAGAGGGTGAAAAGGTCGTTGATGTGGTGGATTCTTGTTACAATTGCGGCAAATGACCCAACGGAGAATGTTGCGTTTGAATGAAGAAGCTCTTCTATTGTCATATCAGGTGTAAGTTTTCGTGTTTTGCAAACTGTGGGTATGTTTTCCATGGTGGTTGTTGCATTTCCGG
Source organism: Taxus chinensis (assembly GCA_019776745.2). Taxonomy (NCBI): domain Eukaryota; kingdom Viridiplantae; phylum Streptophyta; class Pinopsida; order Cupressales; family Taxaceae; genus Taxus; species Taxus chinensis. The sequence continues at coordinate 532,819,003 of CM034155.1, read as the reverse complement.
ACAAAGAACAATTTTCATCTCCTCATTCGTACTTTGTTTTTTCTTTGACAGTGAAACCAAGTAACATGCAGGCCGCAGCCAGTGACCATAGTGGATGCAAATTTGTGCACGAAGGTGTTGCTCATGTTCAAAGTGATTGTCATTTGACCATTTTTGTCAACTAAATCAGCATGGAGGATTTCAGCTTTTGAGGGGGAGATGTTGGTTGCATGTGTTGGTCCATAGACGACGAGGATATCACCTTCAAATACGGTTGCAACTTTTCCTGCACAAATGTCAAGTATGGAGGATGGCTGCTGTGTTGCTGGTTTTGGACTACGTTTTCAATGGTGTTAAGATGCTTTTATTGAAAGAATAAGTGTGATAATAAATGAATAATGAGAAGAAAGTAAAGAAACATTAGAAAAAGATTACCGTTTAGAGGATTCTTGCAAAATATCGTTGTTGTCAATGTCCTTGTTCTTGGAGGTGTGTTCCATGTCTTTGTTGTTGTAACTATCTGCAAAGCATTCAAATATGTAAATGGTTGTTGTAGAGCACAAATGAAAAGGAAAGAAAAGAATGAAGAAACTAGATACTTGTTTTCCTGATTGAATAAAATAGTGCGTATGCACTTACAATTATGCAGTGCTGTTGTTGGTGTTTTTGAAGAGAGAAAAAATTGCTGGGTGGTCAGTCCAATAAGCAAATATTTCGAATGTATTACAGGTTTCAAGGATTGTGTTTGACCATATATGGTCAGACCATGTTTGTAGTGAAGACACTTGAATGTTGTATATGGAAACTGAAATTGTTTTTTTGCATAAATTCTAAAAGCATTGCTGTTTTTCTATTTTTGTTTTGCATGTCGATGTTGAAGTCTCGAAAAATGTAGGTGGGAATGCTTAAATCAAGGGATCGGAACACATTGTCGAGAACAATGAAAATGTTTTCCAGATGTGCATTTGGCGCAACGTAGACATTGACAATAGATATGCATTGGTGTTGCAGTAATATCTTTGCCAGTAGTGACTCTACATGTGCATCGTGAAAGTAATGTTTTTCTACGAAAGGTATATTGTTTGCAATAAAAATTGCTAGACCATGGACATGGTGTGCAGATAAGCATTGGTATCTGTCTAGGTAGTCAATTGCAATGGGGGAAGCAATGTGAGTTTTCTTGTAAATAGAGAATGTGAGATTGCATTAATTCATGGTCATGTAGAATGGCCTATCTGTGAGCATGAAGACTTTGGGTATGTAGCGAAGCAATCATAATAGACGAAGAAATATCAGATGTGGATAATTCCATGCTGAATATTCCATTTAGCTTCATTTCAGAGTCATTGCATTTCTGTGCTGATTGTCTGTTTGACGCTCAATTTTTTTTTCGTAAGTGGGGACAACAAGTAAAGGCTTGAAATGGTTCTGACTCGCGATAGAGCAGTATATACCAACCCATGGGATGACATGCCCAAGGGGACTGAAAGCAAGTCGTTCAAGTGTGAGGCCTTGTGCTCTATGGATTGTGCGTGCTGAACAAAGCTGGTACAGAGAATCGTTTTCTTATTATGACTGATGTCTTCAATGATGTTCTATGCAAGGGTCTAGCAACTCGAAAAATAGGAGTCCAATCTAGTTATGTTGCCATTATTGTCAATTGTGGATGTTTTAATCTTTGTTGTTTTCCAATACAAGGATCATTGAATTTTATCCATATTGCATCGAAGCCATTTGTTGTTGTATATGTTTTGAAAACTTCGTCAGAGCCATTGACCAATCCGTCTTGGATGTCATAGTTTCCTGCGAAAATTTCAATTAGCATGTTGGCTTTCAGTTCTATATGTTGTGGCAATTCCACAGTTTTAGAGTAGCTTTCCATTTGTTCTAGTATTGTATCTTGTTCATCGATACAATCAATGACAATTTTGCAGCCTGGAGCAAGTGCAAGCATTTTTTTATTGTGTTGAAGAACATCTATGTTTTTGTAGAAAAGGAATGGAAGTGTTAGATCAACTGGGATTGGCCGAATACAAGTATGGTTGAGGTATGCAAGGTCAGAGTCTAAATGTTGTCCAATGTGAATTCTGTTAAGGACAGAGACAAAGGCAAAATCTTTCTGACACATTGTTTCAGTCAATTCGTATATTTTGACATGTGTATTCCAGAAGTCATAGGTAATCAATTCTCTGGAAATTTTAGGGTTTTTAAACACAAGATAGTCATTGACTGGTTGTGCTTAGTAGAAGTCTCTGCATAAGATCATGTCAATCCCTCCAAACCAAGTTGTGGGCATGTGTTTTATTTGACGTAGTCGCTGGTCTATGAAGTATAGAAGTTGACCTCCGACCAAGGATATTTCATCTATTAGAGAAATTTGTAATTGTTGGTAGTGCTTTGCCAAGCAATCCCATCGTTCACTGGTTAGTGGGCGTAGTTCAAATCGATTGAAAGGTAAGAGGAAATCAGAATGGAGTGTTATTCCATTGGCATTGTAAGCAGCTTTTCCCGTGAATGCCAAGATCAAGCTTTTGATTTTCAAGGGGTTGCTATGCATGGAGCTATCGTAAATATGAGCCAATGTTTCAAATATCAATTTTGCAACAAATGTTTTACCTGTGCCAGCACCTAATGTGAGGAAAAGGTAGATAGGAATTGATGGGTATTTATTTTTCTTAAAGGAGATGTCTTTCAAAATGGCTTGTTGTTTCTTATTGAGAAGTTGCATTTGTTTGAAATATGTTCTGTTGTCTTGGATGCTAGGGGTGTTTTGCTAGTTGAAATTGTTTCTTTGCAATGTCTAAATGTTGATGTCAATTGCAGAAAGGTAAATCATGCTGTATGTCATAGTCTTCAAAAGGGATTTGTTTATGTGTAGTTATGTTTGTCATTTTCTCAGAGAATTCGAGAGACAATTGCACATCATGAATTGTTGTGTCCATGTCACCCCCATTTGTTGTTAGTAGTGTAACAATATTTAGATTCATTGGAATGGATAATGTGTTTGCAAAATGCATATGCATCTTTCCAAGTTACAAATTTGGTTTTTAGGTTGTGTTCTTTTTCTGTAAAAGGGATGTAAAGCAAAATCTTTTCATGGTAATAGTTGTCTATGTCAAGATATTTGCTATAGTTGACAGAGCTGATGATCAGTGGCTTGTTTCGAGGTTTTTTATTTTTGCTACCATTGTGAATGGAAACAAATTCAGCTAAGCTAATGGAATGCAAAGAATGAGTTCATGCCATGTAGTGGTCTATGATAGAGTGGCACATGATGTTTGTTGATTCATCTAGTTCTTGCTAAAGTAGACTTGGAGGTTTTAGAATGAATGTACACTCTTCGGGATTTGAAGTGTTTATGAAAACAAATTTTCGTGATGTATTGTTTAAAGGGATGGAAAGAACTATGTGGACTGCTTGTTGTGCAGACATTTGGTGGGTATTTAGCATTGCATTACCTAGGCTTCGTATCATTTGAATAGCATCGAGGTGCATTCTTTTGGTGCTTAGCGTGAATTCTAGCGAATGCTTTTGTCATTATTCGATCAATCTTGGTTATGTAGGAGCAGCAATATGTTGCCGCTGCATAAGCATTCAACACATATTGAGCATTGGTATTTGCTTGCCAAACCATGGGCATTTTCTTAGAGAAGCTATTATTCCATGCTTGAGCTGGTTTTCTTTTGAGCAGCAATGTTGGTTGTTTGAGTGTTGATTGTATTGCTTGTATGTATTTTATTTCGTCAAGACCTAGTTCATGGAGGAACATTTCATGTGTTATGTAAGTATTGTATCGTTTTCTCTCGAGAACAAAGAAAATGGAATGTGCAATTGCAATAGCAGATTCTGTTGGTTGCTCTGTAGGTTCAAGTATTTTTGTACAAGCCATTGGAGGCTGGGGGAAATTGTATCTGCACTTGGATTGTTTTTTTCTGCAGCTTTGTGTGTGGTGATGGCATTGCAATTGAGTGATATGTTGAGGGAACGAAATAGTGTCACATGTAATGTATTGGTCAACGTATGACTCTATAATGTCATTGGCATCGTTTCCAAAGACCGGTGCATTTTTTGTCCAGATCAGCCAATGGCTATGAGCATTTCCCCTATTTTGGAATTCCGTGACCCAAAAGAAATCTTCTATATGGCCAAAGAAGGATTTGTCTTTGCAAATTAATTGTCTCAATGCATAGAGTCTATGTTTATAGTAACAAGTGCATGTAACGGGATCGTTTTTAACAAGAAAGTTAGAGTTGTTGCAATTTGAACATGTTGGCTTTTGTAAAGGGACATTGTTCTTGGGTGTATAAATTATTGAGGGCCTCGGTTAGTGGCTGCCAAAAATGCTCTGCACTTGAGAATGTTGCAAAGAAAGTAGGTGGGCCGAGTTGTCGAATCATTGCAAAAAGGTTTTTTCTTATTTGTTGCATATAGTCTGGGGAAATGTGTATTTTTTTGAAATCGATGTATCTAATATCAGATCTTAAGATGTTTTCTAGGTTTGGTTTGTATTTGACGTCTTTGGAAAATAGTGTTCGACCTTTTAATTGGCCCTTTCTGATTCTAAGCCATATCGAATGACCCACTTGGTCAATTAGTATTTTTATTGCTTTGAAAAATATATTTGTTATGTGATAAGAAAATTTACGTTCTGATTGCATTAACTCCCATTGCGCTATTTTTTGATATGCGATTGTTTTTGTTGTTGTTTCATTTCGAGGTTGCCCAAAAAACAAAGTTGGGAAATTCATCTCTTCTGAGAATTTTTCTTGAAAAATACCCAATGGTGTAAAGCCTTCTGTACAGGAGTGACATTTATGATCTTGTCTTTAAGGTAGTGGATAGTTGAGGAGTCAGTGAAACCATGAATTAGTGTGTCATGTGCATTGTCATTATCGATGTCATCATCAGATGAGATACTTTCGGAGGAGATATGTTCATGTTCTTCATTGTTAATTGTTTCAAAGTTGAGTGTTGTAGAGAGTGTTTGATCCCAGTCATGGTTTAGTTTGATTTCATGCATAAGATATAATGTTGTTGCACATAATTGTTTAAGAGCTACCATAGTGATTATGGGGTGCACATTTCCTGAATGATATGCTTTTGTGTATTCAAGGCGTCGTTTAAGTGCCACAACAATTGTTTTTGTTTCTTCTGGGTATCTTGGCAATGCTTGTTGGATTATGTCAATATTTGTTGGAACATTTATTATTGCTCCCTTTAACGTGTATTGGGGATGTTTATGGCTTTGGCATTGTATCTGACCAAATGCAAGTCGAAGAGACATGAGTCTCTCTTCAAGTTTAGAAAGCATCACCACTGTTAGAAGCATTGGAATTAGTTCAATTTGCTGAGGGCATGTCAATCTTGGCAACTTGGCATTTAACAAGCTTGTTGAGCATGGTCGACAAATTGTATTGGATTTCGGCATTGTTTTTGTTGATGTCAGTTGACCATATGTTTTTTTAGTTGAATTTGTAAAATATGTCAGATTGTGCTTGAAGTGGAGTTGGTTAAAAATTCCGCATGTATGGATTGGTGTGTCATTTGTTCGGGCATGAAAACGGGCAATGAATTGTGCAAAGTTGCTTGTTTGTTGTGTATGTTTATGCATAATTGTTTTTAGCTTTCACAGGGACAATTTTGGCATTGCCGAGTTGCATTGTTTTATGGCGGTTGGCATTTGCAGTTGCAAAGAGTCTTTTGCTTTTCAGTTGACTTTTTCAGTGGAGACAATGTCATCTGTTGCAGTCTTAAGCGATGTGGACATAAGAGCTGTTTTGGCATTGAAGAAATTGGTACATGAATCACCTTTGAGTAGCAGGGAATGTATAACATTGGGATATGTTAAAACTTTGTTATGTGTCTATTTGCGTATATCTCTTTTTATCGAGCGAAGTGAAAATTTCGATAGTTCCTTGTTTTGGTTGTGCGTAGTGGTTTGCATATTTGTTTTTGAAGTTATGCTTTGAGTTTCTGTATGCATTTGGACAACTGTATATTCCGATGTATAAATGGCACTGAGTATTGGAACATAGCGAGAGTTTGTAGCCAATAGTTCGTAATGGAAATGTGGTTCGAGAAGTGAAAATCGGATGAGATTGTATGCTTTTCCAAGTCGTGCATTGCCAGAATAAATCTTAAAAACTTGGAAAGGATGCGAGTCCCACAATTGAATATTTATTTCAAAAAGTAGGCATAACCAATGGATAATGAAGTCGTCTGTGTGTATATTGTTGTGGTCATGGAAAGTGGCTATGTTTATCACAAGGCCTTGCCATGTGCCAATGTGCGGTATGTTTGTTATGGGGTTCTGGTGAAGCCAGGTATGGAGAAAGTGAAGAGTTGTATGATCTTGTCGAAGAATAGAACTACAAAAATCCTGAGTAGCATACCTGCGCAGGCAGCGAGGGTCGAATTCATTGTTGTGAATGTGGCAAAAACAATTGAAAAGGCTATCAACATTGATATTGTCAGTTGTCTCTAGCCTAACAAGGCATAGTTGCTATAGTTGATTGGATAAACTCCTCCAAAGCATTTCTACAAAATTTTGACGGGACAATAGATGAGCATTGTTTGTTGGTTCAGGGCAAGGCGCATTTTTTTTCCAGAATAAGGGTTCATAATGGCCACTAAGAGGGTTGGAATCATGGAAGAGAATACAATATGGTAGTATCTGACTATCTGGAATGAATTGAAGATAATTTCTACCTCTTGTTACAGACCAAACCCATATTGGCAAGTTCAGCCATTTGGAAAGCATTTTATGCAAAAGATGTCACCCCATAGGCCTTGTTCGGTAGCTTTGGGTGAGTACACTGCAGATAGTTTCATGCGATGTAAATATGTTTCCCAGCTATGAACACCATGCATAAGAAAAAGGCTTTCAGGATCTAGTTCTAACTGTAGAGAAGCCAATGCTACAGGATCGGAGACAGAGAGCAAAGTCTAGAAGTGTTCAATGGCACCGCTTCTAAGTTCAAGTGATGTGTATCAAAAATGGAGCAGTACTGCAAAGGAATCAAACAAGTAGTCACCGACTCCATACTTGAAAGCATAGTCTCAGAAAAGGTTGAACCTATGCAAGACATTGTCTATGTTTTCTACGATGCTGTTTGACAATGTATATTGCTCAACGTCAACAATCGTGGTAGCCATGGATGCTTTTTTGCATTTGGTTTGTTCTTTTTCTATTTAATTTTTTTTTTTTCTGAGCAGAATATAGAAAAGAAGAGTAATGTTTATACCTTTTGCAATGGAGCATGAGCAATTCAAACAAGTAGCAATGAAATGTCTTTGGTTATTGTGATTTTGCTTTTGTCACGAATCTGAAATGTACACAACACATGTTATGCATTTAGTGAATGTTGCAAACCAAAGTACAGAGGAAAAGAATCTTTGTAGATACAATGAAGCAAGTTGTGCAATGAAATACACAAGAAAAAGCAGCCATTTATAGCAGGATCCATGTAGAATCAACAAAATCTATATTGTGCTGCATGCAAATACACAAGCAATGCAGAGAAAACGTGTATTTCAATAAACTCAGCTGAGCGTTGAAAATAGGAAGGAGAAATTACAATAGTTATAAAAACATATTCAAATGCAGAAAGCAAAGGACCCAGAAGCTTTCATTTAAAAATGTTGTAAGGCATGTGCTTTGGAGCATAGCATCAAATTAGTTAAGCAGAAACATTTTTTTGCAGATGCGCATTTTTGGAAAACTGATCTCAGAGGACGAAAGAGATCTGTCTATTCATCCAGTCAAGGCTAAACGCAAGTATGGCCTTAGCACAAGCTAAGAAAGTCACACAGATGCTAAAATGTTTCAAAGACATTTTGACAAGTGATTGGAGTCAGCCAGAAACATTCACAATGCAAATTAACTGATCATGCAATGCAGCAAGAATGTTTAAGCAAGTGTTCATTTGTTTGGCCAGTCTTATTTTAGATATTTATAAGAGACTTTTTGACTCTTAGAAGGTTTCAAATGAGTATGCGTAGATTGTATTTTGGTGAGGAGAGAGTGAAATAAGAAACTGTAATAACCTTGAAAAGTAACTTGTATCTTGCAACGAGGTAGAAAAAAATTGAATTTTATTGAGTGTAGAGTGCATTAAGAGCAAAAAAAAGTGTTGTAGTGGTGTCCAAATGAATAGAATGTAAATGTTAAGTGATAGAAGTTGGAAAAATTCATGGTTGTCTTCTATCATATAGATCCAATGTAGAAGATGCTCATCAATGTTGCGCTGTTTGGCTTCAAACCTGCCAATTGCATCTCCTTAAATGTGTTTCGCAAATTCCATAAATATGTTTGAAGGCGTATCTCTTGGTATGTGTCAGTATTACCATGCTTTTGATTAATGACTTCTTTGAAACTAGACCATGGAGAAGACATCTTCACTATTCAGTTTCAGTATTGATTTTGTTTATTCTGATTCAGAGCACCTGTGCTATGTACACTACAATGTTTGCAGCATCATTCTTGCTGCAGACAATGGATGTCACTTTGTTTTACCTGCTCTTTGTCTTTTATTTTGAGTAGTTATTATATTCATTAACATTGTGAAAGTTCCATACAGAGAAAGAGTGAAATAGACAAATATTTCTCAGAGACAAAAGCAGAATAGCAGGAAAAGCAATTCTGACATTGTTAATCAATACAAGAACTACTCAAAATAAAAGATAAAGAGCAAAAAAACAAAGTGGTAGCCATGATGTACAAAATCAATACTAAAACTGTATACCGGAGATGGCTTTTTCATGGTCTAGTTTGAAAGAAGTCATCAATGGAAAGCATAGTAAGACAAAAATAAACTGACCAGTTGTACAATCAAATACAAGTAGCGTACTAGTGTGGCGAAGCTTGTCTAGGCAGCGTTTGTGAACCATGTGTGAATGAATACACTGTATAAGATCACCTTCTTAATTAAATAATTTATCACAGGGTTTCATGCGTAGACAGAGTAAAAGAAACAAATTTTGTGCAAAAGAGACAAAATATAGCCTGCTGAAATGCAAATGATTGCAGGTTCCATAGTTAATGGTCTTTACGATGTCATTTTCGAAGATACCATATGTCCAGTGCATATATCAAGCAACAGGTTACAAATCCTGCATCTATGGAAAACTGATCAAGCACAGTGTTGAGGAGAGCACCACGAAGCAAAAATTGATGGTAATTGCTGATACTTTATTTAATTGAAAAGGACATCTCAGACAATGTATTCATTCAGACATGGTTCAAATATTTCATAAATATGTTTGAAGCTACATCTTTTGGCACATGTCTTTGGTGGTGACTAAAGAGGCTTTGTCATAGTAGCGTCCTATTTGTATTTAATTATAAACCTGGTCAGTTTATTTTTTGTCTAACCATGCTTTCCGTTAATGACTTTTTTGAAACTAGAGCATGGAGAAGGCATTTCCAGTATCCAGTTTTAGTATTGATTTTGTCTATTCTGCGTCTAAGCATCTGTGCTATGCACACTGCAATGTGTGCAGCACCATTCTTGCAATAGATGGTGGCCACCACTTTGTTTTTTCCTGCTCTTTATCTTTTAGTCCGAGTAGTTATTGTCTCTGACCAAGTTTTGTCTCTTTGACTCTTTCTTTGTGTGGAACTTTCACAATGTTAATGAATACAATAACTAGTCGAAATAAAAGATAAAGAGTGGGTAAAACAAAGTGACAGCCATTGTCTACTGCGAGAACGGTGCTGCAAACATCGCAGTGTACATAGCACAAGTGTTCTGTATCAAAATAAACAAAATCAATACTGGAACTGGATAGTGAAGATGTCTTTTTCATGGTATAGTCTAAAAGAAGCCATTAATTAAAAGCATGGCAAGACTGACACGTACGAAGAGATGCGCCTTCAAACATACTTCTGAAATTTGTGAAACACATTTAAGGAGATGCAATTGGCAAGTGTAAAGCCAAACAACACAACATTTATGAGCATCTTATGCATTGAATCTATATGATAGAAGACAACCATGAATTTTATCAATACTTGTTGGCTTAGCTGTTCAGTATCCAGATCCAGTCTTGATTTTGTTTGTTCTGTTTTATGTTAAGTAGTTATTCTATTGATGAACAATGTCAAAGTTCGATGTAGAGAAAGAGTGAAATAGACAAATCTTTCTCAGAGACAAAAGTAGAATAGCAGGAAAAGCAACTTTGACAGTGTTAATCAATACAAGAACTACTCGAAATGAAAGATAAAGAGCAGGAAAAATAAAGCGGTAGCCATGATGTACAAAAGCGATATTGAAACTAGATACTGAAGATGCCTTCTTTATGGTCTACTTTCATAGAAGTCACTAATGGAAGTCATGGTAAGACAAAAATAAAGTGACCAGGTTTACAATCAAATTCAAGGAGGGCACAAGTGGGGCGAAGCTTGTCTAGGCAGCATTTCTGAACCATGTTTGAATGACCATGGTTCAAAGGCAAGCTGAAAGTGGGCTTGTTGAAGCAACTCGGAGCAGATTTAAGCAAATTGAGAATTCTGTGGTTCATATGTGTGCCATATGTGCAAGCACAGTGAAAGTGCATGAACTATTTGATAAAATGTCAATATATCTAATGTCAACTGCAAAGAACTTGCCGCTTAAAGTGATTCTTTAACACTATTGTTTGCACCTCATGAGCACAAGTTTGTCAATACAGAAAGTGAAGTATCTGAGCTGAAGAAATGTTTCTTTATAAGCTTAATATTGATAGAAAATAGCTCAAATATGATATGTTTTCAGAACTCATTTTGTTAGAGAATCACTTTAAGCAGCAAATCATTTTTAGTTCACAATCAATATATTTACATTTTATGAAACAGGTCACGTACCTTCACTATGCTTCCTGACATCGATAACTTGATGCGTAGAGTTTTTCCTTGCTTGTTGTTCTTCATTCACTCTAGTATATATTTATTTATAATGCATTCACTATAAGCTTAAGATTGATTGAATGAATGAATATAAAACTATTACACATTTAAGCAGATGCAATTGCTAGGTTAAAAGCCAAACAACACAACATTTATGAGCATCTTGTGCATTGCATCTATATGATACAAGAGAACCATGATTTTTATCAATACTTGTTGGCTTAGCTCTTCAGTATCCAGATCCAGCCTTGATTTTGTTTGTTCTGTTTTATGTTGAGTAGTTATTCTATTGATCAATAATGTCAAAGTTCAATGCAAAGGAAGAGTGAAAAAGACAAATCTTGTTAAGAGACGAAAGCGGAACAGCAGCAAAAGCAGCTTTGATAGTGTTAATCAATACAAGAACTACTGAAAATAAAAGATAAAGAGCAGGAAAAACAAAGTGGTAGCCATGATGTGCAAAATCAATATTAAAACTGCAAACTGAAGATGTCTTCTTCATGGTCTAGTTTCATAGAAGTCATCAATGGAAAGCATGGTAAGACAAAAAAAGTGACCAGGTTTAGAATCAAAAGTGACCAGGTTGTGAACGATGTCTGAATGAATACGCTGTCTAAGATGCACTTCTTAATTATATAAATTATCAGGGGGTTCCATGCACAGAAAGAGTGAAAGAAACAATTTTTTTGTGAAAGACGCAAAATATAGGCTCCTCAAATGCAAATGATTGCAGGTTTAATGGTCTTTACAATTTCATTTACATCACAATGGTTCGAAGGCAAGGTGAAAGCGGGTTTGCTGAAACAACTCGGAACACATTTAAGCAAATTGAGTTTTGCGTTGCTCATATGTGTGCCATATGTCGAAGCATAGTGAAGGTGCACAAACTATTTGATAAAATGTAAATATATCCAGTGTCAAGTGCAAATAACTTGCTGCTTAAAGTGATTCTTTAACAATATTGTATGCACGTGATGTGCACAAGTTTTTGATAGAAAAAGCGAAGTATCTAAGGTGAAGAAATGTTTCTTTACAAGCTTAAGATTGATAGAATGTAGCTCAAATATGATATGTTTTCAGATTATATTGCAATGAAATGTCACAATGGATTTAGAATATTTGGGTGCTCTCGATCAAGGTGAATTGTTGTGGAGAGCTGCACTGGTTGCACAAGGAAACAAGAAATCCCAATATTTGAGCTACATTCAAACAAACGGCTTGAGCTGGGAGTCGACAAACCTGCCAGGAAACACATTTGTGTGGGAAAAATAAACATGTTTGAGCTTGGGTTCTTTTATCAAAGGTATAACATTGTTAACTTGATGTACACAGTTTTTCCTTGCTCCTTGTTCTTGATTCCCTTCACTATATATTTATTTATAGTGCATTCACTACAAGTGGGTTTGCATGAATATGATGTGCACGAGTTTTTGATAGGGAAAGTGAAGTATCTTCAAGACTACAAAGGGCATGCTGACAACTATATCTGCTCCATTTTTCCAGGAACATTATCATTCCATGTCTAGATATACACCGGGTGGGTGAAATACCACCCTTACTCATTTATTGAATGCGTAGCTTTGTTTGTGACATGAATTTGGAACTAATGTCATGTCTGTGCAGTAGGAATTCTGTATATGTTGCCTGGTGTGAATCCACAATATGTTACATCTACATCCTTCGTAGTTTTGGCCCATGCTAAATACCTCAACTCCTCCTAAACATATGGTATTCTAAGGCCAAATGGTAGTGACTCATCACTGGTTGAGGGCAATTGCCAAATACTGGGTATAGATTACAGTTTTCCATTATGGTTGGCTATTTATCTTTTACTTGGAGTAGTTTTACATAATGACTTAAAAGTGGTTTTTTAAAGACTACTTTGTAAATAGGTAGACTACATACTGGGCTCCAATCCTCTGAAGATATCTTACATGATTGGATATGGTTCAAAATACCCACGGCGAATTCACTACAGAGGTTCATCTCTGCCTTCTAAGGCTCAACACACAGGATGTTGGATATAGTGGAGGGTTCCAGTCCTCATACAACAATGCACCCAATCCAAACTTGTTGGCAGGAGTAGTTGTGTGAGGGCTAGATGTCAATGCTCACTTTCATGACAGAAATTATTATGAGCAATCTAAACTTTCAACCTACATCGATGCACCCTTATTCATCTCTTATGCTTATTTGGCCAACTCTGCTCAAACTTTTTCTTCTTCTTACCCCTCAATACACCCCCCTTCGGCAGTATTTGCCATATCATGGCCTTGTTATTTTAAATCAATTCAAAATATGGTTTTCCCTCCAATTAAACATTCGAAAGAACAACTATAAGGTAAGACAAATCTGAACTACATATTAGTGAAAAAATACAATTGATTTTGTGGACCACTTAACTTAAGATGTACCACTAATATAGCCTCCCTCAGCATGTATGTCACCATACAACAAATTCAGCTATCAGATTTTTGATAGAATGAATTAGTCCCTGTGCAAATGTATGATATGTTTAAGCGGTAAAATCAAACATAAAAGTGTGGTTAAAATTCGGGCTTGGAGTCCGCAAGAATAACTTTAAATAGAGGAGGAGACCTCCTTTCTAACTCACCTCTGGCTTGTCTAGGAATTTGTGTAGCAGAAAGATCTAAAATAGACTTCCATATTACATGTGAGCACTGTATTCCATTCTGTGTAATTATCAAGACATGAAATACTTTTTTGTTAAAATAACTTTTGTACTGCGACTCTAAAATATCTTACACCGGATAAATTAGAAAACTCTGTTTGCTGAAACTCCAAATATATGGGCATTTATGTTTTTTTAAGATCGGTGTGCTTAAACACAAAATTCTTTTCTAGTCTTCTGTATAGCCATTAAATCAAGTCTATGAGTACCTAAAATTGATTTTTTTTTTTCTATATTTTTAAATTTTTACTATCATATTTATGTGATGTTTATATCAAAACTATTATTACATATTAAGAAAGTTTATATGTAATATTTTAATATATATTTAACATAAATAGAGTCAAAATGTCCACATTAAATCATCACAAAAAAAAACATTGAATATGAAAAAGGATAAATATATGGACATTTTAAAAGACCCTAAAGTATTCATAACATAAAGAATTTCTTAACTTGCGAAATTAGCATAAATATCATAACTATTTACTCTGCTTTCTGCCAATTTGTTTCATCCTTTTAATTAGAATGAGGCTCATATTTTACCATACAAAACAATAATTGCCAATTTGTTTCATCTTTTAAAAGAGAATGGGATGTTATCAAATTAATGGGACGTAGTAGTTAAGCAAATGGGAGATTTATACGAAGAATAGCCATATTTAATATAAAAGTAGGTAATATAAGTGTTCATTATAATAAAAGTAATATACATTTGGTTTTCACTTTGTTTAATACTAAATTTATAGGTGGAAATGGTTTTTGGTGTAATAGATCATGGCTAGTGGAAATGAGATCAATGCGTTGGCTAGCAATCTAAAATCCTTTTTAGAAGTTAATTGTCTTGGGTATTTACCTTCCATTAACATATAGTTTAAGGGGGAAGCGCTTGTAAAATTGGTTCAAGCCTCACCTGCAGAGAAATTTTTCAATCTAGATAACGCCTTCGAGCTAGAGAAGTCCATATCAAATAAGGCCTACTTGCTTGGGTACAAGGAGAATAAAAACAATGATGCTTTATTTTTGGAGATTCCGAGCAAATGCATCAAGGAGGAAAAAATTTCTTTCACCTATAAACTGACAGGGTGCTCATTGGTGGTCACACACAAGAAGACTACAGATTCATACCAAGTCTACCATGACAATCGTTGCGACATCGTGATTCTATATGAGAATGTTGTAATGTCTCTAGATTATGAAGACTTTAAAGTCATGAAGACTTTAAAGTCAGGTTCGGTGCTCCGGGAACTACTATGGCCTACATGCAGTTCAAAAACGGAACTTGGAAACTGTATGTTCAACAACAATATCTTGTAAAGGACCTTGTAAGTGCTTCGCCAAAAGATTCCAAAACTATAATGCAATTGCGTGTGTTTGTAAAGGACATTATGAAGGACAAATATATAGATGCATCCCTACAAAAATCTTTTGATGAAAAACACAAATTAATGCAACAAAGGATTAAGGATCTTGCAAAGACACTGGGCATAAGTTCTGCTATAATTGACCATGCCAATGACAATGTTTATAAGGTCAAGGGTGAGTTCAATGAAAATGATCCTTGTATGAATGAATGGAGCGAATTACGCAATGCCACCGAGATAAGTATCGAATAAAAATGAAAGAAGGATGAGGCTGAGGCTAAAAAATTGAAGAAAACTTACCCTGTAGGTTGGAAACCCAAATTGATGGAGATTGCTTCTAAAATTGGCAATTACACAACAACGGTGCACACTTCAAAGGAATTAGACAAGATTTGGCTGTGGTTACAAATAAACAAGGTTACCAGTTCGCATGCGAATCAATGAACAAGGTTATGGAGAGTGATTTGAGTAGCTCCAGTGACAATAGTTAAAGGTCATCCATTTCATGCAAGTAATGGCACGGAGTTACCAATTAACCTAGGCCCTGCACAACAATTAATTTCATTTGAGATGTAAAAAGAACAAACAATTTACCATACAGAAGGAAGAAAATGTAATACTGTCCAAGTTGAAGGTCATAATCCACGTCTAGATTGTAGGCTACTGCCATGTATTTTGACTGCTCAGGTTTGTCAGTAGTATATCTTCTGAATGGAAAAATTTGAACAGTAAAAAACTAGTAAAAAAACGAATGTGTCCAACTCCCCCTGCTAAAAGAAGACACAAAATGAATTTTTCTTCAAGCATCTATTTAAGCCTGAGAGAGCAAAAATCATACATATGCCAATGAATAACTCCCTATCTCTATCACTACTACAAGAGGGGGTTGTTTGAGACATTAATTAGAGACAATATTATATTATTGTCTCTAATTACTATTCCCAAGTCACACCCCTCATAAAATATTTTATTTTAAAAAAAATTCCTCAAAAAATAGAAGTTGCGCCAAGCGGGAAACAAGATTATCATTGATGTCGAGGTAGCTAGATTAGGTGCAAGTCATGGCTTGCAATATGGAGAAACACAATATCAGTTAGTGCATGTAGGTATTGGGTGCAAAGGGGATCGACAGACCAGTTTTTGCAAGCGTGATTCTTAGGAGAAGAGGCATGACAACAGGTGTCCACATGAAGAGCTCCATTTCCTTTTCCCTATTTTCACATTCATATGTTTCTAGAAACCAGAAACCTAATTTTGTATTCAGATAACACAGCTCATTTAAATGGAAATGCTCTCCATTGTTTTTCTGTTATGGGTTGTGAGATTTGTACCTTAAATTGCAACTCAAGCATTGATGGCCAGGGAATATGAAAATAGTAAGAATCTGGGTATGGCAGTCGCTTGTTCCCCCGATAAGTAAATTTCAGGACATCTTGTCTCAACTTGACTGCGAATACGTGATCGATCTCCCTCAAGTGGCGGTGGTGGGAAGTCAGAGAAGCGGGATATCCAGTGTGTTGGAAGCCCTAGTTGGTCATGATTTTATTCCTAGGGGTTTGGATATGTGTCAAAATTTATTGGTAAAAAACACTTTCACGTATTTACAGTAGAATACGATACAAAGATTCCTAAAATCTAAATTGCTACATGTTTCAGTAAAAATTTCAGTTTGCAGTTAAAATTTTAGTGTTCTTTTCATTTTTTATGCTGATTTGGAGGGGGAAACTATTCAACAACTCCTTTTTTTGAAAGGGCTCGCAGAAAAGAGCGGAGTAAGGAAGAGGAAGAATCTGTACATAGGAATCAGGAAGTGGCCATGGAGTAAATGGGCTGCAGAGATCAAACATCCGAGATAGGGCATAAGGGTTTGGCTCGGAACTTTCAATACTGCGGGAGGATGCCTCCAAGGCGTATGATGCAGTGGATAAGAATATCAGAGGTAAGAAAGCCAAGCTCAACTTTCCCGATGAATTTTGTCCCGGAAAAAGCAAGAAACGGTTGGGGAAGAATGACTACCAGAAGAAATCGAAGACTTGAACCTTGACCCAGATTTTAGGGTTTTGATGCAAACAAATCGGCAAAACTATCTTTGAATTATATCAAAAAAGGAACTAGCTTTAGGCTGTCATTGCAGGAAATAGGTCTTATGACAATCTGGAATTTGGGGATTCAGAGTTTCTAAATCGTAGTCAAATTGGCAGGTCAGTTTGCCAATCAGAGTAATCTCAGCCAAAATCTCTGGAGAAACCCTGCTTAGACGAGATCTGTAGCGGTTACAACAATCCACAGGCGAGCAACTTCATGTCTTCTACTTTTGATAACATCGTAAGTTTCCAACCCTTGAAATCCATTTCTCCCCATGGTGGGGATTATTATGAATCCGATAAAATCAGTATGTCATATGATGGCGTTTATTTTGAAGTCATTTAATCTTCTCCTCCACCTCAAGGAGGTCCATATTTTGATTTTGAAAGTAGTAACTCAGTTGATGGGAAAATAATTTCTATGTAAAAATCCCAGAAATTTCTTGTATCATGTGAAGTGAATGGGCCCAACTATGTGGACGTGCAAACTCCGCCATTGTGTGGAATTCCCGAGGAGAAGTTTGTTGGTATTCCTTATGAAAGCAATGGTGGAATAGGTGATCCTTGAAAAAAAAGAGGTGAGTGAAAATCTTGAGTTTTCAGAAGAATTGTGTGCTCTGGAGTCATATCTGGAGTTGTGCCTAAGTCCTAAAGAGGAAGAGTTTATGGTTCAGACAAAGGGCGATATGGGTCTTAAGTATTGAATGTTCCATGCAGCCATGAAGCTTTGGCGATCTGCCCACTTCTGGTTCTGTTTATGAAGGCAGTCTTCTTGCCTTCATGGGCTGTTGTAAACTTGAATTGAAATTACTCTAATATTCCACTAGTTTAGTAGATCATAACCTTTAACCCTGTGGGATTGAAGAAAGAACACGTCTAGGCTTGCTAGTTTCAGCATCTTGCAGGATTTTTTTGACTATCTCCATGCACTCTTCAAATAAGCTAGAGTTGAGCTCTTCGAATCTGGATCTCCTTATTTTTGTAAAAAAAATCATGTTCTTCATAGAGACAATAAATGCCGATAACAGTCTCCACATTACAAGACAAATTCCTTTTTACTCTCGCATTCAAAACAAAGCCTTCGCAGAGCTTTCACACTTGTACACATATCCACGTTGTTTTTTCTGTTGAACAGTGGAACACAGTAATTGAGCATTCTGTTACCAAAATCCTCACCCCCCAAATGCATATTCCCTCCAACCTCCTTGACGAAATTTTTTCCCATTTCAACAGAAAGAACAGACACATCAAACATACCTCCACCCAAGTTGAAAACCAGAACAATTTTGTTTATAGTGAATGTATCACTAAACCCGTAAGTCATTGTTGCAGCTGCAGGCTCATTGATTATTCACATCACATTAAGCCTTGTGATCGTACCCGCATCTTTGGTCACTCTTTTCTGAGAATCATTAAAATAAGCAGGCACAGTGATAACCGCATTCTTGATATCACACTTGAGATATTGATCGACTATGGTCTTCATTTTGTGGAGCAACATGGAAGAGATCTCCTCCATGAGGAATAGCTTCTTCTTTCTCTTGTAAGTGAGTTGAATCTTTTTTAATCAGTCTAATAAATAATTAAATAAAAACAGAGAAGAAAGCGTTAAAATCTTGTGGCCGTAACAGTCTGATTACTAGCTCTGGCGGCTAAACTCAGTCCTGAGCACTGTATGCATTGAAAATTGACTACGCACGAAGTTGAATGAGTTTTTCAAAAACATATGATTGATTCCAGACTACTATTGTTTCCATTATCAAATTCAGACAATTATTGGGTAGTAACTGTAGCATGTCATCGTGTTATATTGTTAAGGTGTTTCATATTTGAATGGTTTAGACTTACAGTGACAATTATATCTGAACAATGTGATGATCTGTGTGGTGTTCAAGGATATAGGTACACAATCCGTGTGACATACAATTGAGGCAATACATGTTGCACTCAATTCTATTGCACTCTCCATGGATTTTGTAGGGAGTGAAGAAGCTCGTCTGCAGCAAAGGCTTCAACCATGGAGGCCCAATTTCATTCTCGTGTGATGACAACATCCATCGTACCTGCACATCCCTAAATCAAGTAGATATGAAAAAAATTTACACAGAAAATGCTGCCAGTGATTTCCCACACTCGTCTAACAAGAAGAAAATTGAAAATGAAATAAAAAATCAATAAAAACCACCATTGTAGGGGCTACACAGAATTAAAATTGCAGAGGACATGTAATCGATACATACCATGAGCTTAAATCACGTTGTTTTAGGCTTTAAAAGACGAGATTTTCTTTTTTCCGTGTGTTAGTGGAATTTGTTGAAACCCACTGGTAGTGGTGTACTGGTTTTTCTTGTCTATAAAGGAAAAAGGGAAAGGGAAATGGAAGGTAAGGAAAATTAATGTGCAAGGCGGGTTTAGGACTAGCACAAACACTTAGGAATTAAATTTACTCCTACTAACAACATTTGCGTGAAATATTCCAAGGCCTTTTACTCTAACCCATTGTGCATGCACTGCAACAACTGCTGTTCACGTAGCAAATTTCTTTTGTTTATTAAATGGAAGCATTTTGTCAAACCGTTCACTTGCCTTGTTAGTGCGTCCATATTCTGCATACCGATCTAGCAACGCACTTGCAAACAATGAAGTTTTTGGACTAGATTTGTATAAGAACAATAATACTTCACACTGAAATTCATAATACAGACCTTACAAATATATAGGAAATATCTTTCCTAAAATATACCTGAGGCAGCTATAAACTATCCTCCATATCTACGTGAGTTGTTAAAACTCACTCAACCACATATTTGTTATAGTTGTTTTAATATAACAACTTATAACAAATTACTTACCACAATAATTACCAATATAATTATTAATTACACACACATGTGAAGCACTAACACATAGTTTCCCTAACATTCCTCCCTTAGCGCGAACATGAAAACGTGCCTTGTACTGCAACGTGTCGCTTCGTATCTTGCTCATGATCTGGATGGTTTCTAGGACAATACCAACAAAATCTAGATGGTTTTCCAAGTGGTTAACCAACAACCACACAACATATGGTTTTTAGGACAGTCCTAACAACCTCTAGATAGTTTTTCAAGTGGATTACTAACAACCACAATATCATGATGCTGCAGTAGTATCATCGAATGTCATCACATTATTTCTTTGGGATATTACATATGAAACAAATCACTTATCACAACACTATATCAATATAACATATACAAGAAATATATTTCACATTACTTCCTATCAAAATCGCAATGTTCTTAATTGCAACCACTGTTATTGATCGCTACCACTCGATCTCAAACATAGGAAACTTGCACTGCCACTGGAAGATTCCTTTGACTTTAGTCATTTTAGGATGATAATGGAAATGTAACATTGGTGTCATGTCCCCCCCACAATGTGAAATTTCCACACATAAAAACTGGAAAGCAAACTATATCGAAGTACATACTATTGACCAGATCTTGCTAGTTAATTCTTGCTGCACATGGTAACCATTGCAAGTGAACGTATTCATAAGAGGAACATCTTCCAACAAAGTACGGTAGTCAGAGGATCACATCAGTCAAAGGATCACTGACAGTCATGTGTGCTCCAACACAACTCTTTTTCCAGCATCCAAAACATGAAATCTGAAAAGAAACATAGTGCAAAAATTGAAAGCAAATACTCACACCACAAAAGTGCCACCATAATTGATATGCAGCCCCATCATTGGTGACTAATGAGAGGTCACCGATCGACCTCCAACCTCTGATTCCTCCTGCCTCTGGTGAAAGGCTGCTAACTGAGTTTGATTTGGCCTTGAGGTTCTTTGAAGAATTCACCACCACAAGGTGGATGTTGCATACAAGAGAAAATACGTTCAATTATTGAAAAGAGAGGATTTTTATGTTTATAATTTTGTTAGTTGAAAGTTTGAACGCACTGCATTCTATGAAAATATTTCCTTCTCCCCAAACCTTTCCTTTGGATTTAACAATAAGTGGAATGATGGCTTCTAATATTTTAAAGGTTGTTAAGACTATAAGCTTGTTGTTCTCTTTAATTTTATATATATATATTTATATTTTTGAATTTTGTATAAAATTATAAACAATAAGGGACAATTTCATACTGATCATGTTTCTTCCCTTGTTGATGCCTCCATCTTTACCCTATGCAAAATGGCCCCATCATTGCCTCAGTAAAATGCATTGCTCTGCAATTTTTCTGAAATTCGCTTTAATAGTTCTGAGTTCCTACAAAGGATTTAACTAGGAGTGAAGGACCAAAGGCCTTCCAAGGATTCTAAATCATTATTGCATGAAGCAATTAGAAAACAGTCTCTGATAAGACGGTCTCCCCCTAGGGACAGATGATGCAAAATCAATTTTGATTGAGCCTCTAAAGGTAACTTGGGGCCTTCGGGGACTGGATGTGTTGTTTGCAACTTGTAAGGGAGTCTTTTGGGGTTTGAGGCATCGTTGATCGGCATAAATACAAATAACATAGCTGAGGGGGGTAAGGTGTGGGGTCTCAAGATGGCTTTTGAGCTTGGAATCAGGAAGATTGAGGTGGAAGGGGAGACTCTAGAATTATCATTGGTGCGATGCAGAATGGCAGCTGTGAGAAGTGGAGTTTCAAGGGCATTATTGAAGAAGTATTTCCGGGGCCTATTCAATAGTCAATGTTTTATCCTTGTCTTTAGAGAAGGTAATAAGGTGGTAGACTGGTTCGCCAATAGGGGT
The DNA here is from genome assembly GCA_019776745.2 of Taxus chinensis. NCBI lineage: Eukaryota > Viridiplantae > Streptophyta > Pinopsida > Cupressales > Taxaceae > Taxus > Taxus chinensis. The sequence continues at coordinate 532,797,245 of CM034155.1, read as the reverse complement.
CTTCTCTCAAGAGACTTCGATTAATGCCAAGAAGCAATTCAGAAGCATGCTAAGCTTGACAAAATTGTTTCTAGAGAAAAGCATGAGGTTTTTGTGGCTTAAAATTGTGTATAAATGAAGGCTTTTCACATTATTCCCCCTAGAATGGTATACTCGGGCTAATTTTAATAGTTCTTGGCATTTTTTATTTAAAATTTTGTTTCTTGTTTTGAGCCCCATCCCCAAAAAGAATTGTCGGGTCTCCATCCTCATTAACTTCACCTCTCTTTGCTTCAGGCCTTTTTTTAGCATATCGGTTTATTGTTTTCATCGCAAGAACTTGTGGCACTATGAAGAAGAGTGTGGCACGTTTCTATGGAAGGAGCAGGGGTTTTTTTGGCGTTTTTGTAGGGCTGCTAGGTGGTTGGCATTCGGCAGGTTTTAACGTATATCCCTTCCTCCTGGATGCTGCTTCTTCCTGTCCATTGAGAATTTTTGGCACCTTTGAAGGCTTATGCAGAGTTTCTCCCCTGTATGTGGGAATTCTCTATGCTCCATGATAGTTTTGGTCATTATTTTTTCATTTTCATCAGTGTTCTCTTCCAAATGGTCTCCCCTATCTGTAGGTGCCTTGGTTGGCTTTGATGGCCTGTGCAATGTGGTCACATATGGGCCTGATTTTGAGGCCATGATGTGACTATGTTTGGGCAGGTATGTTGCCACTTCTGCTGATTGCATACCACTGAAATGGGCAGTTGTGTTGTTTGGATGCCATTTTTTGGCAGACACTATCAGTGACCTTCATTGGGGTGTTTGATGGCCAATAATGATTTGGGTGTTTGGGTAGGTGACACCATGCAGCTGGTTTCTTTCAAGGTCACACACACACAGATTTTGATAAAGGTAAATTTTATTAAATAAAAAAAGACAATAAAACTCTCAATAAAGATGATTTAAACACCAAAACACACTTGAAAGCTGTAAAAGACTGTCAAGAAGAACAGTCAAACAAAGGAAAGATCCAGAGCCAAGTAGCACGAGCCAGGTCCAAGTCCCTGGCCCCATTATTATATAGGACAAAGACCAGAGAAGATTGGAAAATTCAAAAAAGGCTGCTGAACAAAAATTCCGTCAGGCCTTCACATTCTCATCCACCAGATATTTTAGGTAGAACTTTTCACATAGAAGGTTGTAAATATCCTCAGGGCTGATGATTGCTCGTCTGAGGCACTCCCTTGCCTCGTGCAGTTTACCTTCAGCCAGCTCAATTGTTTGGATGTCCTCTTCCATCGGGGAGATACTACTTTCATGCTCTGAGATCAAGAGATTGATATATGATGCTTCATCCTCAAGATGCTTTGCCATTTTCCACAAATGGTTGCTTCTGCCCTGTAAAATAGGATCTTTCCTCTTCAGGGTGATTTGTGTTGTTATTAGGGTTCCCATTCCCAGCTTCAGTAGCCCCCAGATTCTCTAAAACCTCTTCCTTTCCATTAGTCTTTCTTTTACCATGATGATGTTCGACTGACTTCTTGCAGGGTCATATATATATTTTGATAAAGGTAAATTTTATTAAATCAGAAAAAGGGATAAAACCCTCAATAAAGATGACCAACACACCAAAATACGCTTGAAAGCTGTAAAAAACTGTGAAGGGGAAGACTAGTCAAATAAAGCAAAGACCCAGAGCCAAGTAGTGAGAGCCAGGTCTAAGTCTCTGGCCTTATTATAGGAGAAAAAGTCTAGAGAAGATTAAGAAACTCAAAAAGGCCGGCAAACAAAAATTCCTATAGGCCTTCACGTTATCATCTGCCTGATAGTTCAGGTAGAACTGTTCTCGTAGAAGGTTGTAAGTGTTACCAAGGTCGATGATTGTATGTTCAAGGGACTTCTTTGCCTCTTGCAGTTAACCTTTAGCGAGCTCAATTGTTTGGATGTCCTCTTCCACCGAGGGGGGAGACGGGGGGTACTACTTTCTTGCTCCGAGATTGAATTTGAGATCAAGAGATTGATATACGATGCTTCGTCCACAAGATGCTTTGCTATTTCCCACAAATAGTCACTTCTGCCCTGGAAAATAAGATCTTTCCTCTTCAGGATGACTTCTGCGTCATTATTAGGATTCTTATTCTCAGGTTCAGGAGCCACTAGATCCTCTAGAACCTCTTCTGCTGATCCATCTCAACATCCACTGAGATTCAAAATCAAAATGTTCTAGTTCTTTCTGTTAAATGCTTTGAGCAAGATTGTGAATCTTATGTTTCTTATTGCTGTTGCCATCACTGTAATGATGGGCTGTTCTCTTGCACACACACCTGTCAGAAATAAGAAAGGTAGCCGTCTTGCTTTTTCACATGGAGCTTTTCCAGCAAAAGCATTTGATCCATTTCATTTTTCTTTTGTTAATTTTGAGGACATGGGAAAGATTTAAGCTTTCTGCATCAGACAAGTTGGAAATGTGATTAATGGTAGGGCCAGGGTTCTCGAATTGCTACCTGGACCAAGCCTGTAGATTGCTTGGTGGATTAAAAGGTGCAAGATTTTCAACATACTTTGAATGCAAGTAGCTAAGCAAGCAACCACCACATGCAAGTTAAACATGCTCCCATAAACAAACGCATTCAAATTTGATCACATTCATGTTCATTGTGCAGATATTGTAGAACTTCTGCTTTGCTAATTCCTCGATAGTCTCCTCTTTCTTATAATTCTAATTTGACAAGTTCAGGCTGCTTTTTTGAATGTCTTGGAGTTCCATGCTTAATAATTTTCTCTTGTTGCAATCATAAGTTCATGTTACTTCGTTCCGAGAATTCAAAACAAATCTCTTAATCAAAATAAAAATTGTTCACTTTTATTTTAATGGGTGCATTCTCCTTCCTTAAATGAGATTTAATGATGTGGCCATTCTTTTATGTTTTTTCATATATGTGATTATCTGTTTTGGACAACTACCAAGACCAAGAGAGATCTTGAATTTATTGGATGCATACAAGTGCACAGAATACAAAACAAAGCCAAAAATTGCTCACAAACATTCAAATGACACAAAGGTCAGCATAATTTTTCTTCCACTAATCCAAGTTGGGTACATAGAACTAACTCTGAGTGCATATGACATTAAGGAATCTTGTGTGCTTTGAAGAGAACTTTGAAGCTTCCTGCCCGAGCCAACTATGACAAATGCTAACCTTTATAGTGAATGCTGTGATACATATTTATACTATTACCATCTGATACCGGTTTTAGGGAATGCTTGTCACTAGCAGCATTGAAATGTAAGACTGATCCCTGAGGGGATGTTATACACTAAGTCACAGGGTTCGGCGAATATTTCGCTTGAAGTTCAAAATTCGTTGTATTTGTGATGCCAATAAAAAATTCGTTTAAATTCGCTAGGGTTTGTCAACAGAATTGCAGGAGAAAGGGCTCATTACATTTTCATCGCAGTCGTTAGCTCGGCAACATCTCTGAACCACAGACCCGACAATAATATGTATCAATAATTGCGTGGTCTGGTTTTAGGGTTTGATATTGTGTTCGAGGCAAACATGCTCGCGTCGGTGGTGCCTTCCTTGCTTCCCCTATGACGATTGGTTCTTCTCCTGTTGGCTTGTTGTCATGATCAGTTTGAGGATACAAAACCCATCCCCTTTGTTGCCCTTAATGCCTTCGTTCAAACCCGACATGTAGAAATAGGTTAGTTTATTTTTTATGTGTTAGTTTATTTTTATGTTCTTTTTGTTAAGTTTTATTTGGCTTTTTATGTTTGTGTTTAATTTTTTAAAATGTTTTTTGATTTAAATTTTCAATTAAGCGAATTGTTATAAGTTATAACTTATCATTGTTTTTAATGTTTTAATGTTTATTTTAGTGATTTTAATGTATATTATTTGTTTATTTTTATTTATATATTTATATTTATTTTATTTACATTTATTATTTATAGTTTGTTTTTATAAAAGAATGTAATTTTTTAATTTTGAAGTGTATATTTATTCATATTTTCTATTATTCGAACTTAATGGCGAATTTTTTCCTGAACTTTATTCATTGGACGAACTTGAAACAAATTTTATCCTCGTTGAACTCGAACTCGAACTCGAACCTTGTGACTTCGGTTATACAGGTTGGTGGTTCAATTCGCGTAACAGTTGTGACAGATGTATATTATGAGGGCATGTGCGATGTGGCATATGGACTTATGGTATTGTGATTCTCATGTAAGGCGTTGATGCTCAGCTTATATGATAGGAGGTTGTGTACATGCTTGCTGGCTGTTATGACTGTGCAAAGGTTGCGCATGACTGGTGTTTTGTCTTCCAAGCTACCCTTAGATCAACCAACCTATACTTTAAAACAATATTACAAGCATCGTGATCAGAATTAATGTGACAAGTATCATCAACTATGGCCTCTAGAACAACGTTTAAATACTTTAAGATCTCTGTTTCCGAATGAAGTATGAGTTCCTTAGAGTGTTCAAATTTTGGAGAACAATCGGGCTTTCTGGAATGCAGGTTCCTGGGATCATGTATCTATATCCTTGGAAGATTGACTGTGGAAGTTGGTCTAAAATCAGTTTTCCATGCAAAACTGACCAGTTTGGAATCCAAAAAAGCACAAAGTGCAGTTTCCTTTTTACCACAAATGGAACATAGATATTGTCTAAGTGTGTTAACATCCTCTGCGTTTAAATAAATTATGAGGTCCTTGGATTCCTCAAAATTTGGGAATAAGTTAATAACCAGGCTATTTGGAATACTGGATCCAGACTGACTATTGAAGTTTGGTCTAAAAACAGTTCTATATATGAAATTGACCGCTTTGGAATCCAAAAATGCAGTAGTTGGAGTCCCCTGCTTGCTCCAAATGGGGCTTTTTCCATCATAAATTTTGCACGGTAACAAGCTTGGCTTTAACTTTGAAGATATTGGTGGGTTATTGCGAGAACAAAAATTTAACTTCCTCAGAGGCCTTGATTTTCCATAGGTTTCTGAATAGAACTCCAAAGTGTAAAGGTCATTCCTCATTCCATCTCTTAAGCTGTTCCTAGATGTATACATGCTCAAAGCAGAGAGTAGATCCCAGAAATCACTATCATCAAAGTGCATGACATGCGGCAGTCACCAAATTCTTCATCATAGTGTTAGCTCTTGAACAAGCTTTTGGGTAAGCTGCTAAGGTTTACAAGTCTTCATTTTTCTTATGTGTACAGGTCACTATTGCATATTTTGGATAGAGCTTTGATGACTTTCTCAGGTTCTCAGTTGGGTTTCCCACAAATATCACAGATTTGTTATTGCATTTGTTAAGACTGTCAAAGGTCTTACTGATATTCCGCTTTTTAAATTTTCCTAAGGGGGGTTCTTCCACTTATTAGTTTTGCTGACAGACAATTCATGGATGATTCGATAAGTTTACCAGTTTAAGTGATGCCTTGAATATTCCCAGAAATTTTCAAAGCTCTTTCAGTATTGTCGAGTCTTTGATTTTGACGACAATTATTATCATAGTGGCTTCTCCAATGGATTTCCCATTTCCAGAATGGATGTCTGCTTTGGGCGACTTCAAATCCTGGCAGGATCTTCCATACTCTTGAAGTTCTTGAGTTGCCCATCTAGCAGGTAGAGCTTTGTCATGGGTACTGATATATGACATACCTGTGTAATGAAAACCAAAGGATTTGGATTAATTAGTTGACGATCTGAAGACTGGAATGGCATATCACAAAATCTAAATTTTCCTGGGAGGGGAATCTCATCAGCCTTCCTACCTTTGGAGCTTGGTTGAGACCTTGTTCATTACATGGAATACAAATCATAAATGTATCCTATAACCAGCCAAGCCAACATGCATTTCAGCTTTCAATTGAAAGGAAATCCAATTCTACATGGTACATGCTATCTTCGCACATTGTTCTGTGTTTCTGATTGATCTTTGACCTTTATGTCGCAGGTCTTGGTAATCTCTTTGTTTTCTTATTGTATGGATATTGTTTTCTAAACCAGACGTATGGTTCTACTATATGTCACAAAGTATGCCAAATTTCATGGAAAAACTTCGAACTTCACCACACTTTATTCTTGTTGAACACAAACTCGAACTTTAACCATTCTTTTTACGTGGGAAGTTTTTGACATGCTTAAACATTATTTTATAAATAAGTGTATACATCCATATACTGACTGAAAGAAGAGGACAAAAAGCTTTCTCCACTCTGTCCCTCTAACATATTTATGGATTCTTTAGACTGTTGAAATGATAATTTTTTTTTGTACGAACTTAAAAGATGTTTTTTTTTTAACTTCATCTATTGGTGAACTCGAACTTGAACCTTGTGACTTAGGTTATACTATTCTATCCTATGCACTAATTTCAGAATGTGGCAAGAAAAACTTAGGACCTTTTCAAGTGCAATAATTTTACCCTGCAACTGTTTAAATTACTAATTTTTTGCAAGATTAGTGTATTAGACATTCTAAAACTGAGAATTCATAATTTCTTACAAGATTAGTGCATTAGATATTCTAAAAAATGTTAATTCAAATTTCTTAAAGAAAATGTCAAAATTAGACAAATAAATAGGATGTCTAGCAAGTTTCCAGCTTTTCCAAATTTTATTGGACTTTTTTAAAGTGATGAGTGCATATTTTGCTTGAGCTTGAATAGAACATATTGATAAGCTGTGAATTTTTGGTGACTCCTAATTTTGTAGGGTATGGAGCTTGAATTGAGAAAGCTTGAGGAATACGTTAAATCGATATATGATGAGATGTTGTATTTGCGGGGAAGGTACACTCGTCTGAAATAACGATGATCTTATTTTGAGAATTTAATTGGACTGAGTATGTTAAACTTCGTGCTGTCTGTGGTTGAACATGGAAGAAGAAATGCAGAACCTAAATGTATCTACAAACTCAAGAATGGCCTGGTTCAGTATTATGTCTTTCTTTGTGTGCTTATAATTAGTAGCAGGTTGATAGATAGGTAGTTTTTAGAGGAAGAAATTACTCTAAAACTTATAGGTAGTTTTTAGAGTAATCTGAATTATTCTCTCTGGAGAATTATATTTTTGAAATGAAAGCTAATTGTTATACATCTTTTGTTCCAGCTGATTTTCATGTAGTCACTACTCTTTGAATTCCCAATTCTAAATTTGTTTATTTCACCATTTGCTATTTATCTATGTCAATCACGAGCAGTTGATTTCAAATCTAGTGTGTCAAAAACAAACTAGATGTTATTATTATTTTTGAGGCATTAATGCTGTCTTGTGACCTTTAAATTTTATACAAATTTTTACTTTCATTTGCTAAGAATAGATACTGATGTTGCCTTTGGAAGAACTTTTGATGTAAGTTTAACTACTTTGGCATTTTATGCTGTAGAGTATATGCAACTTAATGGTATTACTCTTAGAATTGGTCACTCCCATATGACTTGAGTTGTATGAGCCTATGTTTTAATTCCCATGGGAGGAACTTAGTGTGTGAAAAAATGGATCACCCTTTTTACAATTTGTATAGCTGTTATCTTTAATTTATATCATAATATGATATGATCTTTTATATTAAACATTATTTTTGTAGGGGAAAAGGAAACCTTCTTCCAAGAAGATTACATGAATATTTGTTGCAATAATTCCACTCTTTGTTACTAAGGAGATGTTTCAAAAGTCAGTTTTGTTCCTTAACTATGAACTAGTATTCTCAAATTATTTTGCAGTGTTGTGACAGTTATGAATTCACTTGATTCCTATAATTATCTCAAAAATATGCTTTATTTAAATTTATATAATGTCCCTATAGGTATTTTGAAGAATATGGAAATAACATGAAAATGACAACAGTCGGTGGAGAGGCAGTTTCTCAAAATAAAAGTTAATAACAAGAACATCGAAGTAACACTAGGGATGCAAATGGATCACTTGGAGCTAGTGGTGGAGAGGTGGTGTGAATATTTTATGTCAAGGGTTAACGACATATAGGCACCCTATTGTATTTTATCATTGTATTTCAAGGGTTAACAACTTTTAGACACCCTTTTGTATTTTATTTTATTTGATATTAATAAAATGTTTGACCCATTTGTTGGGCCCAAGATTCAAATCAAATTGTTCTTAATTGATAATATTAATTACTAGTCCACTCTGACATCATAGATGATATGTAACCATTGACTATGCTATATAATATTTGGTTATTATTTATTCTTGAAATTCATATTTTTCATTCTTTAAATTCGTATCGTCTTTAGAGAGACAATAAAAATTGAAATTAATATTCTCTCTAGAGAGACACAAAATTAGTATTCATTATTGTCTCTGGGGAGACAATAATGATATTGTCTCTGGGGAGACAATAATGATATTGTCTCTAGAGAGACAAAATATGTATCAATGTATATTGTCTCCCCAGAGACAATAATTAGAGACAATATTAGAGACACCCACTTTGAGACAATAATAGAGACAATACACAACTTTTTTATTGTCTCTATTCGAGACAATTTGGTCAATTATTGTCTCTATTATTGTCTCAAAACACCCCTCCTTGTAGTAGTGTATGTTTTCCTTTTTCTCAGTATGGTTTCACAAGAACATGAGCAACACAAACATAATGGGGATTTCCTTTGGCTAGTATGGTTTTCACAATCTCGAAATACAAATGTTACAAACCCAAACATTCTCTTCCGCAAGTAGGGTATTCTTACAGAGACAAGAACAAAAAGGACCATGAAATAAATGAGTTAGTCAATAGATTTTTGTCTATTACAACAACAAAGTATAATCACATTTGATTCTATTGACCAATAGTATCTCAATTGAATAGAAGTAATAATAAAAATCCTTTCACAAGGAGATCCAAAAGGAGATGCAAATGACCCCCATGCTTCTGTACAAGAGCTACTAAATGGTATATCTTACTTAACAGGAATAATGATAGGTAGAGTATTCAGATCCTTCTATAGAAATCTTACCACCAAAATTTTCTAAAACAGTATACGAATTAGCCTCGAATCAGAGCTCAGATACTACACCTACCTCAGTGGTCTTTGGCTATCTTCATGGGAAACCTCCATGCTTATTACGCAGGATACAACAGAGAGGGCCCGTGGCTGGAAGTGGAACAAATAGATTCTTGGATGCCATATAGTCACTAAAGATGATAATTAAAACTCTCATTGACCCATTTTATGGCAAATATTTGTCTCTGCCTCGCATTCCTTATATTCTGTCCGGGCTTACATCATGTTTACTTGCTATACATTACATTCACATTTAACCTTTCTGATCATTTGAGAGCCCTTATATTTGTCATTGATTTCTTCCTTTCACTTCCTTCACACAAACTATACGAAATATTCACTTTACAATCCCCATTAAGCTCCAAGAATGCTCATCTAAATCACTGATATTCAGATAATACCAACAATACAAATTTAGACTTGTACTTTGAAGCTTTGAGTGATAGAGATTCCATTAAAAGAAATGGTCCAAGGTTGAGAACAAATACATTATCAGTATCTATCACAGAAACTAAACTAAACCTATTTGGGATAGAAAAGTAATAACTAATTACTACAAAACTCATGGATAAATGTAACATACATGTCCTTGTATTATTTACAAGCAGACCTAACATGTCCTCCCCCTCTAAGAATATCTGGCATTTAAGCATTGTTAAAAAGATGCATTATAGCTGTAATCAAATGCTACTGCTGAAAAATCATTATTCTCATTTACTGACCAAGAGCCAGAATTACATTATTCTCGTTTTCACTCTTGAAAGAAAACATTAAGATATCTTCATTTTGATAGAGAAGTAATAACTAATTAATAAGAAAATCATGGATAAATGTAACATAGCTATCCTTGTATTATTTACAAGACAAGACCTAATATGTCCGCCCATTTTAGAAGCTCCAACCTTTAAGCATTGTTCAAAAAATGCAGTATAGCCGTAGTCAAATGCTATCACTGAAAGTTCATTCTTCTCATTTATCCCCCAAGAGCCAGAATTACATTATAATTTTTTAAAATTTTAAAAGGGAAAGTTTAAGATATCTTCATTTTGAAAGAAATTGGAAGAGGTTATGAGGACCAAATACAGCTACGCAATGATGTTGGGCTTTCAAGTTTAACTTGATAAATTGATGTCATGGATTCATGGTCAAATTGTCCAGCATATCAGCTTCAAATATGATATCCGTGACTTTTCATACAAATGCATACACGGAGATCAGATAACAACAACATGTTACATCCTAGAATATGGTGACATCATGGAAACATCTTCAATCGCCAAAGCCCAGGATTATCCATGTGTAGTACAAGAAACAAATAATAACTAATACTTTAATGTTCTTAACTTTCCTTGGGATCTTAAATTTTATCATTATCATTGCTTTCCGTGATGCCTTGTTCATGGTGAATTTGCATATTTATGTACTTTCCCTGATCTCTTTTTGCAGAGACAATTTGCCAAATTGATACTGATAATATTATTTGTACCGAACAGGTCTATAGCAATAATAAGAGTCTTGCGCTAAATAATTTTTCTCCATTTTCGGTAATTGGCAATCCATGCTAAAGGCGTGTAATGTCCCCTTTTCAGAAGTTTATGATGTAGCCTAGGTGTTGAATACTTTTAACGGCGAAGGAACACTTCTCTATGTTGGAATAGAGCTTGTGTTGATGCAAAGGTGTGATGAACCTGTTGAACATAATCAATGGACAGACACTTCTTTGTTGTGTTTTTATCATGATTGAGCATGTTCTTCCCTCATCATGCAGAGATTTCCTCAATACAGACCCCACTTTTCTCTATTGAAAACTAGACTTGATTGTTGATGAAAAAAGGCAATAAGTAGCTTGACCCATTACCAAAAGAAATGTATTTGAGAGCCAAACAACTTGACACCCCAACCCCTGATCTCTCAACCCAAACTCAACCATCAACCACATCAGAATTTTCCAAGGGTCTATTTTTTGACATTTGCCCCCCAATACTTATTTGCAATTTGAAATATTTTGAAGATGAATATTTGTCCCAATTTCTATTGAACAAAAAAAAACACTTTGATAATGCACTGACATTGTATACAGAACATGTAGAATCTTAAGAAACAGAAGATTCTTTTTAAATTAATGCTAAATTAGGAATTCAATACTGAAAAATATTTCACCATCATTTCTAAACATCGAAAATGTAGGCTTCCTTAAAATCATCCCTAATAAATGGTGAACATTCACCTGTAAATATCGTCAATAATTTTTGCCACCTCATCCTTTCCAATGAGATGTTTGTTGCCCCATTCATATGACTTAGACCCTGCCATGCACAAAAGGATATTACACCTAAATACGAAGGGTAGCCATAATTATTTGTCACCCAAATGTCTCAATGCAACAAAGTCTAGCCCCTATATAGATATCTAATTTGGCACTAGAATCTAATAACACCGCAACTTCTTTACTTATTATTGTATTAAATACTTACAACAGTTTGGTCATCAGTTACTAAGCAGTCAACATGCTTTGAGAAAACAAAAATATATATAGGTACACCAAACCGAAAAATAAAACTGAAACATTCCCAAGTAAGAACATCAAATATTCACAGTGGCACTGGCCAGCTATAGATCAATAGCAAAACCAACTAAACTGTTATACTATTTACAAAATGAGAACAAAAGCAAGCCCTCGAAATTAGTGACAACTATGGCCAAATATGAGATAGAATAATATTTTCAAGCTACAATTCGCAGTAACAGACAGAATAAGTAAGAAGAATAAAACAGGTGGACAAAAAGGTGGGGATGATGGGGAAATAAATTTCTAGCCTTCTGAAAGGTTGAGATGGTCACATCAACTACTTAATAATCTTAACCTAATTGCTTTATACAGAGTTCATGCATGTGCTGCATGTAATTAGCCTACCACAAACCACAAAAGATTATAATCTAGTCCACTACTCATAATCAAGATCCAAATTTGGCTGGTGTTGAGAAAGACATAGCATATACATGCTAACAGCTTATACCTTAAGATTTGAATTTTTCCATTAAACATCCTTACTTTTTGTCAATCACTTCAGCTTAAACACATGGAAACTTAACTATCTATTCTTTAGTAACACCACAGACTCAAAGATATACAACTGAAACAACCATCAGACAACAGAAACCCTTGGAATTCTCACCTCTATCATCAGAAAGCATAGCCATTATTCTGTCCAGAAGAACCTGTTTAATGATGTAAAACAACATATGTGAGAGATGGAAGGGCTTCATAAAGCAAATAGCCAAGGGAAAAATAATGTCAATTGTACAGAGCTGAATGTATCAGTGGATATTTCCAACAACACCAATAAGAGCTATTTAGATTTCGGTAGCCAAGTAACGAAATTTGTCATCAACAAAATATGCTATCGAAAAGGAAAAACATGTAATATAACATATATGAAAGATGGAAAGGTTTCATAAAGAAAATAGCTAAGGGGAAATATTGTCAAATGTGTTAGGAGTTGGATGCTACATACTTCCAACAATACCAACAAGAGCTGCTCAGAATTCAGTATATCAAAAAGAAAGGAAAAAAATAAGCACATGAAGAATAAGTAATGAACAAAATAGACAAGACTTGGAAGCACAATGAAACATAGAAATTTGACATAGAGAAGGGGCATGCCATCCAAAAAAAGAACCTTATCCTTTCAAACCCAATAAAATGCCCTCCAAAAATAACTAAATAAATCCATACTGCAATCATGCTATGTAGTGGACACAATCCCTTCAACTTGTAAATCCTCCACAATGAGGCAAACAAGAGTGAATCAAAAGAATGACACCAAATTTATATACCTGTTTCTTCCCTTGTTTTGCCAAACCAAGCCGACTCAGAACATCTTTTAGTTCTATGAGACGAAAGAATGCCAATTTATCCTGAAAACATGCCAGTGGTACCACCTTCATCACAATACTAACAAAATATCATCCATAATAAGATAAATATAGCCTATGTACCAACAAATACTTCAGAAACACTGCAGTCTTCAAATACTAATAAACAATAGTAAAGTATCAACTAGAAATTGAGAGGAGCTAAGAAAGCTAGTTATGTTTTCATCTTAATACACCTGAGAAATGATCACTTTCTTTTATCATTCAACTTTCATGTCAAAATTTAACTCTGGATTAGGGTAAATGTCGATTTCCCTTTTAGTAAAAGATTTCCCCATACAAGCAGAGCACAAAATGAGACCGGGAAGATGCAGAAATATGCATGAATAGCCTTTCATGATCAGATTGGAGACAATCCAGCAAGATGCCAAAAGCACCTTAAATTCTAAATATCAATGTCTTACATGTATGATGAGAAAGTTAAAACAGATTAGGAGAATGATTCTCGAATAACCTGTGTAAAGTGTTTTTGTGGGTCAACGTTTCAAAACACCAAGTGCAATTCCTCATCAAGATCCACAAAAAACTCTTTACACGGGTTTTTTCTGAAGCATTCTTCTAATTTACACTGACTGTTGAAGCTTTAGAACTCCGGAAACAAATTTCTCATCCTGAAATTATAAAAGTTTCAAACAGGTTGCTCAAATTCGCTTAAAACAAATAAATTTAAAATTTTATTATAAAAGAGATTGTATACAAGATGGGCATGAAGGATTGCAAACAAGCCATTTGTCAAAGCATTCAACATGGAAACTATGATTACACTGCGGAACTACTCTCAACTTTTCTCCTACCACAAATTCTTCCAAGCAAATTGGGCAATCCATTCCCGTGGCCCCTGTTCTAGTACTGCCATACAAAATAACAGGCAGTGCTTTCAAATTGCTTATTTGCTTCATACAATCGTGGTTGCCATTACTACTAGTGTGAGCAGGAGCTGTAGAAGGTGATAAATTGACCTCCTGCATGATTCCTTCGTTGCAGCAGAAGGCACAATGCAGAATGGATCTCATAAAAAAGCTGCAAAAATGGTAATCAACGTGTTGTCAAAACTGGTGCGGTTATAAACCTCTACACCGGCATCAGGAAAGCTTGAAGGAGCAGATGCAGATGAAACTAATGCATGAACATTAGCACGCATACCCAGATAACAAAACAATCAAATCATTCTTATTAAACCCAAAAAAGCAAAAGAACAATTACCCTGCAACAAGGCGGTGTTTATTATCGTCGTAGCACTGCTGATGTCTTCTTATGCGAGCCATAATCGCCTTCATTTTACTACCAAAATTTCGATCTCTCAATCCTAACAAAACCGGCATAAATGCAAAACAACGATTGCAGAGATTACGAAGGCTCTGAACAAAACAATGCTACACTCTTTTGCAGGAATCAGTTGTGCTTTTGAAAACCTGGAGTGCTTGGTCTCGCATCTGTACAAAATGCGGAATGCCAAATTGAGATGCCACACGGCAAAATCTAAAAATTATCAAAGCAACATATCTGCCTCGAGCCACTCAAAATCCACAAAATTTGTAGGACACACAGTTAATGCATTAAATGCTTCATAGCATATCAGCTTTTCCTTTCAACAGTGCCAAATAAAGGCAATGACCAATGGAAGGTTGCCAACATACAAAAATCAAAACCTAAAACTATAGTTCAGCCCCATTTAAATACAGATGTCACAATCCAATTGAAAACAATGCAAATCTTTAATTGGTAAGGTGAAGACAATATCCATGCCTTTGGCAGGATAAAAAATCAAAACCTAAAACTATAGTCCAGCCCCATTTAAATACACATGTCACAATCAGATTGAAAACAATGCAAATGTTTAATTGGTAAAGTGAACACAATATCCATACCTTCGGCAGAATAATAATACTTGACTCAATAAATTTTTATACATACTTGAATGTTAATAATAACTTTTGACAACAAATGACAATCAACACATATAATAGACTTATTAGGAAAAACTAATCACAATAGTTGACTTTGTTTAACTCGTAAATTTCTAAAGCTATCAATTATAAATAAATTCGACCACTTAAAACTAAAAGAAACTATAAAATAACCACTTAAAACTTATTTAGAGTAGTACCGACGACTGTGGACCCAGAACATACGGAACCCAATAAACAAAAACTATGTAGCAAAAAATAAAGACAACTAGACAAGACTTATATCTTCAGGCATGTCAATGCATGCAGAGAATCCACGTGTTTGGTTGACATCGAGGTACGGCTATTGATGTGGCGAGATCAGTGCAGCTCTTTGATCGGTGAATATATTGCATGCTTGATGAAAATGTGTGATTTCCGAGTTGAAACGGATATGCCGTGTTCAAAGTTTGCAGGTTGGAGACAGGTACAGCTAGAAATACATCCGAGGGGAATGGTACGTATTTAAGGAGACTCCAACCATTCAGACGTCACACATGTTTACAGAGAAGACCACAATGCACTTGGAAGACTCATTAAAAAAACTGAATGGAGTGACGTATAAATGATTTCCACAAGTATATTTTGAAAGTGCAGACAAACTCCAAGTGGATAAAACAAATATCTCTCAAATCAGGAGCTGAAAAGATTTTACCTCAGTAGCAGGTTGTTCTTTCTTTCTTTTGCAGAATTTGGGTCACACAAGGCATACACGTGGGCTCTCAAATGGAAGATCAATTTCTAACATCCAACGTGTTGATAAAAAATAGCAGGCGATACAACTACGAAAGCCAATGAAATCGATGCAAGTAACTCAAAGTTAATGCAGGTCTCGGGCGATCCTTCCCACGAACCAATCTCTGTTGTGGAATAAATCTTCCTCTTCTAGCTTCAGAACAGTTGAGCATGAGCTTTGTAGTCCAACAAGCACATATTAAAGCGATGGTTCAGAGGATTGGATCACGTATTGGTGATGTACACAAATACTTGTCTGATTGCTTAAATGGCCAGGCCGAGATTAGAGAAATCGCCACTAGTTTCAAAACTAATTTTTTGGCATAAAAGTATAAATGAAGAAACTCATAAATTTGGGGCAAGATTTCAGACTGTGGCGCTGCCCCTTATACTGCCGTTCTATTTGTCCATAACAAGTACAGAACCAATTTCGCTCTGATACCAAATCATGAAATATTTAATAGAAAATTGATCAAACGGCCTTATGTTAGTGCTATAATTATCTTTATTATAATGCAACATCTATTGGTATTGGGATCTTGATATATTTAGGTTTATAAGTTAGCGTGAATCAAGTCAACCAATTAATATGGGATCATATTTTTTGATTGAGTGGGAATTTTTAAAGTTGTAGGAGTAATTCTAAAATGTACTAGATGCATATTTGAATTAGGTAGTAAGACATGTATTTAGAAATAATTTTATTGGGTTTTCCAAGCCACATACGAGAAGAGGGGAAGGCTGAACAAGCAAACATAATCATCATGCAACCAATACACAATTATGTTAGTATGAGCACAACTTTCAATGTGGTGTCACCTTTATCGGCATAAAGATGAGTGAGTGAGGATTTTTAGAGACGTGCACCAAAGAGGCATGTGTTGTATTGTAATGCATGTATTTACATACAATTTACCTTTATTTTTTATTCTTTGAAGTCATAGAGTAAGAGAGTCGAAGACCAAGCAAGTAAACATGTTTATCCCACAAACAATCAACTATTATGGTTATCACCTCTATTAACATAACGATCACGATATATTGGGATTTATATGTAACTGCAAACCAATTAAACCAACCAATGTGTATAGGATATGAAAGAAAGTATTTTAAACATTGAAATTTAGGTATGACCACGTAGAATATAAAAATAGGCAAGTGCTTTCTTTAATTAGCATTCCTACCATTTCTTATACTCTCGTGTTGAAATATACTTGAATATTGGATAAAATGCTTTTAAGACATACTTATTAATTCTTATACACATTTATTAATTATTATCCCTATTTATTATTTTCCCTCAAAATAATAAGATTAAACATAATTATTATGTGTTTATGCATGATTTAGTTTGCAAGATAACACAATTAAGTCATGACTGATGATGACTTCCTTGCACCTTCAACCCTATTTCAACTTGTGCACTGTCAAGATGTACTCCAATAATAAAAAAGAAACATTGAGACATTCAAGATCCTTTAAAAAGAAGTTTTCCTTTAAATCAAGTGTCAAATTAGAGTTATTTCCACATATTGCAATCTAGTTATAACAAAATACTAAAATTGAAAATTTCATCAAAGAATTAGGTCGTTAAGACCTTGGTTGATGTTTCCAACCAATGGCATGCACTATTGTCCCCTTCCTTGTTCACCTTCTTTGACATTATCTCTTTTCTCTAATGAAAAACAACATCAAAGAGCAAGAAATCAATTTTTATTGTCACCTATTTACACTTTGACCTTTAGGATATCTAAATACTCTTCTTACAAGTCTTGGCTACTGTTTGAGATCTTTCTTATGTAGTGAATGTTACCATTCACTCTTTGTTCTTGATTTAACGCATTGTACACCTCCATTTTCTTGATCATGCAAAATTTTCATTAGTGGTCATGCGAGAACCTACATACGAGTACAAACTTGCAATTTGTCTTACCTTGGACATGCACGAATTATTCCTTGCAAGTAATTGTCTTTGATTCCTTGGGATTCTCTATTACTAATGTAAATTATCCCTTCATTCAACTATAAACATGTCCTAAAATCTATCCCTATATCAATAAAAGAGGATTGTCATAGTGGACATTTGGTGATACCCTTCTTTATGACATTTTGAAGCTTCAACCCTCTATCATACATGACCTTAGAGGATTTCATATCAATTTTCTTCTATCTTATTATTTTGTCATGTCCCTTACTCTATGCTATATCTTGATTTTTCCTAATTAGGAATATTTTAGGACTAATTAAGGTCTAGTTTTCTCTAAACTCAATTTCTCTAAACATTATTAAAAAATTTGAGTACCCCTTATCATGATTAAGAAGATCCCAAATTTTTCGGATTCAAATCTTTATAGATTCCACCCAGATTAGACTCGTGTAAGATTAATTAGGCCTTAAGCAAATAACACTATGCTCGTTGTAAAGTGTCAGCTATAACTTTCTCTTGTAGACTTAAATTTTCCCACTTGACTTCTTTTATCTAAAAGAGGACTAGTCATTTTTCATTTTTTCCCCAATTGTAGCTCATAAGACCAAAAAATTACATAGATATGATGAATTCTCTTGAAAACTCTAGATCAGGGTTTTAATGAATCCGAAAGGAGTAATATCAATTTATATTTCTCCCTTGAGTTGTTCAAATCCAAAAACCACTTGAGTAAGCTTAATAATACTCCAATGAAACTTTCTCCTTCAATAATTTAAGCCTAAAAAATGTATATCTAAGTCTCTGCTATAATATTTTGCTTAAGAAACTTAATATTTGATAAGAACAAATGAAAATCTTAAGATATTTGCTTAATATTATGAACTCTCAGTGTAAATTCATTCTTTTATTTCCTAATAGACATCAAAACCATCAAATGAACTCACGAAAAATGGAGTTATAACCAATTCTCACTATTTTCTTCATTTGCAACTGGATTGGTAGAGTGTCTCAAGAATGCACACTTACAACCAAGGTTTACATTGAAACCCTTCATACATGTAGTTTATCATCACACCCGTATATTTTACTTTATGCATCTTCTCATGTCTCTATATTCATATACAATTCACACTACATTTAAATATGGAGTCAAACCAAATGACTTATATAGGAACTTTAAGATAAAGTTAAGGAATCATGAAAAAATGTGACATCAACATGAACACTAACATCATATATCTTATTCATGACTCATAATGAAAAAATAATACATTAGAATTCATGACTAATATGCATTTATAAATTATTTTTGATTTCATATAAATTGTTGGAGCCTTCTTGGCTCTTTTCAGGGATAATTTTAGTGGCGAATATTCGTAATATGGCGAATATTCCATTTTTGAAAATTTTGAAAAGGCAAATTTTTTGGCACTGGCCAGTGACCTGTTCGCCTAAAAATTACACTTTAATTTTTTTTAGGGGTCGGCTTCGCCTACCCCTTGAAAAATATCCCCTATATAAACCTATATTATTCGCCAGGTAGAACACTTCTACTTCACATTTTTCAACAATATGATATATCCCATATTATAGACGTGCGACAAGGGGGTAAGTTATTGATGCGCGACAAGGAGGGTTTGCAGACAAGGAGATACTGTAGATATTGACGCATAGTAGATGCATGACAAAGATTTTGTTGACGAGCGACATGGAGTTTTTTCGATGAGCAAGAAGAGGGCAGAGGTTGCAGACGCATGACATGATATTTGCTGTCGCGCGTCATTAAGGCCTATTGACGCGCGACATTAAGGCCTATTGACGCGCGTCACTAAGGCCTTAGTGACGCGCGTCACTAAGGCCTTAATGTCGCGCGTCAATAGGCCTTAGTGACGCGCGTCATTAAGGTCTATTGACGCGCGACAGCAAATATCATGTCGCGCGTCAATAGGCCTTAGTGACGCGCGTCAATAGGCCTTAGTGTCGCGCGTCAATAGGCCTTAGTGACACGCGTCACTAAGGTCTGTTGACGCACGTCACTAAGGCCTATTGACGCGCGTCACTAAGGCCTATTGACGCGCGACAAGGAGGTACAACAGATATTGACGCATACCAGACGCACGACAAAGAGTTTGTTGATGCGCGACAGAGATTTTTTGATGAGAAAGCAGAGGTCGGAGGCTGCAGACGCGCGACGGGAGATTTTGCTGTCGCACGTCAAGTAAATGCAATGTCGCGCGTCAATAGACCTTAGTGTCGCGCGTCAATAGACCTTAGTGACGCGCGTCAATAGGTCTATTGACGCGCGTCACTAAGGTCTATTGACGCGCGACACTAAGGTCTATTGACGCGCGACATTGCATTTACTTGACGTGCGACAGCAAAATCTCCCGTCGCGTGTCTGCAGCCTTCTGTCGCAGTGCTTGATAATCAGGCGAAATTTTTTCATACAACCCCCAAAAAATTCGCCTTCCCGTGAAACCGGTTCCGGGGATATTCGCCAGGTATTCTCCACCTCCGATTTCTAGGAGGTCTCTTAAAATGAACCCTGGCTCTTTTACTTGATTATAACCTTTGTCCTCGTAATCTACTGGCATCTCTCAAATTTCTCATCCTTCTTGCATATTTTTATATCTTATTTTTGACTCCTCCAAGGATGATTCAATCTTAAGAAGACTCAACCAACGTCTTTGACCTGGAAAATCTCTCAAATCTTTCCTCAAATCATGCAACAAGTTTAATATCCTTACCTCTTCCTACATTGAAGACATGTCTTGAAGACTCCTGAGGTGAATTTACATTGACATGGAGGTAAAGTATATTTACAACATGATAATTGTAACTTATGAATATTTTGACAAGTTTTAAACTCCTTACATATGTTCATGATTCTTATGACCCTTACTTAGCAGTTTGAAATTTCAAACCACCCATTTGGAGGGAAAATGAATTTCGACTCCTATAGACCTAGGGTGGAAAAATTTAACTATTCAATTATGTAATGCCTACAAATTTCCCGTAAAAAACCCAAGACAACCTAGTAGTTAGATTTGAAAATTTACGAAATAAATTATTATTATTTTGTTTAAACCTGCAGGTTATAACAGAAATACCTTCAACTAGATTTAATTTAATTCACAATTAATATTTTATTTGTTTTATTTATTATTTAATTCCCCAGATCGGCATAAAATCCCCTTGTTACAATCTTTATTTAATTTAGTAGCATAGTTCTATTGTCATTTATTAATTTATTATTTGAGGGAAAAGTCTAAACTTACCCTATCATTAAGTTAAATATAAATAAATCTAATCCCTAAATGAAATGTTTTCTAGTTACCCTTGAGTAAATTTGATTTAATTACTTACAAGGGTCAAGAGCTTTTTATTTTAAAAATCACCAAGTAAACATTAAGGGTACAATTTTACTTTATCTTCTAGCACTCCTTTAGTGGCCCCTTTCCTAAGATACACATACTTTTTATTTAAGACATATTCCCACCTAATTCTCACCTATCTTTTGTAGGGTTGAATCACAACCCTTAGATGGATTCAATGTGGGTCCTTGGATCTTAGGGATTTCACACTAACCCTAATCATCTATATGGAGTGTTCTTATTCATTTCTTTGACTAATTTCCTCATTTTTGATTTGTAGGTTTTTTGGAGAGGAGAAAGAGGAAGAGTCATGAGAGCAAGAAGAGAAACCATGGGAAAGATTTCATGGCTATAGTTGTAAAGATTTCATTATTGTAATATTGCCCATTTGTTTAATATAGAGATCCTACAATGGATCTGTTTTATATTGCAATGAAAACATTTCCTTGTTTTGAGTTCAACAATTGTTGAAAAAACCCCATTTCCTTTAATCTAAGAATTTTTCACATTAGGGTGCCATAAAACAAGATTAAAGAGCTTAAACACTTAATTTCAATTGATTTATAGTTGCTGGAAATTACCTTTTAATTGTTTTAGGCTTAGATTTCCCTAAATTATTAAATATGGGTTTTTAATAGATGGATTTTATTTTTTCCATTGAAAGTGACAAAACCTCTGCCCTACCTGGGGGCGGTTCATAGACCACTACTCTGTGCAAGGTGGCAGTTCTGAAAATGTTGCCCTGCACAGGGCAGTGGTTTTGTTCTCTGAAAACAGAACCTTCCAAACATGCATTTTTTAATAGTTCTTCTAGTTAAGTTGGTTTCTAAAGAAATAATAAATTAAACTAAGGTGTCTTCCATTTAAGGGTTTATAGATTGATAACATTTCTAGTTTCATACTCAAATTGCATAACAACAAATCATTCACTATTCTTTCCTTCAACCTCCTAAGAAATATAACCAAAATTTCGTTATTTTCACTATGTTTTCTTTTTAATAAAAACAAAAAACCATTTAATTTCATTTGTAATAAATAAATGGAAATCCATTTCAAACAACAAGTATATTTTCAACATGATCATCAATCTTTTAAAAATGAAATAAATCACACTTTATAGGCAATAAAATAAACTTAGGTTGAAAAAACTTCATTTCCATTTCCATCCCATTTCAAAGTTTCTACTTCATTTAACAATGCAAGATTTGGTGATTTTCGTTTACAATAACTAATACATTTAAAATGTAAAATTTTCATCCAAAACAATCTTTGTAGAATTTACAAGTTGAAGGGAATTTAGAGTAACAAATGCAACTTTCCTTTTCCTTTTTTCCCATATACATACATTTGAAAACTTGATACAAATCACCCATTTCTCAATACATTTAGAAGAGGATGAAAATCTTTAAAAAAATAATGTAAGTTACAAGCCCTCCATTTAAAGGAGACAACATGGTAAAATTTCTTTTAAAAATAGGCATCTCTTATCCATTTCTTCAAGGTGCTACAAATACCAAAACTTCACTTGAACTCCACCATCTTCGCAAAGTCCAAACACATCAATGAAAATAGGGGAGTAGGAAACACTCTCCACCCAACCAATAATCCAATGAGGAAGATAATTCTTCTTCCTCTTTGGCTCCTGAGCCCCAACAATGAAGCAATGAGGGGTATAAGGCAACCATTGGCAACTTTACAAGGCTTCCACATTCACATTCAGACCAAATATTCAACACAATAAGAACAATGAAAAAATAACATCAACACACACAAGTTTCACAAGACAAATTCTCTAAACTCAGGCCAAGAAAGATAAAGGAACATGGGGATCTACTTATGCCTCCCAAGGTTTTGGGTTCCCACCTTAAAACCTCCAAGAACTCAATCAAAAACCACAAAAATCTTATGCCTCCCTCCACGAAAAACAACTCTTATGCATCCCTCAAGAAAAACAACTCTTATGCCTCCCTCACTCTTATGCCTTCCACAATAAAACAACAAGATAAGAACATTTTACTTATCACAAGGTGGGACACCCCAACCCAACTCCATCATAAAATGGCCAATAAAAACTCTTATGCATCCCTCAAAAATATCTTAAATTCCATTTTCTCCCACACAACCTAAGGCCATTCTACTTCTCAAAATCACGCACGTAATAACCATTCATTCAAAAACATATGCACAACCAAATAGTAAAAGAAAACATGGGTGAAGACCCTACCTTGCCATTGCAAGAGTTTCCAATCCACAAGCAAGTTCCAAGTCTTTTTTCTAAGAAAGCACAATCCAACTCCAAGCTCCAAACAACACTCTCAAAGAAAGCTCCTCCAATAGAAAAAGTCTCAAAAATAAAACAAGTAACCCCAAAATCCTCAAACAAATTAGAATAAATAGAAAGGAGAGGATAGAGAGGTTATGTGGCTCCATGTAGGATGCCACACCATTTCTCCTCCATTCCACATCACAAGGTCAAAACCAGTTTCCAAAGCACAATAAATTGGTGGTTGAGGGAATGACAACCCTCTTACACACTCAAACCCAAATCCACACACCTAAAGGAAACAAGTAAATACTCTTATAAGAGAAGTGCAATTAATTGCTCTTTTTATCCATTAAAACACACAAAAGGCCCACAAATAAGCCCCTCACATCATAGGCATATTAGGTCGGTGAGTTTAAGAGGTGTGGGACAAACTTAACTTGCCCCACAAGCCTTCAAAATAGGATTGAAAGTAAAAATCCGAAATTTCATGCAAGGTTGAGTGCACAACACTCAAAAGTAATTAAATTCTTTCAAATCCAACACAAACCAAGAACTACCAACTCATATTAATTACCCCATTTTGTCACATCATAAATTACACTAATTAATCAAGTCTAATTAACTTAAATAGAGTAGTTAACAATAATAATAAAAGTGAATAACAATACTAAAAAAATAACAATTACTCACAAATAAATAAATCCAAAAAGGGAAATCCACAATTTACCCAAGGTCACATTTGCGGCCACCCCCCAATGTGTACCTCCTAACAAACTAACAACAATAAAATCATACATTTACACTAGTTGCCATGGTGACATGTTGCCAATACCCCAAATTCCTTCATTGTTCATCTCTTATCCCCTTTTGTTTGTTGTGTTGTAAATGCCTGCAAAAATCAAAACACTACCTTTCTTGCCTCGTGGCCATATTAACAACATCGAGATAATAAAATATACACATATACATATAAATTCACATAATCAATATCATAGATAAACCATCGCTAAATGTTGAGCAGACGTAATATTGTGATAAGGAGAAAACACACAAATAATATGTGTGTGGGAACAAGACGTGCACTTGAAGGCGCAGAAGGATAGAAAAGTAAACATGCAATAGGACTAGTTGATTCGAGACTCAATAATTTTCATGGATGCGGGCTATTTTTGGAAGATGGTGTGCAGAGAACACATTGGGATGGAGACTTGCGTGACACACAAATACTATTTTTGCGAACGAGCATTTGATAAGTGGCATGCATGAGTTCAAGATAATAATAGGATTACTTCTTCCTGTTAACTATAAGATGTCTATTATTAACGCATTTGCATGTGTTCGCATGTTATTGTAAAGGCACATGGCTATTATCAACACGCGACCTATTTTGAGAAGTGCGTATGAGGCGAAGGGAAAGTCCCCACCCCTATAAATATGTAGTGAGACTGTGTAGTTAGATAGATATACTGAGTAGTGAATTATTGTAGAGTTATGATGTTGGATTTGATGCGTGCATGACTTATGGTGATGTTTTGTAATATAAGAAGCTTCTATATATTACAGTGTTGAATGTAATTGAGTATATTGAATGGATAATGTTTTTAAACATGACTGTAACTAGTTCTTGTATGGTTAATCTTATCATAGTTATTATTTAATTCATGATTCTCTAAGATCTAGATCTGGTTAAGCATTGTGGAATGTTTATGGTTATCTTATGGTTCTAAATATGTTGTATCATCATCACACTAACAACCTACACAAGTACGACCCTAAAGAGGGCCCTGGTACCTTTGCGTGCTTCGGGTGGGTGCTCAACTCAGGTTGGGTGATGTTCTAGTGCACCTGGGTTTTTTTGGGTTTTATATAGTAGATTCTAGGCTTTATCATTGGTTCCGATTGCCGGGACCTCTTTTTCATCTGTTTTCAGGATGGTTCATGATGAAGATGTATCAGTTGACTCTGGAAAATGTTACGGAGTGGATAAAGGATCTGGAAGAAGAGTATGCTAAGAGCGTCAACACTCGGATTTGAGTTTGACGCACGTGCGTAGGTGGATCAAAATTTGTATGGTTGTTTGTATGAGACCTTCTTTGCTATCTTTTCTGATAGAGCTGTATGAGTGACTAGTTTCTTATGTGTTTAAAAGGACTTTGAGGTATCACACACTTATATGGATGTAGGAATAATTTCAGGCCCTTTATGATATTGATTTGATTTGGACATGCATGTTGTGGATACTTGGTTCCTTGGTTTTTTGAATAGCTATATTTTAGAGTACCCAATTTCCACTTACTCTTACCCAGAGGTAGTTGAGTTATAGTTTCTACGTTATCCCAAGGGAACTTATTTGTAAGGCATTCCACTTAGTGATCAAAATCTTGATGGTAACCCTCAACTTTGAAGAGAAGCCAATGGTTAGCTAAACCCCATCACACAGTGGGGGTAGGAACAGGTTTAGTGAAAGATGGCAGACCTAGCGGAAAACAGGATAGAGAGAAGAAATGTGACTTAAGTATAATGTGGTGCGCGAGAGGGAGGTAGAGATAGCAACATGATATTGTAGCCCGAATAGATGGCGTTGAGGAGAGAGATGGCTCATGAGGGATTTGAAGCTCACATAGGAGGCATGGAACCAGAGCATCCTGGAAGTCCCCCATTTGGGCAAGCATAATACAGAACCCTCATCGGCCTTGCATGCAAGCGCACTAGCAAAGATGACATGGGTTGCGAGGTGCGCATCCAAATCTACCAGGCAATGTAGCCCTTGTGCTTGGATTTATAAGTATCTAGTACAACCAGTAGTCATCAAGCTAGTTTGGGTAGTAGAAGAGCAAGGATTAAGTTTATATAGCAAGTACATATATGGTAGGGACAAATGTCTTCTTTGTTGTTTAGAGAGTAACATTTTAAGGCACATTGTCAGTACAGAACTCAAGCACACAGAATTTTGGATTCACTTCTGGGAGTAGTACCACTTCGCAGACTATAGGAGTTCAATTTAGTACCACTATTGAGACACAGGGCAGTACATCCACTAGTCTCGCTTCCAGCTACCGAGTGAAGGATTGAGGGGGTATAGGTGGCTCTAGATCTGGTGGATATGGTGCTTCTGGAGGCAAAAGTAACATATAGAGGTTCTAGATCATGTGGGACAGGGTTTGAATCAACCCTAAAATATTTACATGGAGATGTCTCTTTGTCTTCCAGAGTATAGGGGCATAGAAGATGTTGTTAAACACGTGCACATGTGTGAGATACTGTGGTGCACAAAAGGAGTTATGGATTCTGAGTGCAAGGAAAGTCAGTTTGCAACTACATTGCAGGGACGCACACATAGTTGGTACAAGAAGTTTGACCCAGATTAGACTTGTATAGATTATACATCATTAAATGATAATTTCCTTAAGGATTTTCATATCCTTGAGTTTGAGGAGAAGATTATAAGCGTGCTCAAGGATATCAAAGCAGGGCACTACTAAAAGCATTTAGGAATATGATGTCCATTTCAAAACATTGTTATCTAAAATTTTGTATGATATTCATGCAAGCCAACATGCACAGTGATTTGTTGGGGGCTTGATCACACCTTTTAGGAGGGCGTTGTCACATAAGACATATACGGACCCGCACGTGGCACTATAAGTATCTTTACATGCTGAGGAAGCTAGAAGTATAGACACTGGAGTAAGCCCATTCCTGGAAGCATAGTTTGTAACTATGGAAAAACAGTTGGAGAGATTATCAGTAAATTTATCTCACGAGATGCACGTATTGGGATTTGGTGTATAAATTATGAAGTGGAAGGGCACACTAAAGATAGTTGTCCCCGCAGGTTAGTGCGCTCATTATTGTTAGAGTGTGAGATATGTCATTTGGACCATGATGTCAGCTACTATCCATTATTAAAACGCAGTGATACGGAAGAATGTATCTTGCTATTGTAATATTTTCTGGTCCATGACTCACGATACATAAAACTGCAGGTTGATTGGTCAGATCCATGATGGCATAGATATTGGTGTGTGATAGGGTGGAGTATCAAATAACTCTAAAGGTAAAAGTGAGCACCATGATTATGATCACACTCAAATGTGCTATGATCAGAATGAATGGTGATTTGAAGGAAGTCGTGGCAGAGGTCAAGGATACCGTGGTGGATTCAAGGGCCGAGGCTGTGGTGGTGAATGAGGTGAGTCCCCTCGTAGAACATGTTTTACATGTAGATATCTTGACCACTACATGCATGAATGTCCTTGGAATATTACTTGTTCTTTTTGTGGGAAGAATCATAACTATTAAGAATGCCTGAACTTGTATAAGCATCTTAGAAAACAACATAAATAGGAAAACAAGGGCGTGGGGATGGTTTGAATATAGTGTGTTGTGGAAAATTAGTGGATGCCAAATCTGGCACAAAAATATGAGGTATTACCTGTGAAGATTACTACAGGTGCTGAAGTTGCACGTGCCAGAGAGGTATTACAATAGAAGCCTACCATCACCAACGAGGAATTTTTACATGCAACGTACCCAGATCCTACACATCAGAAGGAGGTTTATCAGGAAACCATGGAGGTACCCAAAAGATCTTCAAGCTGAAATATAGTGTTTAAAGGAACAGTCATGAAATTTGGAACAAAAGAAGATAGCAGAGATAGTCCAATCAGATATTGATGACTTGAAAGAGGTATGCAAAATGCTTCTCCAATAGAATATCATTCTATTGCTAGGGAATTGGCTAAAGGGAAACACTCCTCATGCAAGTATTGAGATTGGAAGGTAGATCCTACATGGTAATCTTCCCCCTCGTAGCTTGGATTATGATACAGAGATCACTCTAAATGATGTTGTGGATCGATGGATCCTAAGTAATATATTGATTGACATAGGCACGAAAGTGAATGTGATTACTTTGGATGCATGGGTATAGATGGGTAGACCTCCATTATAGCCATCCTCTAATGTATTATTCATGGCCAATCAAACCAAGGATACTCCCATTGGAGTTTTAAAGGATGCATCCATTCCTATACAAGGGCCAAGTTCATTGTGGACTTTTGAGGTTTTAGCACTTACAGAAGCAGACAACTTCTTAGCTCTAATTGAGTGCCCTAGGTGTTATGCAAATAATGTTAATCTACGATTCAATAAGGGGTATATAAGTTTTGAGAACAAGGAAGAAATATTGATTATCCCTTTGACATATGGGAAATATGTGCCTTCTGTTGAACCTTTGAGTGAGGAAGACTTGAACAAAATTTATGTACACATCATTCAGAACCCAAAAGTACTTGATCCATCTAAGGAAGGAATCCTCACATGGGAAGTTACATAGTCTATTAGTGATACTACAAGTATTTCTTGTGAAAATTGGGCACATGACACCTATGAGATGGTTGGGCGCAAAGTAAGAAGTGAATTTTCATGGAGAAGTAAACCTCGATGTATTCAGAGGATAGGTAACAACTCTATACCTCGGTACATTGGAGAGAGAGAGATCCTATGGTATTCTCGTGTGCCATGGAGGGGCAGTGGAAAATCAAGTGGAAAGAAGGAATGTGTCTACATGTATCATAGTAATCAACTTGTTCAACACCACGTTCAGCAGTGCGAGATACTCTAGACAGAGGTGCAAGAAGATTTACCACCTTCACTATGGGTGCACAAACTTTATTCCACTTTACAAGACTACGCATGTGCTTGGTATGTTTATGCAGAACTACATAGGGAGATTGGAAATTGGCAGGATTTGATTATAGAAATGACCCATACTTTTGACTACTTCTCTACTAAACCTCCGGTGGAAGAGGCATTAAGGGTTATAAAGTGGTTAACTATGGGAGATATGCAAAGGATGAAGAAACCATTCAGGATTTATTTGGTGAGGTAGACTCAGAAGCACATTTTGATGAAGTAGAAGAGACAAATGCCACACTACTTAAGTGCACTTGCTTTGAGAAGGAAAAACGTAAGATGGTCTACATAGTGGATGATGAAGAAGTAGAAAATTTGGATATAGATCATTTAGTAGGTACACGTTAGGTGTTAGATAGTGCAAATAAAAATATGCATGCCTATCATGAACCTATGAAGACCAAGAAAGTGAACATTGGCACAAATGTTAAACCTAAGGAGGAAATAATTGGGGATTATTGGACTGATTCTCAAGTGGCAAAGATAATTGAGTTACTACGTTATTTTTAGAAATTATTTTCTAGGGGCTACCATGACTTAAAAGGAGTGCATGAGTCATTAGGAGAAATGAAGATTAAATTAAAGGAAGGTGTATGCCCAGTTAGGAAGAGACATTACAGGATGAACCCTAACATATGCATAAAATTTAAGGAAGAAATTGACAAAATGTTGAAATTTGGCATCATCAAGCCCCTAGAGGAGTCAAAGTGGGTTAGCCCCATGGTGATCAGTATAAAGAAAGATGGTCAGATTAGGATTTGTATGGATTACAAGGAACTGAATGTTGCATGTGTGATTGATCCTTTTCCTACGCCTTTCATAGAGGAAATACTAGAAGGCGTTGTAGGGCGTGAAGTTTACTCTTTTACTGATGGATTCTCTGGGTATCATTAGGTTAGAATTACACAAGAGGATCAAGAGAAAATGACTTTCACCATTGAATGTGGAATTTTTGTGTATACTGTGATGCCTTTTAGTTTGAAGAATGCGCCTGATGTATTTTTACATATAGTTGTTCAATAATTCCAAGATTTTATTCACAACTTCCTGCAGGTTTATTTGGATGATTGGACAGTGTGTGGACTTGTTAATGATCATTGTGACAATTTGCGTCTAATGTTTGAAAGATGTAGAAAGCTAAGCATCTCTTTAAACATCAAGAAGTGTGTGTTTGCTATACTTTTTGGAACTTTGTTAGGGAACATCATCTACAAGGAAGGTTTGTTAGTGGATCTTGCTAAGGTTGTAATTATTGTAGGCCTAGAAGAGCCTACCAGACATAGTGAGGTGCGCAGATTCTTGGGTCACACAGGGTATTACAGAAAATTTATCAAATGATATGTGAATATTGCCACACCCATGGAAGAGTTACTAAAAGGAAAAGGGGCATTCTATTGGGGAGAATTGCAACAACGCGCATTTGAAGCGTTGAAGGAGAGACTTACAACAATGCATATTCTATATTTTTCTTCATGGAACCAACTGTTTCATGTACATGTGGATACCTCTAGCACAACCATTGGCATGATGATAGATCAAATTGGAGAGATAATTATAGATCATCCTATTTGTTTTGATAGTAGAAAGTTGACTCCTGTAGAACAAAATTATACAACAACAGAGCGCGAGTCCTTGTTGATGATCTACGCGCTGCATAAATTTAGGTAGTACTTGCTAGCAACACCTTTTATATTTTATACTGATCACATGACATTAAAATACTTGGTAAATAAGCCTATTTTATAGGGGTTCACATTTGTGGTAAAACCAAGTAAAATTAATTCTAGCCTAGACCAGTTATCAAGGATTCAGTCAAGGGAGGACGCACATACAATTGAAGATAAAATACCAGATACAAAGTTGTACAAGTTACATCGTGTGCCTTCATAATTGAAGGATATTGATTTCTTTTTATGCATAGGTATGGCTCCATAAGGAATGAAAGAATTCGAGAAGAAACAAATTGTTATTCGTGTGTCACCCTTTATGTTGATCAGTGGAGATTTATACAAACTAGGCCGAGATGAAGTATTGTGCTAGTGTGTATTGGAATATGAGCACACATATATCATAGAAGAGGCTCATGGTGGTATTGCAAGATGGAACTATGTAGGTGACACCACTGCACACAAGATTTTACTCATTGGATTATGGTGGGAGACCATGTACAAGGATTGTAAAGAGTATTGTAAGGCGTGTGATCACTTTTAGTGCCTTGGAAAACCTAGGCAAAGAGATGAAATGCCTTTGAGGCCTATTGTTAGTGCAGATCCATTTGAGAAATGGGTTATAAACTTTGTAGGTCCTATTTCACTAGCCGCGTGTAGAATTGGAACGTGTTATATCATCACTTGCACATATTATATTACAAGGTATATAAAAGGAGCACCTAAAAAGGATTGTACAATAGCCAAGTTCTTGTGGGAAAATTTTCTTGCTAGGTATGGTTGTCCGTTGAGCTTGACAAGTGATAGGGGCACACACTTTTTGAATGAGACAATCAGGATATTATTGGATGAAGTTGTGGTTGCACACCACAAGACTACACCCTATCATCCTCAGGAAAATGGTACTACTGAGGCCTTCAACAAGATATTGAGCTAGAACTTGACAAACATTTGTGATGTTGGAAGGAAATATTGGGATGATAAAGTTTCTGTTGTGCTTTGGGTGTATAGAATAACCTACAAGAGGTTGAATAAGGCCACACCCTTTAAGTTGGTGTTTGGCACAGAATCAATTCTTCCTATGGAATTCATGTTACCTTCTTTGTGTATTGCGCATGCTAGAGGTCTAGCTGATGATCAAGCATTAGAAGAAAGAATTGACAGGTTAATAAAATTGGATGAGAGGCACACCATAGCACGTTGGAGTCAGAAGCAGGAAAATGCTAGACCGAAGGCATGTCATGACCGACACATCAGAGACAAGAAGCTTGAGGTTAGAAAAATGGTACTACTTTATGATTCTAAGTTTTTGCGCCATCTAGGAAATCTTAAGGTGCATTGGTTAGGACCATATGTTATCACTCATATACTTGAATCAGGAGCTTTCCAGTTGGAGGTGTTTGATAGAATGCAGTTACCCAGTTACTTTAATGGGAGTAGGCTGAAGCTTTACTATAAATAAGTCTTCTTGGTGTTTGTAATAAGGTAGTGTTTCCATTTAGTATAGGTTTCCCTTTATGTATTTCCTTCTTCATCCCTATGCTTTGTCAATTTAGTTTGGTGTTTTGTTTAATAAGTGCATTTACACATTGGAAGCTAATTACAATCTGAAGTATTTTTATGCACATAGGACTGCACATACCATTGGTGTGGGGTGGTTGTTATTTGTTATTCATGAATGGGTACACATGAGAACAAAATGTTACAGGTGTTATTCAAGTATGGAAAGGAGTTGTTAGAAAGGACATTTCTTCTAAAGAAGACCATAGATGGAAATGAATGAAGGGACAGTATAATGCGAGGTAAGTAGTAGCCATGGAAACTACTATGGGAGGGCACAGTGGTGAGGTACATTGGTGCATGACAACGTGCAAAAGAGAAGTCTTTAGCTAGAGGGTAGGAAGGAGTGCTAGAAGGTTATAGCTGGGGTGTGAAATTGTACCACGCAAAAATTTAATGAAATTTTGAAAATGGTCAATTAATGAGAGGATTGTTGGTAGGTGAAGGAGCAATAAATGCACTAAATTTTTGAAAACCTATATAAGGACATGATGCAAATTCATTTTTACCTTTGTAATCATAAGTATTCGAGTGAGCTAAGTACAAATGAGAAAAACAAATCATATTGAGGTGTGGAGAGTTGTGAAACCAGACGTGGAGAGAAGACTTATGCATGGAAAAGGCTTACGCCCCCATTGGTGAAGGGGTTGAGCGAAGCAAAAGCTTTGAGAAGGAGCTAAGGCACGTGGTTTCAAGCTAGGGCACATGATTTTGAGCTATGGTTTGAACTTACTCTACACAGAAGACAAAAGGTAAGATTGTTATGATGGCACTGAAGAAAGCACCTGTAGCAAGCACAAAAGAAAAGAAAAAGGTGGACTTGTTGAGGTTGAAATTTCTCCCGAGAGTAATTTTTCAAATATGTAGTGCCCGAAAGGAGTAATAGTCAAACAATATTTGGATTTCCTCATCCATAGATGCAAAGTAAGTGAATATAACCATCACACCATTGATAACAAGGGAGAGTTGGATGCTTTGATGAATAAGAAGACCAATAAGCGCATGGTGGAAGATATTCCAATGTATGATGACGTTGGGGAAAATTTTCTTAAGTAGGTAGGAGTTTATCAACTGTATGAGCTCCCATATTTTGGAAAACATGAACTTTTATACCAATGGCTTATGAGCAGAGTCCATGAGGACTTCTTCTATTTCTTCGGATGGAGGGTTAGGATCACAATGGCCCTAATTGCAAAATTAACAAGATTGAAGGGCATATTGACAGACATTGTTAGTGATTTGACTGATAAAACAATGGTTATAGCCACAATTAAGGAGTTGGGGTATACCAAGGGTCGGCGCAGAATGGAAATCTACAAATTGAGGAAGTACCCTATGGTGCAGGCAGCCGCGCATCTGCTCACTAAGCTGAATGATCAAGAGAGATGGTCACAGGTAAACACCATGTGGATTCATATTGCAAATAAAATGTCCTAGGGATAAGTGTACAATTTAGCAAGTTATATTACATAAATCATTGTTGAGGAAGTACATGCAGGTGAAAAGATAAGTTTTGGTGCTATCCTACTATCTCTTTTATTTGTAGAAATTAGAGTGCCCGATGGGCCAAAGAAGAAAATGTGGGAATACCCCACTGAGAAGAAGTCCCTCGTGGAAAGGTTCGAGAAATATTTATGTGAAGGATCAATGAGTGGCCCATTCAAGAAAAGGGTAGAAATGTGGTATGAAAAACTTCACGTGGCATTTCAAGAGGAATGGTGCATTCCAAAGGAACTACCTTCAGTAGTATGCAAGGAAGTACAGTTTGTGGTGCTCATATATCTTCAGCTCAAGCCAAGGCTGGAGAATAATAATTATGTGGAGAATGAGTTCATGCTCCCAGGGCCGCCTAAGGGAAAACATACAATAGAGAATGTGCCATCTCCAAAGCCTGTTGGGACCATACAGATAGACGAGGAAGAAGAGTAACACGAAGATAGTGGAGGATTGGATCATAGAGGTTACAGGTAGCCCACAGAAAAATTAGAGAGTGAGTGCATGGATACTCCACCACGGGTGTAAGAAGGAGAAGAGGACTTGGATGTGGATGCAGTCCCTGAAGAGCACCGATTTAAGAGGGTATTCAGAAGAACTAGGGCCCAAGGGGCAGGAACACCACAACTTGTAATAATTTCACCTAGAATCTCCATCAGAAAGAGGCACCTGAGGAGAAGAGAAGGACAAAGCTAAAGTTGAATGAGGAGGAGGAGGAGTCTGAGGAGAGCGCGCCTGGAACCCCATTATAACCAGAAGATGTGGAGGAACCCAGAGATGAAGAATTGAAAGATGAAGAGGAAGAGGTAAAGGAAACAAAAGAGACAGTGCAAGAGCAACCCAACGTGCATGTTACTACTCAGGATAAAGAAGGGCCAACTCTAAACCTCTGCACTCAGGTTCCTAAGGGGCCAAGAACAAAGAGCACACGTGAAGAATATGTTGTGTCAAGTATGGGCTATGCTGAGGACACAAGAAAAATCATCCACGCTTAGTTTCAAAGCACAGTGGGCCTTAAGTAATTGTATGGATGGGAGCTGATGGATCAAGACATGGCCACCACATGCACAAGGAAATGATTATCCTAGTCTATGTAGACTCACATGTATGAACCAAATTTTGATGTATGTGAGGAGTCTTGTGTATAAAGGAGAATGAAGAAGGCACCCCAAAGAAGACACATGATGGTAAAGCCTACCCTAATGTCTAATGAGAAGGTGAGAAATGCCTTGGTTAAGGTATTTGAAGAGGTCACTCAAGGGAACATTGATAGGGTTGCCACCATTAGAGCTCTACTTGAAGATAACAAGGAAAAAATTGCAGAAATAACACGCTTAAAAAGAGAGAAGGACCTAGAAAAGAAAAAGAATGAGGCCTTCATTAGCATGGCTGAATAAATTGGTGATTACGTTCTGAAATAAAGACCTTATCTTGAGTCTAAGGTACCTGAGAATTTTCCTTCGGCTATGAATTATGTGTACACATTGGTTGATTTGGTGCTAGAAGATGGACCAATTCAAATGCCAGTGCCAAAGGATACTGGACAAGAATCAGAAATAATAAGGGCCTCGTGGTTAGGAAAATTTCAAATTAAGAGGTGTTGCTCCAAAATCTGAAGGATGAACTAAAGAAAGCTGACCAAGCTCTGAATATTTGTGTGGCACCAGAAGTAGTGATAAGGACCAGAAATTTGGTTGAAGATAATGACATTCTGAAGGCCATGAAATATGACACACTGGGATGCACAAAAATATTGGCACTAGTGAAACAAAAGCGCAAAGCCCTTGTAGCAGCCCAAGACCCACATAAGGAGAGAATTGATGAGATTGGGAAACTCATAGCGTAGAAGATGGATCTTCTGGAGGGAATGATGACTTCTATGGCCAATATTATCCAATTACTACATAATGAAAAGGAAAAGATTACTTAGGATGAGTTAGAAGCCATTTCCACAGACATTCCAGAGAAAACAAGGACCGCGTTGGATGACTGGCAGACATTAGAGGCTGAAATAAAAACAAAATATCTAGATTTGATCCTCCCTGTTGAAGAAGAGGGTGTTGTGGAGTAAAGGTATATTCTTTTGTACAGTGATTCTTTATATTCTTTCCATTCTTATTCTTTATTATTTGGGAACATCAGAAAGAATCCCCATTGTTGAGACGGAAATGTACTTTAGTGTGGGGTAATGTTGAACAGACATAATATTGTAATAAGGAGAAAACACACAAAGAATGCACACGTGGGAACAAGGTGCACTTGAAGGCGTAGAAGGATAGGAAAGGAAACGCGCGCCAGGACAAGTTGATTCAGGACTTAGCCATTTTCATGGATGTGGGCTAGTTTTGGAAGATAGCGTGCGGAGCACACATTGGGATGGAGACTTGCGGGACATGAAAATTCTATTTATGAAAAGAGAGTCTAATAAGCACCATGCATGAGTTCAAGATAATAATAGGATTACTTCTTCTAGTTAACTATAGGATGTCTATTATTAGTGAACTTACATGTGTACATGTTAATGTAAATGTGCATGGCTATTATCAGCATGTGACCTATTTTGGGAAGTGTGTAGGAGATTAAGGGCAAGTCACCATCCCTATAAGTATGTATTAAACTATGTAGTTTAGTAGTAGTGAATCATTGTAGAGTTATCCTCTTGGATCTGATGCGCACATGACTTATGGTGATGCTTTGTAATGTAAAAAGCTTCTATGTATTACAATGTTTAATGTAATGGAGTATATTGGATGGATAATGGTGTTAAACAGGATTGGAACTAGTTCTTGTATGGGTAAGTGCACCAAGTTGGGGGCACAAAAGGGGGTCTTAAGTGGACGCATTTTTCTGAAATAAAAACTTCAACTTGTATGAGTTTTTTGAAATAGTTACACTCAAAATTGGAAGATGTTGTACGAATATGAATTGTAGAATTTTGATTCTAGTTTCTAAGCTATTAAATTTTATTGAAAATGGATAAGTTTAAGTGGGTCAAACAACTAAAATACTAATAAATGCTCCTATTTTTGTTAAAAAACATAATAGAGTGACTTTCGTGCCACCCACCATTTTTTGAGCACCATTTAGTATTTTTGGAAACCCTTTGGTAGAAAGACAACTAGGAGCATCTAGTTTGGGATCCATTTTTTTATAGATTTTTTAGCGAATATTTTTTTATTTATGATTTTTCTAGTACAGAAATTATATGTTTTGAAAAATAACGGAGCTCCGACCATGCCCCCCCTAACTACCTCAAAAAATATCGACAACTAGATTTTTCTTTGAATATGTATAGAATTATGCCTAGTTTGGGCTAGTATATTTTTTTTTTAAATTTTGATCACCCAAAAAAAGATACACCATGAAAGATAGACATATTTACACTTCAAAAAATAGCTATAAAAAGACATAGTTAGAAAATAAATAATATGGAAACCTTATATTAGTCAGAAAATTTGAAAAATTATATTTTTAGAAAGAAGAGACTCTATTCTAC
This sequence comes from Taxus chinensis, assembly GCA_019776745.2. Lineage (NCBI taxonomy): Eukaryota > Viridiplantae > Streptophyta > Pinopsida > Cupressales > Taxaceae > Taxus > Taxus chinensis. The sequence continues at coordinate 532,760,138 of CM034155.1, read as the reverse complement.
GTCGTGGTATAATTTTTTTTAAATGGATCGATTGTTTTATTTTGATTTATCATAGAGGAAGTGGAATTTTTACATTTTCTTGTAAAAACACGTTGTTTGTTGTGTTTGTGCAGGTCCATGCCTCAGGCTTGGGGATCCAAACCGGATCCCAAGCCTTGAGGCATGGCTTGGGAAAAAAGAAAATGCAAAACGCATACACGTTATAACGCGTACACATTCTGTGTAGTATAAACATAACGTGTACACGTTATAATGCGTACGCGTTCTGTGTAGTATAAACATTATGTATGCTTTTGACATGCTTCTATTTACATAAATACATGTTTAAGTTTTTCATTTATTATTATTTATATTTTATTATTTCTTATACTTTAAATTTATTTATGTAAATATAAGAAATTAGGGTCACTCTGCACCTTATGGAATTAGTCTCACAGCTCCATGAGTCATGGTTTAGGAGATAGTTTTTTAAAGTATAATTTGGTCAGTACATAGGTAATTTTTTAGGATTTCAACATTCAACCTAAATCTTTTAGCATTTAACTTCTACAATCGAAACCCTAAACCATAGGTCATAAACCTAAACACTAAACTGTAAACCTTGAGCCCTAAACCCTAAACCCTAAACCTTTAACCATGATCCCTAGACCCTAAAACCTAAACCCTAAACCCTAAACCTTAAACATTCAGCCCTTACCCGTGAGCCCCAAACCCTGAGCCTTAAGCCCTAAACCCTAAGCCATAAGCCCTAAACCCTAAAACATAAACCCTAAACCATGAACCATGAGCCCTAAATGCTAAACCCTAAACCTTGAACCGTAAAAACTAAATCCTAAACCCTAAACCCTGACCCCTAAACCCTAAACCTTAAACACTGAATCCTAAACCCTAAACCCTAAGCCTTGAACCCTACACCCTTATCCCTGAGCCCTAAAATCTAAACCCTAGACCATATACCCTAAGCCCTAAACCCTAAAACTTAAACCTTAAACCTTAAACCCTAAACCTCAAACTCTAAACCTAAATCCCTAAACATTAAATCCTAAACCCTAAAACATGAACCCTGAACCATAAACCCTAAAACATGAACCGTAAACCATAAACCCTTATCCCTAAACACTAAATCCTTAACCCAAAACCCTAAACCCAAAACCCTAAACCCTAAACCTTAAACCCTAAATCCTTAACCTCGATCCATAAACCCTAACCATAAACACTAAACCCTAAACCTAAAACCTAAATCCTAAACCATAACCCTAAACCTTAAACCATGAACCATAAACCCTAAACCTTAAACCCTGAACCATGAGCCATAAACCATAAACCCCAAACCATATTTCATCAATATTTCCTAGTCTCGTGCCTAGAAACATCATTGAGTCTTCTTATAGAACTACCTTGTTTATGAGAGTTGGGACAAGTAACTAAATGGATATGACATCTACCTTGTGCCTTGTAATGCATATATTACACATCTCTTCCAAACTTATTTCTCCCCACATATACTTGTGCTCTGGAATGTAAATTTATTCACACTCTGAAACAAATTTCACATTTATCATTTTTCCATGTATGGTATTATGTAAGCCAGGATTACCCATTGGAAGCTGGAAAAAAATAGCCATCACAACAAAAAAAATAATCTTAAGGGAAACAAAAGAAACATGGAGAATATATCAATGCAGAGGTGTAGGATCATAATTGAATTTCCTGTAGTATCCTCTCCTCCGGAGAAAGATAAAGTTCAAGTGTTCTACTAGAATGGATAGTAAATTTGACAGAACTTCCTAAAGTGTTCAAAATAAACATAGAAACAGGGGAATGGCTAAGAACACTAAGGGGTTATCATTCACCTAGTAAATCTTTCTTGTTTAATTCTAAATGGGAGTTACCTGGCCTACGACTTAGTGACCTTCCATTCATTGATAATTCCTTATATGATAAACCCATGGTTGTTTTCAAAATCCCCTGAACAAAAAGATAGGGGTAGTCATCAATCCTAGTGAAGGGTGTGATGTGATTTCCAAGAAACTTGAAATTCATATAGATTTAGAGGTCATAACACGAATTTACAAATATCTATATCATTATAAATGGAAGCCAAGTAGCATTTTCTCCCTGTACATCTAAGGATTGAGGAGTACTGGGGTCTTTGGAAGGATTGGGCACTCAGGAATATGACATTTCCCTCCTTCAAAATATCAACAGATGAAAAACATCAAATTTTGATGACTCTCTTTGAATGTTTTGCCTACAAATTCGATGAACCCTTAACCCTCAACCATGATACCTAAACCCTAAACTATAAACCCTAAAATTTAATAATAAATAATAAATCCTAAACACTAAATACTAAACCCTAAACCCTAAACTCTTGACCTTGGACCCTAAACCCTAAATACTAAATCTAGAGCCCCGAGATCTAACCCCCAAAAACCTAACTTTAAAAACCTTCATAACTCTGAACCCTAAACCTTAAGCCATAAACCATGACCAATGAACCCTAAACCCTAATCCCTGTACCATAAACCCTAAACCTTAAGCCTTGAACCCTACACCCTAATCCTTGAGCCCTAAACCCTAAACCTTAAACCCCGAGCCCTAAACCCTAAATCTAGAGCCCTGATCTCTAACCCCTAAACCTTAAACCCGTAACTCTGAACCCCGAACCCTGAGCCATAAACCTTAAACCATGCACCCTAACCCCTAAACCCTAAACCCTAAGCCCTGAGCCCTAAATCGTAAACCCTAAACCTTAAGGCCTAAATGTTAAATCCTAAAGGTCCCTAAATCCTAAACCCTAAACCCTAAAAAATAAATCATAAACCCTAAACCCTAAACTCTAAACCCCAAGCACTAAGCCCTAAGACCTAAGCCCTAAGCCCTAAAACCTAAACCCTAAGCCCTAAAACCTTTTCACTAAACCCTAAACCCTGAACTCCCTTGACCTATACCCTTAACCCTAAAACCTAAACCCTAAACCTTGATCCTTAAACCCTTTTCCCTAAACCTTGAACCATGGCATTTAAACCTTAAACCCTAACTCCTAAACCCTAAACCCTAAACCCTAAATCCTCAACCCTAAACCTTAAACCTTGAGCCCTAAACCCTAAACCCTTAACTCTCAACCCTAAACCCTGATCCCTAAACCCTAAACCCTGAACCCTCAACTCTCAACCCTAAACCCTCAACCATGATCCCTAAACCCTAAACCCTGAACCCTTTGCCCTAAACCCTAAACCATGAACTTTAAACCTTAAACCATAAATCCTAAACCCTAAATCCTTAACCCTAAACCTTAAACCCTAACACTTAAACATTAAACCGTAAACCCTAAATCCTCAACCATAAACCTTAAACCCTGAGCCCTAAACCCTAAACCCTAAGCCCTAAACACTAAACTCTAAGCCCTAAATCCTAAAGCCTAAAACCTAAACCCTAAACCCTAAAACCTAAACCATGACCCCTAAACCCTAACCCCTAAACCCTAAACCTTGAGCACTAAACCCTAAACCCTAAGCCATAAACCCTAGGCCCTAAGCCATAAGCCCTAAGCTAAAACCCTAAACCTTGAACCCTCAAACATAAACCCTCAACCCTAAACCCTAAAAACTAAACTCTGAACCCTAAACCCTAAACCCTCAACTCTAAACCCTAAACCCTTAACCTTGAGCTATAAACCCTAAACCCTCAACCTTGACCCCTATACCTTAAACCTTGAACCTTGAGCCCTAAACCCAAAACTCTAAGCCGTGAGCCCTAAACCATAAACCCTAAAAATCTAAACCCTAAACCATAAACCCTAAACCTAAACCTGAGTCTTAAACCCTAAACCTCGAGCCATAAACCCTAAACCATAAATCATAAACCCTCACCCAAAGGAAAGTCCTGAAAAGATCATTCAACGTGTTTCAATGTGTAGGGAATAATGTTTAAGGTGATCGATCAATTCATTTAGTTTTTATGAGAGACTACTTCCTTTGAAGGCCTAAAAAGGCATTTTTGGCCATTTTGTAGTTAATTGAACACCCTTCAGAACAAGCTAAAATGAGCTAGTCATGTCACCGAGTTATCAAGGATCATTATTTGTGAAGTATTAAGGCATCGTTTATCTCCATAAGAGACATATGAGAAAAAAAATGTATGAGAATCATGAATTTGATTCCATGAAAGGATGCTTTTAGAGCTAGGAAAGGTGAGGGGATGATCTTTATATGGAGCACCATGTTTCTAAGAATGAGCAATCATCTGAGTTCACTTGATGCAATTCACTTGGTACTATTCGTAACAACTCATTCAACACCTAGTAGTGTTATCACACCTAAAGGAGGAGGCACATTACAATCACCTCATTTTGGCCATAGGACAAGAATCCCATTCAAGGAATAATCCTCTATCTACAAAGTGAGGATCTCTTTTTAATAAGAAGCAGACAAGCATCATAGAGTTAATTCATGGTCACTAAAGTGAATTATGGACCAAATTTAAAAATAAGTACCAATTTAAGCAGTTGTAGGGCCAAAATCCATTTTATAAGGTCAAAAAACCTAAAAAATGACTATATGCTTTCCCAAAACAAATACTGACTACAATATATATGCCCTAAAAATTTTAGGTTGTTTGCTGAAATCCTAAAAATGAGTAAGTACTGACCAGATTAGATTTTGAAAAACTATCTTCTAGATTATAACTGTTGGAGCTACGAGACCACTTCCATAAGGTGCAGAGTGACCCTAATTTCTTATATTTACAAAAATAAATTTAAAGTATAAGATTTATTTTATTAAACATTAATTTTTGTAAGTATAACCCACCAAAACACATATGCATGGTCTATACTACACAAAACGCGTACACGTTTTGAGTTGTTTGAAACGCGTATGCGTTATTGTAAGTATAACCCACCAAAACACATATGCATGGTCCATACTACACAAAACACGTACACATTTTGACTTGTTTGAAACATGTACGCGTTATAACACGTACGCATAATAACGTGCACACATTTCGACTTGTTTGAAATGCATACGTGTTATGTTTCGGTGATTCCCGAGCCAAATAAATTAAAACGCGAGCGCATTTTAGCAAAACGCGTACGCATTTTACTTTTTTCAAATTCTTGTCCACTTTTTGGCCCCCCAACTTCATGCACTTACCCGTATGGTTAATCTTATTATAGTTATTGTTTAATTTATGATTCTCTAAGATCTAGATATGGTTAGGCACTGTGGAATGTTTATGGTTATCTATGGTTCTGAATATGTTGTATTTTCATCACTCTAACATCTTGTACAAGCAACTTTAAAGAGGGGCCTGGTACCTTTGCGCACTTTGGGTGAGCATTCAGCTCAGGATGGGTGATGTGCCAGCATGCCTGGGTTTTATATAGTAGATTCTAGAATGCATCACTAAAATTAAGTAATTAACTAATTGTTCATAATTCTAAATATTTTGATTTTATCAATTTATCAATTAACAATAAGATCACAAAACCAACTAAATCATATAGCAACATCTATATATCAAATCCAATGTGTCATTATAGTAGTAGCTCAAGATCGTTAAATAATAATATGTCGATCCATGCATATAATCCATCTTGTAAATCACATCATGTCATAAACCTAAAATATCCATACTGTCTATAAAATAAGCTAATCGAATATAACAATTTCCATCTATCAATGTCTAAAGATCAATATGATAATAATTTCTAAGGATCCAATCCAAAATAATCAAAATCAAGGTAATATCCACGTCGAAGAGGAGTGGGCACTACATCCCCCTCCCCTTAGACTTGAATTCCTCCTGGAAGTCACTAGAACAAATGTGGGAATTGTGCTCTCAAGGGTGTGGCATCCTCCCACGTATTTTTCGTCTCATCATATCGATCACACTAGACACGAACCTGATCAATCTCTCTGCCTGGACGACCCAGGGTCCCACACCCTAAAATATAGATGGTCTTCGCCATCACTTGCCCCTGATCCTACACCTGCAATGCGGTCTATTCCAATACATGAGAAGGATTAGAATGTAACTCCTAAGAAAAGAAACATGAAATACATCGTGGATGAGATACAAGGTGGGTGGAAATTCTAGACGATAGGCCAAAGGACCAATACACTCCAAGATCTCAAAGGGAACCACAAACCTAGGAGAAAGCTTAGAGCCTTTTCCGTAATGGATAGGGCTCTTATGTGGCCTGACATGAAGAAATACCTTCGTGCCCACCTCAAAACTATGATATGTCTTCCACTGATCTGCATATTTCTTCTGTCTATCCTGAGCTTCCTATAATCTTTATCTAATCATGACAACCTGCTACTCCATATCCTATAATAAAGATGTCCCTAGAGAAACCTTGTCCTCCAACGTGTCCCAAGTTAGTGGTGTCCTGCACTCCCAGCCGTATAGTGCATGAAATGGAGCCATACCAATCAAACTCTAGAAAATTTTGTTTTAGGAAAACTCCATTAAGTACAAGTACTCCTCCCACCTCGACTTATGGTACATGACATACATTCTAAGCATGTCCTCTAAAATTCTATTCACCCGCTCCATCTGTCCATCTTTCTCTAGATGATATGTTGTACTAAAGTTGATACTCGTCCCAAGGGCATGCTGCATGGTAGACCAGAAATGAGAGGTGTATAAGGGATCACGGTCATAAATAATCTTCCACAGAATCCCATGCAGTCTGAAAATCTCATCTAAGTATAGTCTCCCCACTGCACCAACTGTATAGGTGGTTTTCACCAGAAAAAAATGATCCAATTTCGTCAATATATCCACCGTGAACATGATGGAATTATGGTGGTATCTCAACATCAGTAGCCCTATTATGAAATCCATGGAAATGGTGTCCCATTTCCACTCTGGTATATCATGTGGGTAGAGAAGGCTAGTTGGATGTTGATGCTCGACATTCACCCTCTAACACACTAAACAATGCAACACAAACTTAGCTACATCTCTCCGAAGACCTCTCTAATGGTAAAACTTCCTCAAGGTGGCGTGCATCTTCTTCACCCCTAGATGGGTTGAATAAGGTGCACAATGAGCCTCTGCCAAGATATCCTAACTCAAACCTCCATCCCTAGGTACATATATCCAGCCTCTGTGTCTGATAAGTCCATCTAACTCTAATGCAAATCCATCAATCTCTTCTCTAGATACAAGGTAGAAGCTATCATGTAGAAGTTATCACAAAATCCTGCTCCGTAAGTCTGTACCCACTGAAGTAGCCATAACCAAATGTCTCCTTCTACTCAAAGCATCAGTAACCACATTCTCCTTCCCCTTCACATGCTCTATCTCCATGTTGTACTCATAGAGAAACTCCATCCAACACCACTGACGAGTGTTGATATTGGGATGCGTGAAGAGGTGGCGAAGACTCAAGTGATCAACCATGGGAATGAATCACATGCCTAAAAGGAAATGTCTCCACCAACCAAAGCATGCCCAAATGCCACAAGCTTAAGATCATGAGTCAGATAATTGAGATCATAATCCTTGAGTTTGTGAGACTCAAAGACGACTACACGGTCCTCCTACATCAAATATCTCCTAATCCTACCAAAGAAGCATATGTGCAAACAAATAACTCTCCCTGAGGGTATGTAACTGTAAGAATCACTGTTGTCGTAAGGCATTACTTCATTGTCCTAAAGACCTACTCACATCTATCTGACAAAAAAAACTTCTCCACTTTCTGCTAAAGGGAAGTGATGGGGTGCACAATCCGAGAAAAGTCCTGAATAAATCTCCTATAGTATCCTGCCAACCTCATGAAATTGCACACCTTGGTCACATTGGTTGGCATCAGATAATCCATAATAGCTCTAATATTAGAAGGATCTATTGTGATATTGTTATCCAATTTTTCCCCTCGGGAAAAATTTGATCAAACACAACCTTGCACAGGAGGAAATGGAGAGGTTGGTTCAGTCATGCGAGCTCACATTTCAATTCCAAAAATTAGGTTGCAGGCAAGCTTGACAATGGAAATGCAAGGTCGACAAATGAATGGCCAAGGGAACATCGAATGATATCAGAGCTCAAGTGAAAGAATGGAGAAAGGCTCAAAGTTTTCAGACTTCACATTTTCTACATTTTGGAGACAAGGCGGGAAAATTTTGAAAAAGGTTCAAAAAGGGAAAAGTTCCAAAATTCTGAAAGTCTGAAATTTCAAACTTTCAGGTTTCAGTGTTTCGGAGTTTTACATTTCAGAACTCTCGGGGTGATTTTGGTGATAAACAATGTAAAAAGTATGAAACAAAAATGTCTGAAATCCTGAAATTGCAGACTTTCGGGTTTTGGAGTTTCAGAGATGTGGAATTCAAAGTCTTCAGAAGAAAAATATGAAAAATGACCAAAAATGTTTGAAATCCTGAAAGTCTGAAACCTGAAAGGTTTCCAATTTCAAAAATTCAAACTTGGTCTGGAGTCAACGTGACAGAATTTTTGGAGTTTTGGAGTTTCGAAACTCTCAGGGAAATTTTCCGATGAACAATAACCTGAATTCTGAAACCAAAATGTCCAAAAGTCTAAATTTCAGACTTTCAGAGGTTGCAACTAATTTGGACTCCGAAAAAGGAAGATCAAGAACTCACATTTTTGTAGAATGACACCCTGACCTTTAGATGGCCATAATGTTTGACTGGGAGCTCAGATTTGCACAAGAAAGCACTTTTTGGAAAGCTTACAGTCTCCTCTTAATTTAAGTGAGACTAAGTTATTCAAAATTAAGAAATAAATTCCACCATTTTAAGAGGATGTTCCAGGCTTCTCACCTACCACAATAATGAAGGTATGGGCTTCCTTTCTTTCCCAACAAGGCATAGTACATGGAGGCATGGGTTTTGTAGTAGAACCCATCATTGTTGCAGGTGAATTCAATGTATTCTAGGGTGGTTGGAGAAAGGAATTCGAATTATTCTCTCCCCTTCTCTCATTCTTCCTATATATTGTAAGGAGGGGCATTTTTCTAGTGTTGGATAATTTTTCTTTACACCCTCCCTTCTTCTCTCATCTGCAAGTGAATTTGTGGAGTTAAAACCTCCCATCTAAACTATAATGCAATTTTGTGCCTCTTGGCCATTGTAATGCATTGTATCAATATGTGGAGCAATAATAAAATACCGTGGATGAATTTCAACCCTCTGTTATATTCATTGTATCTTCCTAATCTCTCATTGTAATCTTGGTTATCTGTGCATGATGGTTGTGTTACATTTTTTAATGTTTTGTGTTTAATGGCAAAGCAGGTGTTCAACATTCCTTTTGGTGTATCACCTCTGTTAGTTTAGGTTTATTTTCTTGTCATCTTCTTAACCCTGTCTCCTTGGAAAGTTAGAGTAGGTTTTAGAGTAGATCCTCTACAATTTTAATGTGTGCATCGGAATGGAGGAATAAGAACCGGCCTTCATCTGGAGAGATTTTCCAATTGAAAAGTTATACACTTGGGGAAAAGCTCCATGTTATGCAATCACATTGAAATTTTTAACCCATCGATTTGTAGACATTCAGGGGTGCTGTGATTATGCATCAACAAGTACCTTCCCCAGAAATGATGTGACCCAAGTACTGAACCTCTAACTGGAAAAAGGAACACTTCCCTAGGTTCCCGTATAGTTGTTGCTCATGAGGACACCACAAAACCTATTGAAGGTGATCCTCATGCTCCTCACATAGACATGAGTATATCATAATGTCATCAAGAAACACGAGAACGAAGTGATCCATAAATGTACTAAACACCACATTCATCAAACTCATGAATACTGTAGGGGCATTTGTCAGACCAAAAGGTACCACTATGAACTCATAGTCTGCCATACCTCATGCAGAAAGTTGTCTTGTGGATAATGCCTCTGTAATCCTCAACTAATGGTAGGCTGACTTAAGATCTATCTTAGAAAATACTATGGCCCCCTTCATATTTTCAAATAAATCATCGATGCGAGGAAGGGGGTAATGATTATTGATTGTTACTTTGTTCAGTTGTCTGTAGACCACAGACAACCACAAGGATCTGTCCTTCTTCTTCACAAAAATCACGGGTGCACCCCAAGAAGATACATTGGGATGGATTAAGGATTTCTTAATAAGGCCCTCTAGATGCAACTTGATATCACACAACTCAGGGGTGGTCATCCTATATGGAGTGTGTGAGATAGGATCCACTCCTCGAACCAAGTCAATGTGAAAGTGTATCTCATGTGGGGGAGGCAACCTTGGAAGCTCACTAGGAAATACATATGAAAACTCCTGCAAAATGGGGTGATCATCAAGTGAATTTCCAATAGCCCCATCCTTTGACCTATTAATAAATGTAATAGAAAACAATTGACACCCACTCCTCGTACACCGCTTAACCTGCATAGCGGAAATAGTGTGAATCGAGATGGGTCTCCTAACTCCAGCTATCACCAACTCAACTCCCAAATCATCTACATAAGATATGACCTTACTGTAAAAATCAACTCTGGCTCTGTGTGTAGATAACCAATCCATGAAAAATATCACTCCATAAGAACCCAAAGGAAGTATATGAAGATCCAAGGTAGTGGTGAAGGGTCCCAGGTCCACTACGCACTCCTTGACTAAGGAGTCTACTGAGATCTTGGCTCCAAAATTTGTCTCAACATCCCAACTAAGGACCTTCCTAACTACCACAAGCCTGCATCGCTCTACCAAAGATGGTGCAATAAAAGAATAAGACGAGCCAAAATAAAACATAATAGAGGTAGGGATACCACCAATGCTACTTATAGTCTCGATCACTGTGACCTGGTGATCTACCTGGAAATTCTCAACCGCTACATAGATCTGATGGCTACATCCCATGTCACAAACTATAGTCTCATAAATTAGTGCCTTACCCTTGTTATTAGAGTTCTAAGGGAGCTCTCTCTAATGATGTGTAAGTATACCACATCCATAGCAACTACCTAGTCCCCTCCAATGAGATGCAGCTCCAACAGGTACTCTAGTGGTCTATGTCATGGATCCTGATGATCCTGCTATAGACTATTATATTTGAGGTGATTCTTCTCTAGCTGACTCCATACAGGATTTATCTGCAATATACTCATTATTCTACCTCAAAGGGTGTTAAGCCTAATGTAATGGCTCCCCATGTCACCCTGACCAGGTCGTGCCCCAACTGCTCCACCTCATATAACTACATTGACATCCTGTAATTTTTGTATTATCTATGGCAGTATAAGAACAACTGCCTACTTTGGAGGTGGTATATCTAACTCCACATGAAAAATCCCTTCGTCTGATTCATGCCTCCTACAAAAATCAAGATAGGAGTTAGTTTACCATTCTAGGTTTTGTTTCATTTTACTTCGTTTTAAAATATCATGCAAAGTTGTGTGATCTAGTTGTAGGTCTTACTAGGTTACTTGTTTGATTTTTTAAGTGTGCCCAAGGGTCCAAGCACTGAACCCACAACTCTAATACCAAGTGTAACGCCCACAAATTTCCTACACAAAATTCAAGACCCCCTGATGAACATGTGGATACTAACCTACTCATCTTGCATGTAGTTGACATACTAAAGTAAGTACAAAAATTGACTCTCACACTCTACTCCTGTCGTAGATGCCTGACGTAGGTCATGGAACTCATTTATCCTCTACTGAATAAACCTCTTAGATAAGTATCTTCTCCTGAACCACTCCTCAATGAGCTCCCAAGTGACTTTCTCTTACTCTACATGGATCTTCTACTCCTTAGTCCTCCACGGAAAACCTTCTACTCCTCATTCCTCTACTAAAAACCTGCTTCATCCCTCAGAAGGTAAATTGCAATACTAGCCTTCATGTTTTTAGTAAAAGGGAAAAGCTTAAAGCACCCAATTAATCTCATTAACGAATCCTCTACCTAAAAACCTCTTGTATCACTAGAATAATGATATGGTCGTAGCTTAAGGATATCCTTGATATTATCTGTGTCTAATGACTGTCAACCCCTAGGTCTCTCTACATGCTCCTCCCTTTAGCCTAGGGATCTTAGACCTATCTCTATGTCCTAAAAACCCTATATCCATGTTCCCTCTGAGCTGAGTTTGCTCTAGCTGACTCCATGCAGGAGTTATCTTCCCTATACTCATCATGTTGTGCCTCAAAGGGTGTTGAGCCTCATGTAATGGCTCCCTATCACGTTGACCAGGTCATGCCCCAACTGCTTCACCTCATATAACTGCATTTACATCTTGTAATGTTTGTATTATTTATGGCATTATAACAAAAACTACCTACTATGGAGGTGGTATATATAACTCCACATGGAAAATCCCCTCATTTGATTCACGCCTCCTACACAAATCAAGACGGGAGTTAGTTTACCATTCTAGGTTTTATTTCATTTTTCTTCATTTTAAAATATCATGCAAAGTTGTGTGATCTAGTTGTAGGTTTTAATAGGTTACATGTTTGATTTTTCAAGCATACCCAAGGGTCCAAGTGTTGAACCCCATAACTCTGATACCAAGTGTAACGCACACAATTTTTCCTGCACAAAATTCAAGAAAACCCAGTAGTTAGATTTGAAAATTTACGGAATAATTATCATTTTTGTTTAAACCAGATTATAACGAAAATACCTTCAACTAGATTCAATTTAATTCATGGTTAATATTTTATTTTTTAATTATTATTTAATTCCCCAGATCGACATAAAATCCCCTTATTACAATCTTTATTTAATTTAGTAGCATAGTTCTATTGTCATTTATTAATTTATTATTCTAGTGCTAAGTCTAAACTTACTATCCCATTAACTTACATAGAAATAAAATGAATCCCTAAATTAAATGTTGTCTAGTTACCCTTGAGTAAATTTGATTTTGTTAATTACAAGGGTCAACGAGTTTTTATTTTAAAAGTCACCAACTAAACATTAAGGTTACAATTTAATTTTATCTTCTAACACTTTTTTAGTGGCCCCTTTCCTAAGCTACACATACTTTTCATTTAAGACATATTCCCACCTAATTCTCACCTAAATTTTGTAGGGTTGAATCACAACACTTATATGGATTCAATGTGGGCCCTTGGATCTTATGGATTTCAAACTAACCCTAATCATCTCTATGAAGTGTTCTTATTCATTTCTTTGTCTTATTTCCTCATTTTTGTTATGCAGGTTTTTGGGAGAGGAGAAAGAGGAAGAGCCATGAGAGAAAGAAGAGAAACCATGGCAAAATTTTCATAGATTTAGTTATAAATATTTCATTATTACAATATTGCCCATTTATTTAATGTAGAGATCCTACAATGGATTTGTTTTGTATTTTAATGAAAACATTTCCTTGTTTTGAGTTCAACAATTGGGGAAAATACCCCATTTCCTTTAATATATAAATTTTGCACATTAGGGTGCCATAAAACAAGATTTGAGAGATTGAAAACTTAATTTCAACTCATTTATAGGTGCTGGAAATTACCATTTAGACATTTTAGGCTTATATTTCTCTAATTTCTCAAATCACAGTTTTTAACAGATGGATTTTATTTTTTTGCGTTGAAAGTGATGAAACCATTGCCCTACGCAAGCCGAAGGTCCTGTGATCACTGCCCTTCCTGGGGGGTGATTCATAGAGTGCCGCTCTATGCTAGGCAATGGTTCTGAAACCACCCCTCTACACATGACAATGGTTCTATTCTCCGAAAACAGAAACTTCCAAACATGTATTTTTTTAACAATTCTTCTACATAAGTTGGTTTTTAAAGCAATAATAAATTTAACTAAGGTGTCTTCCATTCAAGGGTTACTATATTGATAAAATTTCTAGTTTCATACTCAAATTGCATAACAACAACTCATTCTCTATTATTTTCTTCAACCTCTTAAGAAATGTAACCAAAATTTCACTCTTTTCACTATGTTTTCTATTTAATAGAAATAAGCAACCATTTAATTTTATTCACAATAACTAAATGGAAATCCATTTCAAGAAATAAGTATATTTTCAACATGATCATCAATCTCTTTAAAATGAAATAAATCACACTTTAGAGGCAATAAAATAAACTTAGGTTGAAATAACTTTATTTCCATTAACATCCCATTTGAAAGTTTCTACTTCATTTAACAATGCAAGATTTGGTGATTTTCCTTTGCAATAACCAATATATTTAAAATGTAAATTTTTCATCCAAAACAATCTTATTAGAATTTACAAGTTAAAGAGAAGTTAAAGTAACAAATGTAATTTTCCTTTTCCTCTTTTCTTATACACATACATTTGAAAACTTGATACAAATCAACCATTTCTCAACACATTTACAAGAGGTTGACAATATTTAAAAATAATAATGTAAGTTACAAGCCCTCCATTTAAAGGAGACAACATGGTAAATTTTCTTTTAAAAAGAGGGATCTCTTCTCAATTTCTTCAAGGTGCTACAAAGACTAAAACTTCACTTGAGCTCCAATATCTTCCCAAATTCCAAAAACATCAATGAAAATAGGGGAGTAAGAAACACTCTCCACCCAACCAATAATTCAATGAGGAATAGAAGCCTTCTTCCTCATTGACCCCCGAGCCCTAACAATGAAGCAATGAGGGTTATAATACAACCATTAGAAACTTTACAAGGCTTCCACATTCACATTCAACCCAAGTATTCAACACAACAAGAACAATGAACAAATAACATCAACACACACACATTTCACAAGAAAAATGCTCTAAACTCAAGCCAAGAAAGAGAAAGGAAGATGGGGATCTACTTATACCTCCCAAGGATTTGGGTGCCCACCTTAAAAACTCTAAGAACTCAATAATAACCCACAAAACTCTTATGACTCCCTCCAAGAAAAATAACTCATATGCCTCCCTCAAGAATAAAAAATCTTATGTCTCCCTCACTCTTATGCCTCCCATAATAAAACTAAAAGATAAGCACATTTTACTTATCATAAGGTAGGACACTCCAACCTAGCTCCCTCCTAAAATGCTCATTAAAAACTCTTATGTCGCCCTAAAAACTATCCCCATTTTCAGTTTCTCCTACACAACCTAAGGTCATTCTACTTCCCAAAATCACACATGCAACAACAATTCATTCACACACACATGCAGAACCAAATAATAATAGAAAATATGGGTGAAGACCCTACCTTTCCATTGCAAGAGTTTCCAATCCACAAGCAAGTTCCAAGCCTTTTTTTCCAAGTCCAAGCAAGCACAATCCAACTCTAAGTTCCAAACAACACTCTCAAAGCAAGTTTCTTTAATATAAAAAGTCTCAAACATAAAACACGTAACCCCCAAATCCTCAAGCAAATTAGAAAACATAGAGAGGATAGGAGAGAGAGGTTATGTGGCTCCATGTAGGATGCCACATCATTTCTCCTCCATTCCACATCACAAGGTCAAACCAAATATCCAAAGTCACAATAAATTTGTGGTTGAGGGAATGACAACCATCCTACATACTCAAACCCAAACCCACACCCCTAAAGGACACAATTAAAGACTCTTGTAAGAAAAGTGCAATTAATTGCTATTTTTTTATTAAAACTCACAATAAGGCCTAAAATAAGCCCCTCACATCATAGTCATGTTTGTTGTGTTGCAAATACCAATAAAAATCAAAACAATACCTTTCTAGCCTCGTGGCCATATTAACGACATCGAGATAATAAAATGCACACATATATATCAATTCACATCATCAATATCATAGCTAAACCATCGCTAAAATCAAGTAATTCAGCAATTTTTCACAATTCTAAATATTTTGATTTTATCAATTTATCAATTAGCAACAAGATCACAAAACCAACTAAATCATCTAGCAACATCTATATATCAAATCCAATGTGTTAGTACAATAGTAGCTAAAGATCGTCAAATACTAATATGTCGATCCATGCATCTAATCCATCATGTAAATCACATCATGTCATAAATCTAAAACATCAATATCATCTACCAAATAAGCTAATCAAATAAAATAATGTTCATCTATCAATGTATAAATATCAATATGATAATAACTTCTAAGGCTCCAATCCAAAATAAGAAAAATCATAGTAATATCCATGTCAAAGAGGCGTTGGCACAACAAATGACTTCCAAATACTCCTAAGACATTATTCCATCTGTTGAATACATATTTACAATATTTATACAAATTTCTTATGATGCTCCCGCATCAATCGAGAGCATATTAAATATAATAATTGATTATCTAAAGAGACAACCATATGAACACTTTATATTATCTAAAATTAAATCATAAGTGACATATATATGATTGATTGATTGATTGATTATAAAACACATTAATTGAATTGAATATAACTACAAAATAACAATCCTCGAGTCTTCATTCTCAATCGAGAGCATATTAAATACATTAATTTTTTATCTAAAGAGACAACCATATGAACACTATATATTATCTAAAATTAAATCATAAGTGACATACATATGATTGATTGATTATGTAAACCACATTAATTGAATTGAATATAACTACGAAATAAAAATCCTCGATTCTTCATTCTCAATCTACATTCCCATATATATTCATCGTTGATCTATCATTATTTATGACATTAATCAATTTATTATCATTTATTTTATCATGTTTCCATGTTCAAATAATTTAAAGTGTTTTACAAAATGTTTTCAAATAATTATTTACATGTTTATCTTTGTCTAATTTTTCCTTTAGTGTAAAAAGAATTCAAAACACACACACACACACACACACACACACACACACACACACACACACACACACACACACACACACACACACACACACACACACACACACACACACACACACACACACACACACACACACACACAATCTCAAACTATATAAGGATAAATTATAATGTTATCTTCTCCAAAACTTTCTCACTAATTGGTGACTTAGGACATCAGTTTCATTACACCAATGTGTTGAGATCCAAAATATCTTATGGAAAAAAGTGCATTAAAATCCATAATATGACCATGATATTTTTCAAATAACTTCTCAAAATTAAAATAAAAAACTTGTAACTGATAGTCAAAAGGATGTCAATTTTAATAAAATCTTCAATTATTTATCCATGAACATTACATCCCTTGAACACAAACATGTACCGCCCATGGTGTCATAACAAAATTAAGGCACTCAAGTCATATATAAAGAATCTAGTAGATATATGAAAAATAAGCGTAAAGCTACAAACATGGGAAACCCATTGTCTCATAATAAAATCAAGGTACTCAATCTCTAAGAATAAGCAATCACGTGATCAAGCAATCAAGTAGTAAAATTTATATGTAATCCAAAGGATGTTGATACATCCAATTTTAAAAATTTAGCATAGTTATATAATATTTATACAATTAGTTTTAGTATAGGGTATTTATCATCAGTTCTAAAATTATATTATTTTAGGATATTGGAGGATTATCAATAATACAACAAGATTAGAAATGAAAAAACTAGAAAGAGTGTAACCATAAGGAAAACAAAAAGTTATGGGTGTACTTGACCAAGGTATTCTTACAAGGTAAGATAATATTCTCAAATGATAGAGGTATGAACCATTATTCATATCAAAATAGGTTGGAGAAAATTCTTCTAAGATTTACCTTCCACACTTGTTTAGGACGTATTCTATAGTAAATTTTGAGAACTTGCAAATACATGAGCCATCCACTTTATATGAGGAAAAATACTATCAATTGATACCTTCTATAGAATATTTTATCTTATATGCACAAGGAGAGATGAAGGAGGATGTGGTGTTGTATCAAAAATTTGGATAAACTCACAAGATACCATTCAAATCTTGGTAGGTTATCATTAAGGGAAAAAACCAAGGAAAGAAAGATGGTACCTTAAGGAGGAAGTGGAAGAATTTATCCCACATCTCTTTCCCCACCAAGATTTTTTGAGACTAAAATCCATAAATAAGAAAGATATGATCCATAGGGATCAAGAAAACTATTACACTTCATGGTATAGACTTAAAAAATCATTTTTAGTTAGTAGCGGGGCTCTAAAATGTAGTAAACCTTGTCAAGTTTGAAAAACATTGCTTAACATAGAGCATTAGTTCAAAAATTATTGAGCTATTTGTATAAATACCAATATTTATAAATATGTGATCACAAAACTATCACGCTAGTTGTGTAACATCCATGATACCTCCATGATAGTTTGGAAACCACCAATTTTCCCAAACATGTGGTTTTACTTGCAATATTTGTACATTACATAGTATCAACCAGTAAATGGTTTCTCTTAAGTTCTCATACTCCTAGCATATTTGTGGTAAATGAAAGGATACATCCATGCATGTTAAATGGTATGCATGATTTGCAAGAAATAATGAATCATAAAAGTTAGTTTATGTTGGTTATAGGAGAAGGTTTGGATTGAATGACTAAAGGAGGATGCTAAGTGATAAATAAATAAGGACTATTATACATGTTATAACATTATTTCTACTCCTTTTTTGGGCATAAGAAGATAGGTATATGGGAAAATACCACTCCCTACTATTTTTAACCTCTTTTGAAGTTTCCAAACAAGAAATATTTTTTTAATGTGTTCTTCTTATTTTCAATTGCTCCATATGATTTTTGGCATTATTTATTTGATTGATCACAACATTTTTATTTCCCTAGTAGATAACTAGACTAATTCTAAACACTAGTAGTTTTTATTAATTTTTTTCATTTTGGAATAGTGTTGAAGTAGAACAACATAGTGTATTTTAGTAAAATCATTGATTAGGAAATCTTGGGAGTTTAAAGAATATTCTCAAAAAAACATTTGAATGAATGGATTTGAAGATGACCTTGTATAAGAGTAGATGTGATGGGGTAGCTCCCCATCTAGCTCTATAAGTAAGCCATCATTATAAATGTTTTATATCTATGTTTTTGGTCTATAAAAGAGGATAAATATGTTTTCAAGATCTAAAATATTTACTGAGAACTTGAAGACAAAGCATTCAAAAATAATGTGCATTCATATCCTTAGAAATAGAAACCATATTATAGTTAAGGTGTTGTCTATCATTCTTCAATTATTCTCGGTTTGGGTTCCCACTTCTTCCATGACTATAATATGTATTCCATCCTTTATCTTTATTATCTTATTTTTATTTGAATCTAACACCTAATGGAAAATGAACATTTCAGTCTATTAAAATAGATAGGAAACCCCTTAAAGAAACCAATAAATGCAGCATATTACCTTGTATATATCAAGAATTTATTATTGTGATATTATAAGGAAATGCATTATGTAAATGAGCTTAATTTTTATATAATTTTTTGGCCTCATAATAAAAGGTTTTCATCAGAAATGATAAATTTTCATTAGTTTGAAGAATGATCAAGCTAAGGGCCTTACAAAGCTCTTAAATATAAGGGATAGTCAAATAATGGTTACCATCCCCACATTTTTAAATTCAATTTTTTTTGTAGAATAATGACTGAGGATCATAACAGCATCCATCTACAACAACCTAAAACCATGTTGTTTTCTCTTTATAATCAAGTCATTATAAATTAACAATATGGATCCTAGAAAAATATGTCAACTAAATATTTTAAAGGTGGTAGCCTTTAAACAAATACTTGTGGGACTAACCATTTCTAAACAAGAAGATAAATATGGCAAACCACATGGAACAATATTAGGTACCAAAATCATATTAGGGTAATTTGATTCCTTTTCCTATCATCATTGATCTTTCCACCTTAGAGAAATATAATTAAATGCTGACAATACGTATACAACAAGATCAAAGTCTAAAATTTGTTTCACCAAAATGGGAAAGGATTCAAAGGAAAAGAGGAAGTGAAATGGATGTTCAGAATTATATAAAAATAATAATCACATAAAGGAGGTGTATTTGATACGTTGATAGGGGAAGAAAAAAGTGTTGAATAGAGGAAGAATTTGTGGAAATGAAACCTAATGAGGAGGGTGAGTTGTGAAGGAACAGATGGTAGGAACATAATTATGTAGGGTGTTTATAATTATTTTGGTTATTCTATCTTATGGAACTATGTGGATTAGAAAATATTTTTTCTGCATTCATAGGGATTTTATTTTGGGTGAGGAGTATAACACTCTTAAGTAGTACAGTTATGAAATTTACAAGTAGAAGTTTATTTTTTAGTAATATAGGTTGTTTAGACAGCTTATGTAACAATCCGTAAATAATATTAGATAAATATCAAACAATATATTGACCGACATGTAACCGTGTGAGTACTAGATGAATATTCCTAACATGCCCCCCCTTAGTGTGAACATAGTATAAAAACATTCACACACTCAACTGCAATATCATCACCCCTGTGAAACATGTCCTACTATGCGACTCATGATCTTGATGACGTATTTAACTATTGACAAATTTTATGAAACACTCTAAATGAAGACAAATACGTAATTTTAATAATAACAATAACTCAACAAATTTTATTGAGTGAGAAATGACATTTGAAACTTGAAATTAAATCAACTATTGATACAAAATGATGTATACATACACCAATTTACTTTTACTCTATATACAAAGATTCTAACAAAATAACGTGGAGAGGCTAATTCGACAAATAAGAAGAAATGTGTCAAGGCAAGTTGAATCTGATGTATGTGCTCCACAAAGAAGATCAAAAGAACTGTTGGAGCCCTTTTGTTCAAGCCGAATATAAACCAAATCAATACTGCTTAATTCAAAATTAATAAAATCAAATGCAAAGCTTGACCTATGGTAGAATGCTCCTCCAACCCACAAGAAGATTGCATGCGAGTTGACCCACATGTTGTTTAAACAACCTATGTAACAATGGGTAAATAATATTAGAGAAATATCAAACAATATATTGAATGACATTGTGTGAGTACTAAATAAATATTCCTAGAAAATAAATAGAATTTATTAAATAAATTTATAAACAATTATGATCATAACTTATACACTTACAACAATCTAGCCTAAAATATTTATAACATCTCAATTGATAGTTTATAGATCATTTATGTCATTGTTGTCAATAGATGAAAATACTCTTCTAATAATTTTAGCAAACCAAAAAGGTATATAGTCTAGAAGATCAACAAGCCATTAAATTTTATAATTTCAATTCATATTTTGTGATGGATAATGAGGAGGAGAGGACCCCATAATTGTGCATGTACTTAAATATGTACTTTGGTTTTCACCATAGGTTGTTGAAAAAAGGACTACTAGTTGTTCACTTTTTGATTAATGACACTTTTTAAGAGCCAATGACAATGTGCCACATAGGGTGCTCGGTCATTAGTACCTCTTTCAAATGCTTTATATATATTTTTTCATTGTAAATCAATTCAAAAACTACTTTTCCATCCAAATAAACACGCGAAACAAAAATGTTGATGTGACACGATGATATACTACACGGTGATATAAAAAAAAATTTGTAGACGAGACCCCTACATATATCTACATGCCCCTAAAGTTAGGGTGCATGATTATGGGGTCCTCACCCCTAACTCTCAAATTTCTTTCCCATAAAACTTCACATCAATAGTAGCTTCAAAGAACAAATAAGTAGTAACCTATACATGAAAGAAAAAAATTGTAAGAAAAAAGTTGAGAGTTAAAAAATATATGTGATCTATTTAATCATCCATCCTTCCACATATCTTAATATATGTCATTCATAAACAACACAAGTCTCTTCCATGTACGATTAAGTACCACAATCATCATGTGGGACATATAATACGATGCAACTTTAATGAGTTCATCCTTACAATTTACAAAGCAACGGACAAATACCAGAAACGGACAACTATAAATATGAGTATGTACATACATCTATGATATTCTACAAGTTTAAAATACTCAACTTGCATAAACATGCGCACAATTGGACAGCTGGAAAGGTAGGCATCTGACAGTGGAAAGTTGGAAGTGCATGCAGCTGTACTAAACCATGATGATGTGGTCGTTGCTCTTCTAGCTGTACAAAACATGTGGCTATTTACATTTGTAACGGGTAAGAGATGGATAACTAGACAGTTGCCTTTGTAAAGTGTGATGATGTGGATATTTGCATGCGGGCATTGGAGGTGTATAAATTGTGTGGATCAGCATACCTTTTCCCCAACAAGTGGGTTTCAGTGCGTCGGATTTGGAGGAGCAAGTCCTCTCGAGTCCCCCCCGGCCCCCCCCGCTTGGAGATACAGACCTCTTCCACATGTGATAAATTATGATTACTTACACGCCACAGAATTATGTTTTTGTTTCTTATTTTTCATGCAAATTGTTCCTCTAAATCAGGTTTACGTCATTTCATTGGTTGGTATTCATTTCACATTTCATTAATCAAAGAATTTTTGTAGCATGTTTATGTAGAATTTTTGTAGAATTTCCTAATTTTACGTAGACATATTAAATTCTCTCATAAATCACCCTCATATTCTTTATATTTGTCTCACCATGGATATTCCAATCATGTTTTCAATTTATGATGACAAAATGTTTTTCTATATTTGCTTTTTAGGCCTTACTAATTACCGATTACTAGTTATCTCATCATAACTAAATGAGTTATCTAACTTGTTATTCCATGACACTATTGATTACCAAGTATGCCACATTGAATGATTATTCCTTATTGATTATGTACTTATTACATGTTTATCCACTAGTACCGGTTGACATCTAATGAGTTAATGTTTGTTAAAAATTTTCATCTTATAAAGTATTTTCATGTTGATCCTCATTTGTGTAACTGTGTAACTCAAAATACAACGTGTTTGTAATTCTAGACTTTCCTCTTACCTTGTGTCAAGTCATGTTTACTTAGTGTGATTCTTAATTATGATTACTTGTTATACTGTAGATGTTCCACTTGTTCCATAGTATATATCATGCACATATTCTTGTGATGTTTATGTTACTATGACTTACTAAGAACACCTCAATGATTTATATCACTCATTTATCCATGTATATTATTCCACATGTTTAAACTTTTTGCTTTATTAAGTTTCCTTGCTTGTTCAATCTCTAACCAATCTTCACTTATGATTATACTTTCACCTATGACATGTTAAATCAATCTTATTTTAATTTATCTAACTGATGACATACCCCTCTCCTAATCATGACATATATACTCAACTCTTCCTCTTTCACTTAAGGGTTTTCATACAAACCATTACTCTCTCTAGGCTTCTTTATGGTATTGTGCAAGATAGTCATAAAGTCTTCTTAATTAAATTTATATAAGGATTTTCCCTTGTTCCTCAAGGGCTCAAAACATTCTAGCACCACTCCCTCAATGATAGATACAACTTCCTTATGAATTTCTTTCCTAAGACAATTATTTCTCAAGGTTGGTCTTGATTTCCATAAGAAAGAAGCATGATTGTACATTGCTTCCTTTACCTACTAAGCACTCGATACTTTATCCTTATGCCATGATTCTAGGAGTCCTTAATGCCCTTAGGCCTTCCTCAAGCTTGTTATAGGCTCCATAAACTTAAAACACGTGGAATAAAGACTCTTTTTCTAAAAGTACCTCTCTCCCAACCCTCAAATTGGGCATTAACATTGTTAGACTTGTATTTACACATTCCTTTGCTTTTATTATTATTCTAACCTGTAATAGGGATTTCTAAACTCTTGGTCTTCTTATTACCTTCCTCCACACTTATCAAGGACTCTACTAGGAATAAGTATTAATTTTTACAATGAATTTTCTACTCTAGGTCCTTAAGACTGGGCACACACAGTTAGGATTGTGAACGCAAATTTAGTTTAAGAAATACTCCTTTAAATTGCTTATAATATTTTGTTGACTTTTAAAAAACCAAGTCATTGTGATCAAATCCCTGAAATAGACTCAAGGATTCCATTGAATCATTATGTTCATGCTACATACTACTAAACTTATAAAACAGGGTATAGTCTGGTTTGAGTAAGTCTTGCTATGTATTTTCCATTCCTTGGACACTTTGAGGGTTCTATGAAGCCTTGAACACCATTATGGATAAGAAGACAATCCAAAATAATATATTTACTCATGAAAATTATTTTCAAAATAGTATCTAACCTCCAAGTATGATATTTCAATATGAGAGGACTATGTCACTTAACACCTAAGCCTATAACATACCTAGAGCTGGTTCAAATATTCAAATTATAAATTTGGAGTGAAACTCCCTATTATTTCCTATGGAGTCCAAATGGACTATTACAAGCTATGACCATCTCAAGTGGACCCAAGATACCCCTAGTCACCTAAGAAAACCATATTTCGTTATTAACAAGATGTTCTTGCATCACCAGAGGAAGGATGCACAATGAATGAGTAGCATTATTTTCAACTAAGGGTTTAGTTGTCATGCTTCAAAATGTTTCAATTTCTTGATGCTAGTTATTTTTTCCATTCTAGAGCTATGAAAACACCCTCTGGGAGATTTTAAGATAGATGTTAGGAATCCATAGGTGATGTCAGAGAATCTTGGAAGTGTTGAAGGTAATTTAGGAGGATTCAGGAAAGGTTTGATCATTCAAGGACTATCTGCTCAACAACAGGTTTTATAGGTGCAGGGAACAAACACTCTAATGGTAAAACCTAAATTCTCTAGAAGTTTCTAGGAGCTTTGTATAGAGTTATAAGGAAAAAATAGGCATTGGAAAGCTACATAAATCCTCTACATGTTGGAGAAATCCATTTTTCTCTAAGGCTTGAAGGTTTCATGAAGAATTTCAAAATAGTAAAGCTATCCTTTTTGGTTCCAAACCAATACTTCACCAATACAACACTTCATGACACCAAAACATGGAACTACTAATCCCATTTCATGCTTCTTGATGATTGACACCTCATGCTGACTCCTATACTACCTAGACACCCTTTTCCATCAATGCAACTTGACATCATTGACAACACCAATGACACTATGTCCAACACATGTGTTTTGATTTGTTATGTATTATAACTTGGCATTTTGGATGAATGCATATATTTGAGTTGTTGTTATTTCCTTTTAGATTTGTGAGGTTTATAAAATCTACAAATGTCAATAAACAATCCTAAAAATGTCAATAAACAATCCAAAAGACCCCAAAACCTAAACAATGACTATATTTATTGCCAAAATAGACATCGATTGTATAATTTAAACACTAAAATATCTAGGCTGAATGCTTGAATCCTGAAAAATTACCTATGTATTGACCAAATTAGATTATAAAAATTCTCTCCTAAATTGTGACTCATGGACCTGTGAGACTAGTTCCATAATGTGCAGAGTGACCCTAATTTCTTATATTTACTAAAATAAATTTAAAGTATAAGAAATAATAAAATATAAATAATAATAAATAAAAAACTTATAATAAATGAAAAACATTTATTTTTGTAAATAGAAGCATGCCAAAAAGACATATAATGTCTATACTATGCGTAACATGTACACGTTATTATTTTTTTACTTTTTCCAAGGCATGCCTCTAAGCTTAGATCCGGTTTGGATCCCCAAGCCTAAGGCATGGACCTACAAAAACATAAAAAATTACGTGTTTTTACAGAAAAATGGTGAAATACCTATTCTTTGACAATAAATCAAACTAAAACAATCAACCAATTTAATTAAAATATGACTACAAGGTTGGGAGATTTTATTCTTTCGAAAAATATGATTTTTCAATTTTTTTACTAATATAAGGTTTCCATACTAATTATTTTCTAATTATGCCTTTTTGTAGCTATTTTATGGATTTTATACACGTCTATCTTTCTTCATGTATCTTTTTTTTTCACTAAACGAAATTGAATATTTTTTTTTGCCCAAACTAGGACTAATTCTATACATATTAAAAAAAACTAATTTTTGATATTTTTGAGGTAGTTAGGGGGCACGGTCAGAGCTCCATTTTTTTTTTAAATTTAAAATTTTTCCAGTATTAGAAATATCATTAAACAAAATACTCATTAAAAAAATCTAAACAAATATTAGCCCAAACTAGATGCTCAGTATTTATCTTTCTACCGAAGGGTTTTGCCTCAAAAATATTAAATAGTGCTCATGAAAAATGGTGGGGGCACAAAAGACTGTCTACTATGTTTTTTAACAAAAACAGGAATACCTGTTGGTATTTTAGTTATGTGACTCACTTAAACTTAACCATTTTTTGAAAATAGTATCTTAGAAACTAGACTCAAAATGCTATCTAGATTCATGTTCTTATAACATCTTCCAATTCTGAGTGTAACTATTTAAAATAATTCGTAGAAGTTGATGATTTTTATTTTTCATAAAAAAGTGTGCACTTAAGACCCTCTTTTAGCCCCCCAACTTGGTGCACTTACCCATTACAGAAATTAACTCAAGCAAACTAAGTAAGAAAATGTGAAAGGAGGATAGAGAAGGACTTAGTTGATTCACAACCAAATCTGAAGTGTACCGAAGTCCTGACCAGTTGAACAGAACAGTAGGACCTACACACAGAGACCAAGAAAAATACATATATGGAAGAATAGGTTTAATAGGGGTTTCCAGAAAGGGACAGGGGCACCCACGGGTGCCATAGACCGAAAATAGGCGCTTGAGTATGCAAAAATACTCAGAAACCCAACTTTTCAGGGTCACAAGTTAGTCATTATTATTTTCCTTTTGTTGCTATGAATTCACACCAAGATCACTGAGGTCGCTAGAAACCTACAATGAAATATGAACCTGCAAAAAGCCCAAATAGATATCAAATCCTAAAAACAAAAGATGTTGAATGAGGGATTGGTCTGTCCTCAGTTGTCACAATGGTGAACTTATGACTGAGCATTGCACTACATCTCAAACCCAATTTAGTTATGTGTATGTGGAATTGTGCCCTAATTTTCTCTTGTGTGTGTCGCACTTGGATAGTGAGTAAGTAGTTATATGTATAATATAATAAATGTGTACATGGAAACAATAAAATCCCCTCCTATGAAGTCTGATGCAAAAAACCAACCCTTGTGTCCCTTGTGATGGTGCTAGATAGATGC
Organism: Taxus chinensis; assembly: GCA_019776745.2. Classification (NCBI taxonomy): domain Eukaryota; kingdom Viridiplantae; phylum Streptophyta; class Pinopsida; order Cupressales; family Taxaceae; genus Taxus; species Taxus chinensis. The sequence goes on along the minus strand of CM034155.1, from coordinate 532,733,080 downwards.
AATGGAGATTTTAGATGCTTGATGGATGCAACCTTAGGTGGTGATAGTTAGGGCTTAGTGTTTAGTCCTTTATTATGATCACATAAATTTATATTTATATGATTTATTTGCTTTAATTTCATAATTAAACCCAAAAATGATGACTACCAAAAAGATATGATGCTCAAACAGCTAGAAAGGACCCAAAAAGTGCCAGTTAAGTACAAAGGGGATGGGAGTGCCCAGAGGGGATGAGGGCGCCTGACAATGGCGTCCTGGCTGGGTGCTGGTGTCGAGGATGACAAATGTTGAAGAGTAAAAAGGTAAACTGAGCAAGTAAGGGTACAAGACTGAAAGTATCAACAGAAAGCAAAACAAAAGTGGCCAAAGACATGGGTTAATTAGTATTTTTCTTACTTATGAATCATATGAATAGTAGTATGTGATTAGGACTAGATAGTTACCTAAACTACGTGAGTTTGTGTCTACATCTAGTACCAAACGAAGAGAACATAGGTCACCCAACCACCAAGTTCTTTGCTTGTTCTTGTGCCTTCCAAATTCACTGAAGAAATTCCATGAGGAGCAACAGGAAATCCCACAAATAATAATGAAACCAAATGAAGTCATTTTCATCTCTTTTGACCCTTTGGAGCCTATTGGAAATATTGAATCTCACACAAACATTCCAAGGTTCAATTCCGGTCAAAGCCAAGTTTTATTTATTTTTTTACACTTAAAAAAGTGTGGCTATGTAATGGGTACATCCTAGGTATGGATTTAAGTACCTGGGACATAATCAAGGCATGCAGATACATACTCATAGTGTACCTGAATCATACCTATACTTGTACCCATACCAGATACGTATCAAGCTTGGTACGGGGGGGATACTTGGCATTTCTGGGAAGTCTAGTTGACATTGGTGATGTATTTTTTTAGACCACTCTGGAACATGTCATGACTATGTAAGTCAGACTCATCAACCTTTTTCGACATACTTCCATATTGTTCCAAAATTGGAGCTTTGGAGTAGGGTGTGAAGATACATCATGGAATAATAGAATGTTCTCTCTTCTTAGATGTAGTTGTGGCTGCTTTGATAGATAGGATTGCAAAATTTTGAAAGATACATAAGGCACGAGAATTGTTTGAAAAAACTTCTAAAGGAAGTGTGTTGTCATGGAATGTAATGATTGTGTGTATGTTGAATAAGTCTCAAAGGTTTTTAAGAAAATGCAATTGATAGGTCCGAAGCGAAACTCATAAATCTATGTTAGCATCGTTTAACGTATCTATATAGTATGTTCACTGAATATGCCAACGTGGCAATTTGACTCCTAAGTGTTTACATTTACATCTTCCATATGTGGACCTATCAATTATCATTTTGTTACACATATACCATTGATGCCTAAGAATTTTAGTTTCTATAGTACACGTATTTATTATGTCAGGAATTCAAATTTTATCATCCCTCCTTACCAGGGGTTAAATTTGACGGTCGTTTAGACATTTTTCATGATTTTAGACGTAAAATACTTACAAATATTTTATCTAACCGTCACATGCGACTTGCACATTTTAAACATGACTGTCAATTTTTATATAGGTTTGTATATAAATTATAAAAATATATGTAAATATATATTAAAAAGATATAATAAATATAAAATAATTAGTAAAAAATAACATTATTTTGTGTTTTTGAAGGGCAGTATTGAATAATTACTGTCACCTAAAAAATTTTTGACAGGCATAGGTGGCCGTCAAATTTAACCCCAGCTCCTTACAAAAACTTGAACCTTGAAAGTCCACCAAAACTACTTTGTTTCAATTTCATTATTTATCATGAAACCAATTTTTGTGAGGAATTTTTAAATCGTGTTGGGGTATTTTCTAGGGAAATGGAACTACACGGATGATCCTATTGGAGTTGCATAATTGCAGCCATGTGCAAGGAAGGTTAAGGGCTTATATGAGGGAGAGAATGAAGTTCAATATCAGGGGTCTGCACATTTGTTCACCTTAATTAGAGCGTGGGGAGGTCGCTGTAGATGGATTATAGATCCACAAATTTGTGTGATAAGAACAACTTAGATAAAATCTTGGAGATGGACCTGATAATACTTATTTCTATGGGAGCGACAAAATATTCAAGGTGGAAAAAACATAAGAAATGTAAATTGGTAGGTAGTCGAAAAAGGTGCAACAGAATGATTTCAACGCATCATATCAAGAGTTGATGGATGAAATTTGACCCTTGGAGTTCAAAATGGCTCTAAAATTTCTCATTGAGATGGTTTTCAATAAAATTATCTGAGTAGAAATGTGAAAAAACATCTTTATACTGCAAAAAAAACATCAACTAACTTGCAGGTGTAAATCTGCAGCCAAAAAGAGTCAATTATATGTTTTTAGTTCGCCTATCAACTTACTTTTAAATGTAAATACATAAAAAACACTAAATCGGTAAGGCATTATAATCAAATAGACATTTATTTTATCGATAAAAACTATCGATTAAAATGTAATTTGAAAATATTAAATCCTTCCTTAAGTACACACTATATTATTTTTTCTTCATCTCTGATGACCTCATCTACAAGAAAATCTCTATAGCTTCCTTAACTACTCCATGTGTGCAATAACTATAACCATGTTGGACCAACATACCACATCTCAATCAGTCAATTAGTCAAACACATAACGTGAATCCTCCAAAACAATGTTTTTTCATTTATATCGATCATTTTATTTTGCACGACAAAATTTGATAAAACTCACATCCAATTCCAACTATCTCATCATGGATTTCCTTACCCTCTTCCAAATTACTCAATTTACCAAAGGTTTTGACCTTGCATATTTCATCAAATAAAATATTTCCAAAGCATCTTCCGTAAGCTCATGCCTTTTATAACCCACAATCATGATTTTTCATGGGTTTATCATTTGGTTAGACATTTTGTCAAACAATTTTTGTGCATCCTCAAATTTTGTGAATTGAACACAACATGTTCTTAGTTTGGATGTTTTTTCCTTACAGTTTAGTTGGATTTTGAACCACCAACTAAGCTCATATCTTCTCTTGCATTTGTCCATTTTCTTGGACTCTACCTTCAAGATCAGTTTATTCTGAATGTGTTTGAATTGTATCAACTATCTTGTATCTATATGTTACCTTTAATTTATTCAATCACTGTGATAATATTTACCCGACTTGATACCACTTCGATTTGGGCTCTTCACTGATTCATCATAGTTGACTACTCACCTCAACATATCATCATTTTATCCTTCAATACTTAGTCATGAAATCCTTCATATAGTCACCTTCTCAACTTGGATCTTATTGGTTTGAAATTTGTCGTATTCACCTATATTCTACACATTGAATAGATAAGGTGTGCTTAATCAATAAAATTTCAATGTTTCTATAATGACAGCTAGATAGGGTAATACTTGGAGGTTTTATAAATTTATTTTTAACAGTAAGTTAGATGTTCAATTTATCTTCAAGAGGAAATCCATATTAAAATTTTGTGTCTATTTGAATCTCATTCTATTAAAAAGTTTTTCTTTTTCCTTGGATAAATTGATTCATAAGGTGTCACTTTAGTAGTTGACATAGCTCCTCTCCTTCACACTATCGCTCCCCTCTTAGATCTCAGTGCCCCTCTCCTGTCTGTAGTGATGAATTCTTTGACTAGATCAACAATAATCATAATAGTGGTGGAAGTGGGTGGGGTTCCCTCGGGGAGGTTTGACAAAGATCCTCTCCCGGACATTTCCACTCCCCTCCTAGATCTCATTTCCCCTCTCCCGCCTGCAGTGGAGAACTCTTTGACTGGATTAACATCAATGGTAGAAATGGTGGCAGTGGGTGGGGTGCCCCGATGCAATGGAAATTCCCTTAGTTTTTGCCATCTCTCCTCGGAACTAGTCTCAACAAAATATTGAAGAAGAAGAATAGTAGTAACAACAACATGATGGGTGGGATCCCATCCTGGACATGGCCCGCATCTCTAGCACTAATGGCCAAGGGAAAAACCTTGACATTCCTCTACCTCTTCTTCCTCTTACCACCATATTCTTTGTTGCAACATACGTTTCTTAGGATTTTGTATATTTTGGTGCCTTTTACTTCTTGCACCTTTTTTAGTTTAAAATCACACTTTTACTACGTAGTATAAATTTTTTATGTCCCCTTAAGGTGATTTGGCTTTTTCTCGAGGCCTTCTTATCTTGATTTGAATTGCATTTTGTGGTTTGACTTCTTCCACCCATTTTTTGTACGAGTGGTAATGTACTATACATTTATTTTAATAAAATTTCGGTTTTCAATTAAAAATAATAATAATATCTTGGCCATATGGTAATTTTTGGGCCCATTTTTTCCCGACCACTCAAGGTCGGGCGCACTTAACTGCCTGGCCTTGATACCATGAATAATTTTCTGTCACACCAAAAGCTCGAACTAGTGGTGGAGAGGGATCTCATTTTGTTAACTACCTGCTACGCCAACATTTTTTGAGACTAACTTAATGGTAAAACTCGATTGATTCCATTTAAAAATAAATAGTGATAATTTAATTAATTTTCTATGTGAAAAATAAAAAATAAGAAGATTGATTGATATCCATCACCATATTTCAGATAGATATATTTTAGAGATATGTAGTAAGTGTCTAAGTTAATGGTGGTCCTTATTTCACAAACATATATGCCATGTGTGTATGATTCCCAAGATGAGGTCCACACAACATCCTAAAGAATATTTGACTACTTGTTGCAGGAGACCTCAAATAGCAGAGAACACCGAGACAAATGATCCTCTCAAGAAAATGGTGAATGAAGCTCTCATGGAGTAAAAGGAGTGGATGTTACAACAATTCTCCATATCCTTGAACAACTACAAATGGGAAATCCTACTTCCTCCTCTGCGATCCAACCCTTAAGTGCCCCGACACCCTTCAAAGTTAAAGTAAATTTTGATATTCCTATTTGTTAGGGTAAAATAAGTCTTGATGGAGTGGAAAATTTGTTTGACCAATTATCCTCCTATTTTTCTATCAATAAATTAATTGATAAAGAGAAGATAACATTTTATCTCTTGAAATCATCACTTTCTGTCAAAAATTGATGGGGATGTAAAAGAACGGACTCGATATGGATGAACTAACCATTGCAGATGAACCCCCATGGAATGATTCTATGGATGCCATAAAGGAATAATAATACCCTATTGGATCCTATGATGATTTATACATATAGTGGTAACAACTTTGCTAAGGTAAGGACTAGCTAGTTCAAGATTATACTGATAATTTTCATTCTCTATTTGCAAGATTGGGAATTCAAGACACAAAACAAAACGAGATCTTCAAATATCACAATGGCCTATAATGGTACATATGAGAGGACATGGACCTATTTAAATTCCATATCCTCGGTGAGGTGTATAATTTTATGATCAAGATTGATAAAAAGCATGGAAAGAGAAATAAAAATAACTTGCCTCTAAAGGGGAAAAATGATAAGTTAGGCCAAAACTAAGGCCAAGGTTAGAAACAGAAGGATTCACAAGGAAATAAAACACAAAAGGATCATGGAAGATAGGGAAGTTATGTGACCTCCACAATACTAATCGTCATTCCAAGGAAGAATGTCAAGCCATCAAGTCCTTACTTGAGTCATCAAATTCAACACTCACTTCTCCACCAGTGACACACCCTGAGGCTAGAAATGAAGAAGACGAAATTATAGACACTGAAATGGATGTGATCATTGTCACCTCACAAGTCAAGAAGATGGATGAGAAGGAAAATCTATTTCATTCCAATATTTGGGTAAAAGGTAAGGCTCTATATTTTATTCTTGATAGTGGAAGTCAAAAGAATTTAATTCCTGTTGATGTTGTGAAAATTCTTAACCTTCTTGTAAAGCCACATCCACATCCGTATAGTATCATGTGGTTGAAATCAAGAAGATATCTCCATGTCATACAACAATTTATCCTCCCATATGCAATCAAATCATTCTATGCTGAAGTCTTATGTGATGTTGTTCCATTAGATGTTTATGATTTTCTCCTGAGCCAGTCATTCATGTGGGATAGACATGGAATGTATGATTCACAACATCAAAGCGTCATTGTTACCATTGCAAGTCGGTGTTATTGGATACTTGAGGTCATTCCCTCAAATTTTTTTTCCTCATCAGTGCCAAGAAATGTACGAAGATGTTGGAGAAAACAAAGTAGTTTGTAATCCTGATGATCAGGCTAAATACTACCAAGAAATTTGTTGCAGACACCTTGAACATGTATTCTATGCAACAAAAGAAGTAGATGGACCAAATCATAGTTGAGTATGATGATCTATTCCAGTCACCCACCAGAGTGCCACTTCAGTGTGAGGTAAAACATGTTATTGATTTGTTCTCAAGCTCTCCTTTACCCAGCAAACACACATATCGCAGGCTAGACCTTGAAAATGATGAGATCAAAAGGTAACACCAAGAATTGATTCAAAAGGGACACATTAGGCCAAGATATTCACCCCATGGATGTCTAATTTCCTTGACACCAAAGAAAGATGGAACATGCATACTTTGCATTGACAATCGGGCCTTGAACAAAAACACTATCAATAATTACTACCCTCTTCTGAGGATTGATGATTTTCTAGACCAACTCCACAGTGCAAATTTCTTCACCAAAATTGATCTCAAGTATGGATATGGATATCACCATATTTCCATCAATCCCACCGATGTCTGGAATATTACGTTTAAGTCTCAAGAAGGTTTATTCCAATGGTTGGTCATGCCCTTTGGACTAACTAATTTTCCTACGAATCTACACCAATTCCTTTGTAGTGTTCTACTTATATGATACCCTCGTCTATAGTCAGGCATTGGATGAACATCTATAACATGTTTGAGAAGTAGATCAAATGTTCAAACCCTTTGAAAGCACAAGTTGTATGTAAATAAAGACAAATGCACATTTGAGATTAGGAAGGTTTAGTACCTAGGGTACGTTGTGAATGAAGGAGTCCATGTTGACCTAGAGAAGATCCATATTATTAAGGAATGGCCTACACCAAAGACTCTTATAGAACTTCATATTTTCTTAGGTCTTTCTAATTTCTATCCTCAATTTTTCTTAGGGTTTTAACATATTTACTTCCCTGAACCAAGTGATTAAAGGAGGAAACAAGATTAGATTCCAATGGGGGGATCCACAATAGAGAGCATTCGAAGGTTTGAAAGAAATGTTATGCTCGACTCTTATTCTCTCTTTACCTAGCTTGTATCAACCTTTCGAATTGATGATAAATGCATCTCAGTATGCCATGTGAGCAGTTATGATGCAGCATGCCCAGTTCTATGTTGCATATCATGTAGTGAAACATTTAATGACACAATCAAGAAGTACCCAACATATTATAAGGAGATTTATGCCATTTTCCAAGCCTGCAAGTAATGGAAAAACTACATTATGGGAAAGGAGAAAGACATCCACATAGACCACATGCCATTGAAGTTCCTTTAGATGTAGAGTAAACTATGGAATGAAAGACACCAGAAGTGGGCCATGTACCTGTAATAGTTCCACCTGATAATAAAACATAAGAAGGGAATTTCTAATTTAGTAGTAGATTATCTAAGTTGCCTTGCAATTGCAACCCTCACAACTATTCTTGACCTTTGTGGACATGATACTTCCTATCGGTGTACTTTGTATGAGATGGATCCTAAATTATCTGATACATATCAGGCCCTCCGAGGAGGAAGGCATGTCCCTAATTTCTACCTACAGGATAACCTTCTCTGCCACATGGGACACATTTGTGTTCTAATTGGTGAACACCATAAGATGATATGGGTGGCACACTTTTACAGGACAACTGGACACTTTGGAGTGGACAAAACATTGGCAATACTTCAAAATCACTTTTACTGGCCCAACTTGAGGAATGATGTGGTTAAGTACATCAAATCTTGTACCCCCTGTGTGATTTCCAAACCAACTAATAAGAGGCAAGGAATGTATATACCATTTCCTTTTAACCAACCAAGCCTTTGTCCTCCATCTCAACATAATTCCTCTCAGGTTTTCTAGCTTCAAAACATGGAAATGATTGTGTTTTTGTTGTAGTTGATCGATTTTCTAAAATGGATATTATGATTGTTTGTAAGAAAAATATTTATGTTGAAGAAACTACTAAACTGTATTTTAGTCACGTATAGATCACCTTTGGCTTCCCAAGTCTATCGTTTCGAATAGGGAAAATATGTTCTTGAGCATCTTATGGTCCACCCAATGGTGAATGATGGAAACTAAGTTGATGAAGTCCACATCCTTCCACCTGCAGATTAACAGACAAACAGAGGTGGTAAACTGCTTGATTTTCCACTTGCTTCGTATATACCACTCCAAACACCCTCGTACATGGGATGAGGCCCTACCCTACATATAAAATGGATAAAATCAGACCCTGCACAACTCCACCAAGCACATTCCATTTCAATTTTGTTACGGATTCAAGCCCATGACACCCATTGATGTATGCATTCCAGTGCATATGATGTAATACACGCCTCATGGAAAAACTGAAGTAGAAAGGAAACAAGGTTTACTGAACAAATTTAGTGAACTTAACAATAGTTCCATGATATTTTATAGAATAACAATGAAAAGTATAAACAATTCCATGATCAACACATGATTACACATCATTTCAAGGTTGGTTATAAATTTTGGTTGTGGATTCAAAAGGAAAGGCATGTAGGTCCACACAGGAAAATTTGACTTCTATGGTGTGGTCCTTACACTATCACTAAGAAAGTAAATGAAAATTCTTTTGAGATTAGAAGGAATGACATACACAATAGATGATTCATTTATCTTGTGAATGGGAATAATAATGAAGAGCTTCCTAGTTACACATTAGTGAAAAATAGACTTGACTATGAAAAGCCTGGCGCATGATTTAAAAAATATGGAAATATGTTAAACCCTAATTGCAAAGTAACACATGTAAAACTATGATAAAGAACTACTATAGACAAGAGAACATAAGTAATAAGTTAGATAAATATGAAACCCTAAGTGCAAGATAGGGAAATATTGACTTAGTTGATTTATGTCTGATGTCAGGAATGCACATACTGGAAAAAATGATAAACATGAAGGGTGAATTGTCACAACTATGCACAATAAATTTTAGAACTAACTAATGTGCTTGGACTCTAATGCCTATAGCAGGAAATGGGCGCCTAAGCATTGGTGACCTCTACTGGACTCCTGTGATTGCGTAGATGCTTGAAAAATTATCTTTCTGATATCGCAAGGTTTTTGTTGATAGTCATTGGCCGCCTGTATGTCGTTGGATGATCACTGAATTCTCCTGTAACCTATAAAGATAATATGACCTACAAAACCCTCAAACTACATCAAATCCCAAAACAAAAGATGCAATATAGGGAGTCGGGATGACTATGAAAGTCACCTGACTGAGTGTTACATTACATCTCAAAATCCATGTAGTTCTTGTGAGTGTGTGTGTGTGTGTGTAATAATTGTGCCGTAGGATGCTCTTGTGCAAGTTGCACTCGATAGTAGGATATAGATAAATGTAGATACATAGTATAATGTGTGGATGGAATAATGAAATTCCCTTCCTATGAAGTATATGCATAAAATGCAATCCTTTGTCCCTTGAATGAAATCTAGATAGATTCCTTTAATGCTCTGATAATGCCTTTGGATGTGCAACCTTAGGTGATGATAATATGTGCGTAGAGATTGGTCCTTTATTATGGTCACATAGCTTTGTAGTTATATGATTCCCTTGGTTGAATTTTATAATTGAAAATTGGAAGGTTGGCCCATAAGAAAATAATATGCCCAAAAGATAAAATAAGCCCACAAATAGTGAGTAAAGAAGAAAGAGGTTGAGGGTGCCCAGAAGGACGAGGGAGCCTGGGCATCGGCATCTTGTCTAGGTGTTGGTGTCTAAAGTCATAAGATAAAACAATAAAGTTCAGATTGGATTGTAGGGTGTGTAAGGCCAAAGAGAAAGCAAGAAAGACATAAAAGAGGCCCAAGATAGTAGTCAATTTCTAGTTTTCTCGCTTAGGAATCATATAAGTGCAAGTATGTTGTTAGGATCTAGAAATATACCCAAGTGTGTGATTTTGTGTCTACAACGTACAAAATGATAGTTGCAAGAGAATATAATGATGATTAGACTCCATTAATCGTGACAATATATTTGAGACCCAACCTTCCATCCTTGTACCAATACGCACCTTTTGCATCCAAGTAATCTCTACAAGCTAAACGCCTTTGGAAGTTCCCAAAGCTAGTGTAAGCCTTTAATGAATTCCATTCCTTGAGCCACTCATTTAGAAGATCCTCTAAGTCAAAATCGAGCTCAAATCTAGCAAATGTGTCCTTCTATTATAGGGAAAGTGCCTCAAAAATAAGAAGAGAGTGATGAGAGAACAATGCTTTTCTTATTTCGATGTAGAGCATGGTACGCCCCTTTGTGGTCATAACACACAAGGACAATCATTATCTGTGGATATTCTTGAGCATGAAAATCGCTTGAAATCCATTAAAATGTACACATTCTCATTAGGAGTACAAGTTACATAGAGATCAACAACATATTTATAGTATGTAGTTAGAGATCTATGATGCTCCATCTGTTAGACATCAACCCATCCCATTCCACTGAAACCATTATATATTATCCATTCTTCAATTCAAAATAATTTCTCGATGTGGATGGTGAGGACGAAGTTGTGCATTCAACATGTTTCCAAACATGATCCAAACCATACACTCTTTGATTGTTGTTAGACAGAATAACCCCAAATCTAATAGGGCCAATGCCTTTGGCATAAATATGAAAATAGTCAAGCTAGTTTCATAACTTCTACGAAACTAGTTATTTTGTTTATGGGATCTTTTGAACCTATACTTGGATTTCTCGAGTTTTATTCCCTTTTTTCTTGTATTTTTCCTCATTATGCACCATCTTCTATATTATCATGATCCTAATTTTAATTTATGAATTTGTTAACTATATAGTTATATTAGCGCTTGTAGGAACATAGATACTAAATGCAAGACTTATTTTGTAGTTGTAAAAGTAGATAATCTATTTTATTTTCAAAAGCATACCTTGCTAGAAATATTTTCTTAGTGTTCACATGTTAATGTGTTATTGTATGTGGTGTGTGACTTGTAATCCATTAAAACCATTTAATACAAAAATTGCAAAAAAAATAAAAAAATTATAAATCAATATAGTAACAAACAAATTTAATATAAACATATTACTAAATTAATCTATTAATATTTTCAAGTAATAATATTGTAAATACAAATACGAAACTAAATAATTTTTTAAATTAATACATTTATTTTATATTATAAAATATAGTTTAAAATAGAAAATATTAAATTATTAAGAATTAATAATAAATCTTAATTTGAAATGAAATTGTTTATCTTTCCTATAATTACATAGCATGGAAGGAAACTTTCTCTATGCCAAAGTTTTTACTTTAATAACAAAATATGTATCAATAAATATTGATAAATACAAATTCTTATTTAATGCGTCCGCAATGGAGTTGCTTCCAAATTCCAATGTGTAAATGTTTTTTTAATTTTATAAATGTAAATATGTAAAGTACATAAAATTATCATCAATAATACTTAGGAATATGCAATCATGCTTCTCTACATGCACAGGTTGCAATTTTCTCTCTCCTACCTGATGTCATGTCAATGTGCCCAATATTAAAAGGACCAAAAAGACCTCACAGAGTAACTGACGGTAATGGAAGGTATTTGTTTGCACAGTTTGACCATATGGTAGGACCCACTCTACCACATCAGCAAAAACAAAAATGTGTTGGCTAGCTAAGGCACTCTTGTTAACATCATTGCAGGTAAAAGTGATAAACAATAACAATTTCAAGAATATAAAATCACTACATGCCCATATAATGATCTTCTTTGACCTTTTTTGTTTTTGTTTTGTGTAATATTTCACTTTTATTCATCTTTTATATGTACGTATATGAGATTATGAATACAATGTTTGTTTGGGATCACCGTGCTTTATTGAGTGAATGGAGGTTGTCCTTTTCTTTCTTGTGACAATAATTTTGGGAAAGGTTGTGATACTTCTTACTGAGTATTCTTGGAAATCTCCCTTCATATGAAGTATTTTTGCAGACTGCCTTATCATCAGTCAAGATTGTTTGCAATAGAAGTCCATTAGTGAGGACAATACTTTTGATCCCTGCACATTTTGGGCTATAAACCTAAGACATTCTATTGATAAAAAATTATGAAACTAGATCAAAGAAAATAAATATATTGTGAGAATTTAATTTCCAACTTAGGGGAGTTACAAGAGTAAATATGAGAGTGTTACTTTTCCATAAATTTACAATATGTGTACCATATAATTAGAAGTTTGGTTTTTTAAGATTTTTCAAAGACAACAGGTTATAAAATAAATAACATGAAATTATTTGGATTTTTCAAGCTTCTTAATATATAATTTATTATCAAACAATATTGAACATCATACCAAGCATAGTTCCATACAAGATGTCTAGATCCAATATGTTAGATTCTTTTGCAGTATGTCTAGATCCAATTTGTTAGATTTTTTTACATGCATAGTTCCATATAAGAGGATCAAATGTATCTTTTGGGACTACATGTTTTGAGTATCCTGGGGGTGATATAATAAGAATAATAGGTTGCTAATATTTCAATGCTATTGCAGTTCTTAATTTTGGATAGGAATAGAGCTTATTTGTTTTTCCTGAACATTTCACAAAGTTTAAGAGTTAACAATTTTTTTCAAATAACTGCAATTTAAAATTAAATATGTACTCATTCATGAACTTCAAAATGATGGGGTTTTGAAGTTCCATATGCTTTCTTTGTATGGAAGCACCCAAATCAATCCTCAAGTGAAACAACCACATGCTATTTTATCTGCTTAGAGCCAATTTTCACCACATCAATTAGAAGAGAAATTATTTCCGATTCTTCCAAATTTAACAGGAAATTATTTCATCTTCTTCATTCAGGGAGCTCTGGTCATTTGGACTCCATATATAAAAATATTTACTGGTAGGATGAGGAAGAGGAACAATCACATGATTTTATTTAAAAATTTGAATATAATTAATTATCATGGGATATCAAATACATAATTTATTAGAAGACAACAAAGTCATTGATCCTAATCGCTGGAAAGGAATTTGTAATACATAAATCCTAGCACTTGAATGTATAATTTATGTTTTTATATATTTATAACATTTGGTTAGTTTGTAAATGTCTATAGGATTGGACTAGGATTACAGAAAATTCATTAGATTGTAGAAAAATTCTACAATGAAAAGGTTTATCAAGCTCAGTTAGGCTACTCTTTTTAAATTTGATTATGCTTTGACATATGTTGGAAAAGGTTTTGAATTTTGATCTTACACATGCGAACAATATTTTCAAATGCCTTTTCAACAATCTTAGTTGTGCATATCATGAAATCATTGTGGTCTAGAGATCACATTTCTTTGAGGCATTTTTAAAAATATTTCACATGTAATAATCATTAATGTAATATATGAGACCACATTTATTTGAGAAATTTTCTCATTCATGTGTAGTGACCCTCTCAAAGGATATTTATATTTGGTTTCCTTCCTCATATTGTAAGTATTTTTTGGACAATTCAAGTCATGTTTTTGGACCTAGTGGTGGACTTACGAGCTTACCACTGATTATACCAGCGTTAGATACTTTTTCACACTTTTCTTATATTTATTCTCTGGAAAAACATCTTGGATGGTTGGCACAAAACAACAAGTACGTTAATTCAAGAAAGTTGTTTTCTGTAAATTATCTAAAAATACTTGGACATGTGTAAAATGTATATGGCTTCAAAGAAATCATGAATTCAGTTTTTATTTAATAAATCCCTTCAAAATAAATTTTTTAAAAAAAGAAATAAAAATTTCAGCCTTTTGTTGCAGTAATAGAAGGGGGTCATGTAATTAGTTTCTATACGATTTGAGAGGCTTCATGTTAGGAGGAAAAGATCATGTTCATGTTCAAATTGAGTTTTCTCTAGATTAAATGAATAGTCTATGTACAAATCAAGCATCAAAGAGCACATGTCTAGTATAGACCTCTCTTGGGAAGAATGAATCTTTGATGTTTGAAATAATATGTTTGACAATATAAGATTGATTTTGAAAAACATAGGTTGCATTCATATTAGAATTTATTTCTACGCGTTTCATTTTTTGCAATAATTGGCGTCTTTACACTGTAGCAAAGATATGTTAAGTCTTTAGTTGCTTGTATGAATAAATGGCAAGTAAAGTGGGCACCTTGTTGGAGACATAGTTAGTCTTTTGGTTACATAACCCATATCCACAAGTATGAAGTTACATATTCTATATGGAAATGATTATTTATGTTTGTAGATAGATATAATTACAATTCACTTTTCCAGGCAGACTTCCACCCCGCGTGCCATAATAGGAGCTTTGAAATAATTCCAATGAATGCAACAAACATATGTCTAATCTTATTGGTTTTCCTAGCCACATAGCTTCTTTCTTTTTGATAGCTTCAATGAAGCCTTGCACTCTTATTCCACCAAGTTTGATTCATTGCCGGTCGAATAAGAGTGGTAATTTATGATAAATGTATGTATAATAAATATAAATATATATTTTGGTGGTAATCTATGTAAGCCATTGTTATAGAGAAAGGAAGCTACCGGTTTTCATTGAGCGAGATAGGATGGCTCTTTTTTATTAGCATTGTTCTTTCCGAAAGAATGTGAAGGGTAACTCTAACTATTTGGGGGCGAATGTAAATAATAGAATGTAATAAAATTTAATACGATAAATTATGTAGGTCTGATTTAGTAAGAATACCTTCGATTAATATCCTATTTTGTCAAATCATGGGAGAAGAAAAAAGAGAGGGAGAGTAGAGACAACCATAAGGGAGCGGTGGAAGTGGAGAGACTAGAGATCATAACTCGTGCATTTTCCTTAGCTTCACATTGCGCTCGAGATTTTAGAATGCTTATTATTGCATCCATAGAATTTGGCTTTCTACACGATCAGGGCTTTGTTGTTGTGTAAGATGAAGAGATTCAACAACATCGTCACAATGTTCTATTGAAATTTTATGTCCTCTGATGAGAGAAGGGGTTCCAAAAAGGGAATTGCCCCAGCCTCAAAGATGTAGAAACACTTGTCCATCCCACATTGTACAAGGAGACATAGCTCGTACATGACCTGTTTTTTCACTTAAGGCATGTCTCTGCAAATGTTTTCGACCAGAAAATCCATGACCAACTTTTTGGCTTCCAACAACACCCTCGTGCTTCTCCAACCTCTCCAACGAATCCCCGTGATCCTTGCACCATTGTTGTATCAAATTTTGCAATGTCTAGTTCAGAATGAGATTGGTATGTAACAAATCCTTCCTGCTCTTTGCGAGTGCCCCTCGTCAATTCAATGAGTTATGAAAAATGGTCATACATGCGAACCTAGCCATTAGAGCTCCACACATAGAGGGGCCAATAGACCTTGTACATTTCCAACCTGGCGATTGGAGCTCCACTTCCAACTTTCCTTGCCACAAATCTACCCAATGTTGATGTGTGGTTTACCTCCCTTCTAGCTAATGATAATACAGTATGAGTCTCGTGACTGTCCCAGTCATGTGGTGAGTGGTAGTCTGATGTGGCGGTCACATTCAACGAACCATAATAGGTTATGTATCCCTTTCGCAATCAATGGCTTCAAACAAGCCGGGCTTCGATGTCCTTTGCTACCCTTACCACTTTTGACTTCACTAACGTTGTCAATCGTGGAAGGGGTCTTTTCCATTATATACATGCCCTTTGACATAAATATTGAGGGAAAAATAATTAATTAATTTTTATTTCTCCTATAAACCTTCTCATCAACATTATTAAAAATTGACAGCCTCCTTGATAAAATATTTCAGGAATTAAATATAAAATTCAGGAATCGTCCAAATTGTTAGTACGACCAAAAATTTCTTGTGGGGTTTGAACTATGGATACCCTGGTTTGCAATGTATTTAATTAGCAAAACATGTCATTCCAACTATAAGGATAAGTATTACCGAATCTGATTTCGAAAATTGATTTGTACAAATAGGGGAGAGGACCCGGTTGTGGTGTACCCTATCTTTGCACAATCACCGCGCCACGTCAGTGCCCCCTAGGTAAGTAAAAACACCACCAATGGATGCAGGACCAAATTCTTGACCTCCAGCATTGCACTGCCACCTCACTGCCACCTCAGCGCCACGTGGACCATCTGCATTTGTGGAGATGTCAAAAAAGTTTGTGTTTTTGCATGGGACCAAGTGTTGTCCACTCGCCGCGCCAGTTGTTGTCTGGGCTACCGCCATGCATTGAATGCTCACCCACCAGTCGTTAATGCGTGCGGGGAAGGTTTATGGACCTTGCCACCGCCAAAACACACCATTGCATTTCATGGGAAATGGAGAGGGAGCTCGTTCAGTCTGGTTTTTTGCGGGTTCAATTGCGGAGCTCGAGTGACCATTTCGTGGGATCTTGCAGACCGGTGGGTGCGTGCGTTTTCTCCAATCCTGACTTTGTTTTTGTACACTTGTATATAAATTAATATATATTTTTAGTTCTATCAATGAATAAGATAATATTGACCAATTTAAAAACTGTCTTATTCAACATTTCATGCTTCCATATTTAAATAATAATGATACAATACAATACAGTTGGGTAATATTAATTTCACATATCATTCAAAATATGTTATTAACTAGCAATCGCACGTGAGGTGTGTGATGATAACGCTGAAATTGAGGTAGGGGAAGAAGGAGAAGGAAGTAGAAAAGAAGAATATAGTTGAGAGAAAGGAAAAAAGAAATGAAAAAGGGAGAAGGGAACAAAGGAGGAGGGAAAGAAAAGTGGTAAAAGTGAAGGAAAGAGGAGAGTGACCCAAAAAAAAACATAATTCGTAAATGGAAGTAAAGGTAGGAGTCAAATAAGGAAAATAAGTGGAGGAAATATAAACCAAAGGACTATAAATTGAACTGTAACGAATATTTGAGTAGAAGATTATATAGATTGGTGGGGAAATAGCTAAAATAAGAAAATGTTAAAATTAAACATAAGCATCATGATTTTGAATGATAAATATAAAAGAATAACAATGAGGGAAATCAAAACTTTTAGTTATATTAGACTGGTTAGAAGTAGAGTGCTATAAGAATTTTCGAACATTTAGGCAAAGGAACATAGTTCAAATAATGCATTCAAAGTAGTTGTGGACAATACAAACCCAAAAAAAAAGGTTATAGAAGGTTTGGTATGAATGGAAGTTGAAGACAGAGAAAGGAGGAAGAGTCGAAGGAGTTAAGACGAGTGATGGTTGAGGCACGGGAGAGAAGAGGGAAGGGAGTGAAGACGAGATTCCTCTTGTATCTTAGAATGTAGAAGGGGAGTGCAGGACATGCGAGAGTAGTGGTAGAAAGAGAACGCTGGAGAAATTCAAAGGGAAGAAAGAGACGGAACTCTTGACATAGCAGTGAATGTCAGGCCTTGTCTTTCAGTTCTGCCAATGTCAAATGTAGCACGTTTTAGTGTAAGTCCTTGAGATTTGTGGATAGAAAAAGCCCAAGCGATTGTGATCGGTAGTTGTCTAAAACCTCCTCTAGAAATGGGAGGAATAGGAACATGGAAGGGGTTGTTTGAATCTTAGAGAGGTCCTGTGTAACGATCAAACTGAATGATGAAAAAAAGAGGCAGACCTGGAGGTTCAGAGGATTCCTCATAGACTATGTCGATGATAGAACTAGTAGCGCCGTTGACAAGACATTTGTCAACCCACAAGTTTGCGGAAAGCAAATTACTTTCTGGTTGATGCTGAGAAGAACCTTGGGCTTCAATTTTTGGCAATTGATCTGACAATAGGAGAGTTAAGGGATTTCAACATAATAAGGTTGTATGAGTCCACAAGGTCATTTTTTGTAGCTTATAATATAAACTTAAATTATTAAAAATAATATAGTTAAAAAAATATATTACTATTAGTATTAATATTAATATGGCCAAAAAAATATTATTATTATACTTCTTAATATTATATTAATATTTCCATTATCATCATAATCATCATTTTCATCAACATCATCATTGTAATTTTTGTAATTATTTTCAACTGTATAAACCATGGATCCTCTGTTCAACGCCACCACTTGCCAAGCTTGTTGAATGCTCTCTTCATTTGTCTTCACATTTGCACTGCTGGATCCCCTATTTTTCTCTGGAATCTCGCCCATTTTCACACTGTAAACTGATCCCTTTATGTTGCTCGGAATCCGTCTCTAAACATTTGGAGTGATGAATATAGGTTCCATTACACTTCTCGCAAAACCCTCCTCTGCCAGCCCCACCTCCAGAGATTTTAACATGCTACAAAAATAATCCATCGTGGTGCCGATGTGGCTTGATGCTAACGTTACAACTGCAGGTCAGAGGGAGCGTACTGTGGAGAGAAACTCCATCGGCCTCATTGTCCTCCCATTTGACTGCACAGATTCGAAGTATTTCGAATCCCATCTTCTGAGATGGCAGAGCTTCTATTAATGGTGGCCAGTACAAGCCCTCCACCACATCAATATCAATGATATGTACATTTTTATGTTTTTTTTAGACAAAAAAACTCCAAAATGCTCTGATTTTCTATAAAAAGAGCAACCCTTGAGTAAGGGTAGAGTTTGCACAACCCCCGAAGTAGTGTAGCAAAAATAACACTACAAATTTCTTTAGTTAACCTGGATGAAAAGCTACCAATCATGAAGAGCAGACGTATATTTGTTGTTGCTTGACTGAGAATGTTACAGACATGCATTTCTGTTAATGACATTTTGCTGCTTTGGATGCAGTTCTTATTCGTGAGCCATATGGCGGTCTGTAATCATGAAGAGCGGTCGTATGTTTGTCATTTCCTGACTGAGAATGTTAAAGGCAATGGTTATTTCCGTAGTTTTTCAAGAGTTCAAATCTATTGATCAATCTTCATCATCATAGACAATCCCCTAACAATTGAAATAGTACAAAGGCTTCATGCTTCTGCACTTTTGTAGACATTTCAAAGGTTTTTAACATATAATTACACTTATCAATATATTTTATATAAATCAGTTGAATCGATGATCTTAAAAGTTTACCAAAATTTTTACTGACAAGAATATATAAACAACAATATTTAAAGATTATATAGCATGCATGAAATATAAAGTCGTGCAATCCCATGATTTCATCATTGTTTTTTTTCAAGATGAACATAAACATAAAAACATCAATATAATTTTAGATAAGAACATTAATGTAAATCTTTTATGTGGAGTGTGCCAAGAAAGATACAAGTACAAATTTTGAACAAATTTTTTATAAATCTTTAGTTTCGTCCTTCAACGATTCCCATGCACCTTTATATATTGTTTTATATTTATCATTTGCATCAGAAAAAAATTATTTGAACAACTTGGTGCAGGGAAAGAAACAACTAAGCTACAAGGATAACACACCCTATAAATGACCTTCTTCAGTACATTTCCTGTACAAACCATGCATTTGTATTTCGGCATTCATGATTATCAAGAGAAGAATAGAGCACAACTGCTATAGACTTGGACGAATGCTACAAATGTGTTGTGCATGGTGTAATTGATGCCTTGTGAATAATAAACTAAATTCAAAATAGCAAAATCCTTGTGAACAACGGTAGATGTCCATTCCAATTTCTGCCATCATCTCTACATCCCCCTGAATTCCATAAATTTATCCAAATCTAATTTGACAATTCTCTATAAACTTCACACCAGTATAAACAAAATTGGGCAACTAACATAAGAAAATAAAAATCACCAACTTGGCAATAATGATATTGATCAATGACAATATCCCCATTGCTTTCATCTTCAATACTTCCTGTAACACAATATCATATCCAATATTCAAATATCATCCACCTTAATCTAGAGTACTATCCTCCAAGAAAATGTTGATAATAAATCTAACCAATTCCCACAAACTTAAATACATAAAATTTCATACCATCCTCGTTTCAACTGACCAAGTATGTGTGAGAAAGTATCCCATATGCTAGGCCATCGCCCATCCTCAAATATTGCCCCATGCACTTGTAATCAGAATAATACATATAAATAAAAATGTTCAACAATAACCTTGGCAAACAAACAAATGTATGGCTCTTCTTCCACGAAGGAAAGAGAAATGGGCAAGATCTTTTCTACAAGGTTTGTGTTCGAAGAAGAAACACTCAAGAATCAAGTAAAAATGAATTAAGTCATTTGTTTTTTCTCATTACTCGTAGATATTAAAATATAAGGCTTAATATAAAGCTTATTTATTAATGTTAGTTTAGTATTAGTTAAATATTAACTAATAAACAGTTGAAACTACTTCAACCACTTTGTAACCATCTTTCACATAATAAAATGAGGGACACACAATGATAATGTGTGCGTTCCTATTTCTCTTCATTTGTTCTTTGTACATTTTAATCTTTCTTTATTATTTCTCTTTGCATATTCAAACATTGGTATCAGAGTGTGGCAAGAACGGAGAAAGAGAAGGGAGGAAGTTCAAATCATTGCAAGGGCCTATTGTAATGCCGTTCTTTGTTCACTCCAGGCAGGTGGCCTATCCCCACAACACGGGGCTCCAAAAATGATAAAATACATTTTTATTTGGCCTTGGTAGCTGGCAGTGGTTGAAGCGTCTCTTCCTTTTATTAAATTTTCGGATTTGCAAATCTCCTGTTGACTCCTTTCTATCACGTGGTCTGCCTGTGGTTTCTGTCCAAAACCACGGATGCTTGTTGTGCTCCATCAATGCTGAAACAGATGTATTTGCTACGTGTTTTGGGTGCGGTTTCTCAAAATCGTGTTGTTCAGGCGGAATCCGTGGGCGTAGAACCGAACTTCTCCTGGGGGTGCCGTGAGGAAGCATTGGACTGTATGTAGCAGCTACAGGGTAGAGGAGTAAACTTATCTCAGAAAACCAGTGGCCTCCAGTGAGAGTAGGTGCGACAGCAGCTGCAGGGCGAGCCCAAGAACCGTTGGTGCCGAACTTGACGTTCTGGTTGCACGCGACCACAGTCACGACCAGTTGTTGCAAGATCTTGCAGCTGTAGCGGAAAAATGAGGTAAAGTCTTAGTTGAGCTGCCTTGCCCTTTCATTTTTTGGGAAGTCGCTTCTGTCCAGGTGACAGATCTAGCGTGGAAGAAGCTCGGTCGAACCTTGAGGCAAGTTTTGCAGGCGAGGCTGAGAGTGTTGTTTCACTACTGTTTCTAGTGCTGCTTCACTACTGTGTCACTGCGTTCACTGCGGTTATAGATGAAGCTACAAGCTAGGGAAGTAGACGTGTTACCTCCATTTTCCTTGGGAGCTGTAAGGTGTGTTCTTGTTGGGGATCCTCCAGCAACTGCTTTTTCAGGGTTGTCCTTTTTAGCTGCTGCATTGAAGCGATCTAGTGGCTGGTCAGCCTTATTGAGGATGCTAAGTCTAGGGACTGTTTTATGGATATGGAGTCTGTACCAAGAGATTTTTTTTTGGGTTTTAAAACCATCTTCTTTTGCTTCGTCTCAAACTAGGGCTGCTCCTATTATGAGAGCACCAAGGTTAGGAGATCGATGAAGGATAGAGGAATTAAAAAGGAACTTGGATGCAGTTGGTTTAAAGGTAATAAAATGGTGCATGCTTTTGTGTAGGTGGCAGATCACACCCTTGGGCACAGGAGATCTATACAATGTTGGAGAAAATGTCTTGGGAGATGAAGGTAGCAGGATATTTTTCAGACTCAGATCATGTACTGAGGTTTGTATCTCCAAAATCGGTTATGTGATAGTGAGAGTATTACCAGCAGACCTGGTGAAAAATTATTGCAAGGATTCTCTTTTGAGACTTTACTTGTTTATGCTGTAACTCATGGAAGAGAATCTCTTAGGCGTGGATATGTATCATGTCAGAATATTCATGAAGCACATTTTGCCTTGCAACTATATGAGCATCTTCTACGAGTCACTAAGTTGGCAGGCATAAAGGTCTCTGTTGGAATTATCATCCCCTTACAAGCTACAGCTGCAATGTTTGCACCGAGAGCTTGATGCTGTCCCCAAATCTGATGAAGGAAAAAGGGTTTATCCATCAATACAGTAGATGCCTTTCAGAGCCAGGAGCTCTGCTATCTTTCTTGCCTTTTTGGGTTGTCGTCAAATCTGCTTTTTATGGTGCCCTTGACGCTGGGCTATAGTTCCATGCTGCTGTGCAGAAGACCTTGTGGGCATATCACTTTTGTGGCTGCTTTTGCCTATCTCTTTGGCTGCCATGTTATTATATGAGTGGGGATGCTTGGAAGGAAGGAGGGATTGATGGAACTGGGGCTCTTGTGGTCTGGACACTCAAAGTCTTTTCTTGTGCGGTCAACTACCAGGATGGGTCGTCAAAAGCAGAGGATAAAGCGGAAGGCGTGTGGCTGTAGCAGTCCCTGCTGGATGTTCACGACTGGTGGATGCGTTAAAACAGGCAAGATAGGCTAACCATATACATAATATGCTAGTATCTAATAACCTCTTGAAATGAAACTTTTTCTTTCTGGAAATTGTTTTAAATTTGTGATTTTGTGGATTTACGTTCAGTACATGGTTAACAGTTTGTTACTTCTGGTTTTGCCTCTGTTGGTTGTTCTTGTTGACGTAATCAACCCATCTATATATATAAAAAAAACAAAGGTTCCCAGTGTATGCTTTGATTGATCATATGAAAAATATACGTATATATATATATATACATATATAATTTTAAAGTTACTCCCTTCTGCACAAATGTCGCTGTTTCTTTTGTGAACCTGGGTATGTAATCGCCCCTAGAACGTTGCAGCGTTGACTAGGATTGGTTTCCTGTTATGTTGTTGCCCTAGAGGAAAACATACAGTTAAATTATTATTATTATTTTTATGATAAGCGTGATTATGCACTTCGTGTATTGTGCAAAGTATTAGGACTTTTGAAAATTAGAAGTTCAATTTATATGCTTGTTAAGAAGGAAGTTTTGGGCAGAGAATATGTCCTGGGTTGTTAGAAGGGAATAAATTATTGATAGAACCCCATTTTGATTCTACTCTTTCGATGAGTAAAATTTGATAAAATTAATGACCTTTAGGGTGTTAAGATATGGTATGTTGATGATTCCTTGTGTGATCGATTCAATCATGTATCGACATAATGCCTTGATGGAGTAAGGTAATATCTTTCACAGTTCGTGAAAGTTAAGATTTTCATCAACTACTTAAGGTAACATGAAGTTCCTTAATTTAGTCAAACTTGTTTTGTACTTCCTTCTTGATGAGTGACCTTTCATTGCAAATTTAGAATGATTGTGTTGGAAGGTCATGAATATATTTTGTTGTCAAAAGGGAAAAGAAGTTATGGAATAGTTTGTTTATGTGTCGAACGTAATGATTATGATTACATCGTTATAGAAGTTCGTTATTGGGGGATGTCTATCTTCACTGGTATGTTATGTGTTTAGTCTCTGCATAGGTTACCGTAAACTTAGTGATGAGATGTAAATTAAGGAGAGTTGAGAGACCCTTTCCTTTGTATACATCGTTTATGATATTAGGAAGTGAGTTGATGTCGGAAAATTTTAACCAAGTCTAGATTCATGGCTATGTTCCTCTAAAACGGGAGGATTATAAATCTATGGTATTATGAAAATTGCAAGGATGTGTTTTGAATGCTAGATTGCCTACTCAACTTGGGTATTAATGAGGCTTGTCGCTATTCCGGCCCCAGTTATGTTCAGTAGGTAAGTTGCTAGGTAATACCTATTCCGGAAATTCTTACCGTTCTTTCCACTCCTCCTTATTAGCTATGAGGTCACTTACTACCTAAGATATAATGGTTGCGGGTTTGAATATAAGATTTTTCATCCTTTAAACCTTTTTGATTTCATGATGGAACTTTGTTTTTACCCTCGTAGTTCGTTTTTAGCCTATTTGGCCTATGGCCCTACGGAACGATCCCAAAACTATATTCCTTTTGGCAGCTAAGATCGGGTCTGGTTTGTATCTTTTGACTTCACCTTGAGAATGTGGATTGATGGGTTACACTTTAGATTTCAATCACGTAATCTACGGGATTACATGATTGAAATCCTAATACTCTCAACTCTTGTGTCTAATCATTCAAATTTCATAGTCTTGCGTATTTTGGTTGTCAAACTTTTGTTGTTTTCGAGGTAGTTTTCATAACTAAAATTTATGGATTTCTTCTTAGTTGATATGTTGAAATTATATCTTGTTTCAAAAGGTTGTTAGAGGTTAGAACTTTGATCCATTTCCTGAATTAGAATGTTTCCTTTCATGATGTTGTTAGCTAGTAGCTTATTGTTGCTATGTATAGTCTTATCTTGCTCAGTTCTCGCGAACTGACTCAGGTTATTAATTGTTGCAGATGGCTTACGTGGTTAGATGATGGAAAGACTTGTAGATTATTGCATCAATCTTGGTTATGATGTTCCTTTGTACGAATGTGTATTATGTTATAAAATTTGGAAAGGGCCTTTGGACATTTTAGAAGAAGGGTCAGTGCCTAGTAAATGTATTGTAGAGTATTGTTGTTGTAACTGTTGAAACTTTGGCTTGTTTGGTTATCATGTGAAAGATGAAATTTGATTACCGCTTGGTTATGTGATATTCTAGTGAATTTTAATCCTTAGAATAGTAGCGGGGCATGTCCCATGTTATTACTCTCTTGCTCCCTAGTCTTTGTTCGATAGAGATGGTATGTCCCTTTGATTTGTGCATCATGTTGGAATGAATTGATATAACCTTGTTTTGTTTCCGCAAACGAGTACTGTTAAACTTTGCTCTTGAGTTAAAATGTTGAGTTGTAAATCCTCCTAAGGCATAGTAGTAATGAGTTTGTAAACACTATAAAGTGAGCGGATAATCCTGATAAAAGTTAAACTAAAAATTTATATAGATGAATATATTATGTAGACGTGATCTACTTGTAACCTTTGAGACCTGGAACAATCAAGAGGAAACTATATTTTGTAACGGAATATGATAACTTATTATTTTATTTTATTTTATTTGAGCCAAGCTAATAAACACTATCCTTTTACAGTGAAACCTTAAATGATCTCATGGTGAAATCAATGGTTAGATTATAGAAAATGATAGGGTTTAATAAGTAGGAGTGAAAGTGATTAATAAAACCTTAAATCTCTCTCTATCGTTTGGAATGTTTTCCTTTGTCAAACTTAATTAAGTAAAGTCTAGATGGAGCATTTAACCAATCTTGATAAACTCTTAACCTCAATGAAAGACTGATAGTAAACAATGTGACCCTGAAGCTAAATTCTGTTGTCCTGTTCTGTTAACCCTGTGCCTTGCTAAATTCATGGTGATATTTCTTAAGCAAGGTCAAAATTTAATCCTTAAACAAGAAGGCTATTGTTATGAACCCCTAAGCGGTACTTTTCACTCAATCAGAGCTTATGCCTTCACCTGTGCAATAGAGTTGTGGAACATGTGTTAGTGGCTTGAGTAAGATTAATTAACCTTGTAAGAAATGGAAAATGTCTAAAATCAAATGAATAAGAAAGATTTGGACATCAAATTGATGATCCCAGTTTAGAAAGCTTGGCCTTAAGCTATTTAGTCAACCGTTGAAAAGAAAGAAGTTCTCCCTTGTGAAAAGAATTGTGTGAATCATTACATGAAATTTCATAAGAACGTAAGTTAAGAATTAAGAGACACTTTAGTAAACAAGAAAATTTAACAAGAAATTCCTCATGGGATGCCCTAGCTGTGTGTGTGTCATGTGGTTGGACTTCCATGTTGTCTGTCAAAAGAAGAGTACATTGTTCTTGATAGGTGTGAATGTTTCCGTGCTGACCTTGTGGTCTCCCCCGTAACAAGTGGTTCCTGGTGTTGGTTGTAACCTTGTGACGACATGTTGTGTCGTGTTGTGTCAAAGCAAGTCAAAAAAAAATTATCCGGTATTTCACTGTGTTGCCCTTGTGTTGGTATTTTTGGTGCGTTATCCACCACGAATCTTAGAAATTACCAGTCGTGTTAAGGAAAACATCACAATCGACATTGCCACCATCAATAACAGACGTCGTAGGGCACATGTCAAATTTCCATTCATGAAATTCTCTTACCAGGGAAAGGGACAAATTTCCAATTGTGAATCTCTCTTGCTAGGGCACGAGACAAACTTCAAATTATTTTCATAGGTTTACAGTCGTAGAAGGGTTTCATTGTCTAAGAATTTGAAAACGTTCAGAGTGGCCTAGGGCACTATCCAGGTATTCGTTCTTATCTATATTTGCATATTTTTCCAGTATGAAAAAATATTTTAAAAATGGAGTTCAATCGCGAATCAGGGGAATAAACAGAATAATAGAGAGTTTCAGATTGTGATAAAAAGGGCAGACATACAATCATCTAAGGAAAAATACGGAGATGAAGGGAAAATTCCAAGGCAAACCAAATGAAGCCATTGTTGAAAATTCACCGAATGCTGAAATTGATGAACTCACTGCCATAGAATGCATATTTTAAAAGATTCCCAACACTTTAAAGACATGAAGGAATCCAGGGTAGGTAAAACTTAGCATGGATGGTTGTCTAGATAGTTCGGGAGTCTATGAATCTCAGGAATTTACCCTTATGAAGGTCATGAGACAATTTGATGGAGCATTGTGGGAGTAGCTCAGTATGGATGGTTGTCCAACAATTCAAGAGAAACTGTAATTCAAGAGTTCAAGGAGGTGGAATCTGGGAACTTGAGAATTCAACTCAGGAACTACACCTTTAAAAGGGTCAAAGAGGCAGCTTAATGAAGTTCTACCCGGTCAAAGCATTGTTTTCAAAGGGGAAAGCTTCTGAAGAATGTGTGGTCTTGTTTGTTTATGTTATTTTAATCCTCTAGCAGTATGTTTTATAGTGTAAGCCTTAAGAGGGGGTATTAAAATATTAGGCTTATTTATTAATGTTAGTTTAATATTATTAGTTAAATATTAACTAATAAATGGTTGAAACTACTTCAACCACTTTGTAACCATCTTTCACATAATAAAATGATGGACACACAATGATAATGTGTGCATTCCGGTTTCTCTTCATCCAATTTTGTACATTCTAATCTTTCGTTATTCTCTCTCTTTGCATATTCTAACATTACTAGACTTTTTCATTTATTCAAGCCTAGTTGAATTACAAAGTTGTTAATGTCCTATTTGCATATTTGTGGTGGTAAAATTTTGGGGCAAAAACAACAAATCTTCAAAGGCTAGCCATCAACGTTTTATGTCAACCATGTAGCTATTTTGCGTGTGAATGTAATTGAAGCATGTTTAAAGTTGTTCACACAAAGAAGCACAACAAGTTGTCAGCGCAACATCTTAACGACCTTGTTTTTGTGCAATACAATCTTCGTCTTCATACTAGTAAATTTTGATGCATTGATGACTATAGTTCGCTTCAAGGATTCTTCTTAGAATTTTCCATTGCTTATTGTTGTATCCTTGATTCCCATTGACCTACTTTTGGTCATCTATGGACATTAATATAAATTATTTCTTTTCTTTCTTTCTATGAGCATTGTAGTTCGTATTTTTGGTCTAAAGTTAAGTATTGTACTCTTTTTTGGACAATCATTAATAGAAAATACACTCATGGGTTCTCCCATGCCATAGAACAAGTGTTTTAAATTAATGAATTGAGGTTTTCGCAGTCCATAACATTGATTAAAAGGATTTTGGAAAAAACTACGTGGACTTTTCCTAAAGCCTTTTAAGTCACTATTCTAAATGTTATTTAAGTTTATTTTATGAATTTATACATTTTTTAGGTAGTGATAAAGTTGTGAGTAATTGCTGAGTCCTAAATCTAAGTTAAAATTTTGGGCTGATGAGTAATTTCCAAGTACGAATTTTAAAACTATGAACCAGACTATCAACAACTGACAATTTTAGAAACATTAATGCCTCCCTATATCTTTTATCATAGTCTTCAGCAAAATTTCTGGGCCGATCTCTACTTGACACAATTTGATCAATATTCCTATACTCACATACAATAAGAAATTTGTGACACCAGTAACTGTAGTTTTTCAAGACTTTTGGCAAAACAATATTTCACCACTAGTTTTGTTTCCCTTAACTGGACCACCCTACAAATATTTAGGTCTTGACACCTTTCCATTCACCGGATACAAAATTAACTTGCTTTTGGGTAATTTTAAAGCAATTATTTATGGGTTTTTGTTCTCTACCTAACACAATTTGATTGATATTCCTATACTAGTTAATAAGAATAAGAATTTTGAGACATCACGAACTGTAGTTTTTACTAGTTAATGTTTGTGCGTCAGGCAGTAACAAATGTTGGATCCCCACCATTTTACTTACAAAATTGAAAAAAACTACTTTGATCACAAAAACAATTGTTCGGCTACAAGACTTGGGACAAAAAAAACTTCACCCCTAGTTTTGTTGCCCTTAACCGGATTACTTTGCAAATATTCAGGTCTAGACTTCTTTCCCTTCACCAAATATAGAATTAACTTGCTTCCAAGTAATTTTAAGGCTATTTTTAAAAATCTTTCTAGATTTTAAAAGCATAAAATTTAAAAATTATTGACTAAATCAGATGCCAAGATAATTACGAATTTGTGCCCTAAATCTTTATATTTGTAAAACTATATGGTTAACATTAATCAATTGTTTTATTAACTTCAACCAAAATGTAACGCGGCTCTTTCCATGCCCAGGGGCTTCTTTCTTCATATAAGGCAGTGCCTCTATTCACAGGAATTCACTCTCCTTTCAGGTGGTATCCAGATTCAACAAAGCCTCTCTGCCAATAGCACTAATTCAGAGAATGATTGCACCAGACAGCGGGCTGCACTTTTCTCTAATGGTGCCCAACACATACCAAAAAACTTTTGTCCACGACAGTCACGATTCTGAGAAACACATGCCCAGCTCCTCAAAACATATTACACACTTTCAGATAAAATTATCTGGGCGCCTCCCTCTTTCAGACAATAAAATCACTCAGCAAAATAAATAAAAATAACAGCTTCAGCCCGTGCCTTTGAGACCCAGAGAAATAATTCATTCAGACAGTCCTCTCCAGGCATCTACCTCTTTTACATTCCATATGCCTTTGCACTTGTGCTGTAATTTCTTCAGGCAAAAAATAATAATTCTTTGGCTACTCAAAACATTTCCAGTCACCTCAGATTAGCATGTTCAGGCAAGAAATTGTCTTATTCGGGCACAAAAAAATAGCTTCAACCTATCATGCCCCAAACCAGATAAGTATTCTTCTTCATAAATAAATGCTCTCAGCAACGTAAACACTATCAGAAATAAAGACTCTCAGGTGAAATAAATTATCGCGCTCAGGTTGAAAAACTATAAAAGCTTTCGGCTGAAACAATTTCCTCTCACGAACTAGATTCCTTCTAAATCAGTTTCAGGCTTATCAAAGAAAAAACAATTTCAGAAACCTCCAGGCAAAACACACAGGCTCTTCAATAGTGGCTATGACACTCAAATACGACAATGCCAGTTGTATATTGACATTGGGAAAGATTAGCAGAGGCAAATACCACAGCCCGTAGGACCCATAATAAGAACATTGCTTTTCTCCAGCTCCACATTATGACCTTCATCAGTTTCCTCCCGTTGAAGACCAGTACCATACATGCCAGGTCTGCCGTTCAAAAATATAGTGCACAAATTAGCTACCAAGTGTATAAACCAGACATTAAGCCATAAACGAATGACTAAAAGCAATAAAATGAAAATTATGTGCTCCTAAATGATATGAGTGACAACAGAACATTGACACTAATATCTCAAACCTACCATTCTATATTAAAGTCATCAACAGTGTATATTGATTTCATAATGACAGAAATATGAAAGAAAATTCAGTGCTTGAAGATAACATGTAATATTCACTCAACCTTCTGTTAATATATCCACGAAATGGTCTCTCTTCAATGACTCATAATGAATCCGCTTGTAGTGATTATGCACTGCAACTGCTAGCCCCTGCCATAATAAAGGGAATGTAGAAAGTCACACACTTTTTAAGGCTAATTTTCACAACAGTATCTATGTTGAGTGCCTGGTATTTGTTATTAACTTTTGCATCAAACATGTACCCAACTTTTAAAACATCGAAAAAAAACTCTCGAGTGAATAATACATTAAATAGCAATCTACAGCTCCATACAGGCGTTATATCCAAAACATGTATAATGATTACTGATAACAAAATATAGGAGGACAGAAGGAGGGATTATTTTACCTGATAAGGAGGATGGGCCAACAAAACATGCAAGAAGTGTACAAAATAAAGTGAATAGGAGTACAGGAAAGTTTAAGGGCGTCCATAAGTTTCAGAACAGAATTCAAGGACTTCTCATTTCCAGTAAGCGGTGCCAGATCAAACAGACCTCAATTTGATCACCTTCCAGTTCTCGAACCCCACACCAGGAGGCAACCTGAACGCCTGTGAAGATCTCAATACAATGCATGTTATAAAACTTTTTTCGAGGCCCTGCAAGAGAGTTTTTAAAATTATTTTCGGGCTCATACGTATTGACAAAGAAAGGAGCCACCATACTCACCTGTTGTTCCTGATGGAAGAAGTATGCCCACACTCGCACAGGACTCTGGAACTTGTCCTGCATTTCTCCCTCGTGGAATGGCTCACCTTGTGCATGTCATTGTCTCTGACATTGCTGTTTTTGGAAGACACGTCTAGAGTTGATTCTGCGCCGTGCTTTGTCGACCGATTGATCTGGGGCGTTGCAGTCTCCTCCACTGTCAGAAGGCAAGAGGCTTTCCCACATAGAACACGCCTTTTGGCGTAAAAAGGTGAATGTCTTTTCAGCTACTATCTCCACTAATGGACCCTGCACCACAACCGGGTCCTCTCCCCTACCAAACTAGATTTTTAAAAATAAGTGGGTAGGCTACCGTAAAACCGCGTGCTGATAAAGAGTGAGTTGACGGCAGTGTAATAGTGTGAGTGTAAAACCGCGTGCTGATAATCATTTGTAGAACTAGGAGTCAGTTTTTTAAATAAGTGGCTAGGCTACTGTGAAAAAAAAAGCAGCCTTTTTTTTAATAGATCATCATCACAGGCTACTGTGAAACTGCATGTTGATAATCATGTAGTACGTCATTGTCAAATGTAGGATTTGATTTTACAAGATTACTTATCAATAACGCATTTAACATCGTTCTAAGTACTGCAAAATAGAGATATCGATCCATTACGTA
The DNA here is from genome assembly GCA_019776745.2 of Taxus chinensis. Classification (NCBI taxonomy): domain Eukaryota; kingdom Viridiplantae; phylum Streptophyta; class Pinopsida; order Cupressales; family Taxaceae; genus Taxus; species Taxus chinensis. Next base: position 532,701,593 of record CM034155.1, on the reverse strand, counting down.
TGGATTTGATTGATTAATAGTGTAAATAGTGTGAAACCGCGTGCTGATAAGCTCTGGGTGGAGAATCACTTGTGGAACTACTTAGAAGTGAGTTGACGGTAGTCTAAGTACGAGTACGATTGGATTTGATTTTATCGTGTAGATTTGCCAGTTGCCACTGCCGATGGAAATTGGGAGATGGTTGAAGTATATAAGTAACGCATTCAACATCGTTGTAAGTACTGCACAATAGAGATATCGATACATAAAGAATATTCGAATGCGTGTAAGAACTTACTTACAAGAAATTAAAAACTTTTCCGAACAATCAAATCTCAAAACACGGTGTATGCACAGTATGTGATGTGATTTGACTTCTGAGTTGCAAGTGCTATGCTGGATATAAACGTAAAATGTGGGAGCATGTGAACTATCATATGGTATTGTGATTTTTTTGTAATATCTATGTAGTTTAGATTTGTGTTACCTAATATATTTTCTTTGGAATGTTTAATAGGAGGGAAAACTATATTTTGAAGTGATTTAAAAAAATAGATTTGAGTTACACTATGACCATGGTAGAAACCAATACTTGAATATGGGTGAAAATGTTTGAACATTGAATTTCTTAATATATACCTATGCCTCATTCAAGGCCATATGTACATATTCACTCGAAAAATAGTTCGTCATGTCTCTAGTGTGTCATTTTAGGAACAAGTGTAGAAAATTTATTGCATGCTAATTGAGTAATTGGATCCTAATTTTGTTGTGGTTATACTTTTGCATAAAAGAAGGTTTCCCTTTCTCCATTACATTATCCTAGAAGGGGTTTCACCTGACATGGAAGATAGAGTTGTTGCTCAAATATAATTCTCAAATGTATTTCCAAAGGTAATATAATGCACATGAACTATATGACAAAATCCCTTGAAACAAATGTTTTCAAAAACTCTTTGAACTAATAAATCACTCTAGAACATGCCTTGATTGTGTAAGCTTCATTTTTTTATTACCTTGCATGTGCACTGTTTGACAAAATGCTTAGAACGATTGTTCTGAAGTCCATTTGTGTCTGCTTTGTAATCCACAGCCTCTTCTCCTGAAATATCACAACTGCAGCTAAGAGAACATGTGTTTCCACATGAAGCATTAATACTATTTCACTGAATGCAACCAACAGTGTCCAATATGATCGCTTCACCTTTGCTAGCATACCCCCATCTTGTGCATAAATAAGATCTTTGAAACATGGAAATAACACCAACCAAATCCTTATGGAGACCTAAAATTTTTTGTTTTAGTTACAAGTGCCATGGTAGATATGTATGCAAAATGTGGAAGTGCATGAATGCCTTTTATAGCATTACGCTTAGAATTGATCATTATGTTTGTATGGTTGACATTCTTTGCCATGTAGGCTACTTGAGGAAACTCTAGACTTTATCATCAACATGCCAATAAAACCGATGGTGGTTATGTGGATCTTTTTGCTTGGTGCCTTTAAATCACATAAGATTATGGAGCCATGATTAGTTATAACTACTTTTCTTTCTTAGTTGAATCTTCAAAATGCTGCAATTTATGTTCATCTATCAAGCATCTGCGCAAGAGTGTGCTAGTGGGGTGAGATCCAAATGGTAATGAGATTAATGAAGGATAGAGGAATTAAAATGGTGCATGGATGTTATTTGATTAAACCAATACAAATATTGGATTTATCGAGAACCTTCATGTATGTGTTGATTTCTAAATCACAACAAAGTTTATCTCCAAGATTGTTACAAGACAAATTTATGTGAGAGATGAGAATAAGCTCCACCTTTTTAAAAAAACATAATGTTTTTATAGAGTTTATTGGTAATGTCATGTGAAGCAACATGTAGACATAGTTTGGCATTAAAACAAGGTGCACCATGTTAGATGTGTAGTGCTAAATAATGGATCTCACATCAACAAACATTTTTAAAGTAACTTTCCATTTACATGCCTTGAAGTTGTTTCACCACATGCAACCAACCATAGGATATTCACACAATGAGTTTTGAAAAGGCCTTTAGAATCTTTCCAGCATATGCAACTGGTAGGTTGTGGAATCTGTAATATTTGCCAAAAAGGATAGCATGTTGCTATGTTTCTATTATCAATCATATTCACATTGCACTCCCAACATTTTCCACTCTTCAATTCAATTCTCGAGAAAAAATGTAGTGTATTAATGTGATAAACACATATGGTAGGTGGTAAGAAGTGTTGATGGAAGTACAGGGAAATTGTGGTATTTTCCATTGCCATCAAAAAATGAAATTTGATTCCTAAGAATATTATGAAGTCAATAGTACAAAATGTAAAGGGGTATGAAAAATATGTGGAAAGTTATATTCATCTATGAAGTACATGTATCTAAAATAAATATATATGTAAATCCATAGAGAAATACAAGGCAGTGTTTTTTTGAATGTTATAATTGTAGATGCTCTGTTTAATATGTGTCTTAAATGTTGAAACATGCAAAGGGTATGTGAACTGTATGAAAAAATGCCCCAGAGATATGCCATCTCATGGAATACAATGATTGCAATATATTCACAAAATGGGATTATTGAATATGCCTTGGGAACATTTAAATGTAAACGAGGAAGTAGATAAATGACAAGAGTTTGACCAAATGACAAAACATGGTATTTTTTAGCAAATATCATAATTGTGTCTTACAAATATGTGGTCAGTAGCAAAATGAGAGCTTTGCAACTACATATGGACATCCATCAAGGCATGATTAAAAAAAATTACAACTCCAACAAACTAAACATTATTATCCTCTCTGACGTAGTTTGTAACTCATGTGCAATTGCTAGTTATTCAATTCATAGACTAGAGTTTACATTTATAAATTCGACAAGCTCTTAAATATTAATATTTAAATCTTATTCATCTAGCTTACCTACTTTCACTCCAATAAGCATGTCAACTATAAGTAAATTTCATAACTTATACTCTTTTACATACGTGAGTTGTTCTCACAAATACATTAATTCACTCAATAATACTAATGAAGCAAAAATTTCCTAATAGATTTCAAATCAAGATCAATCCTAGGCATTGTATGTAATCATGTGATGTAACAAGAGTTGCAAGGCGGCTAGTTCCTGCCATAAATGTTGCAAGTAGTTTGAAATAAATTTTATTGATTGGCTAAACGATATATTTCTTAACAGTTGAAGGAAAAAGGTGGAATGGACCAAGTGGAAGTTTTAAAATGGTGTTGTAGGTTTCAAGGCAATTTACCTATTTTAAGCTTTTAATTACTACAAATCAGACACCGTACGCTTCCCCAATAATCTTTCTAAATATTGGAATATTATATCTTGCAGACGATACACTAATCACTTAAACACTTAAATAGGTGGCATAACAATTTAGCATGTTTATGCAATAAGCATTAATGGATAATGGTTTGCTTAACTAACACGAGATAAAATCGTGATGTGAAGTATTTTGAAGACTTTAGAAAGGGAAACAATTGTTAGCCATGACAATAGATAAATAGTAATTTTTAAAGAAGGATAGATACTTGTCCAAAAAAAATAATGAAAAAGCACCATGCATAAGTGGATCTATTATGTAGACACTAAATCACGCACTTTGGGTATGTTTATAGTCCTGATCACATACCACTTTTCATATGATTCTTAAGTAAGAAAAGTACTTATGGTGCTGTAGGTTTCAAGGAAATGTACCTATTTTAAGCTTTTAATTACTGCAAATCAAACACTGTAGGCTTCCCTAATGATCTTTCTAAAAATTGGAATCATATATCTTGTAGATGGTATAGTATACTAATCACTTGAACACTTAAATAGGTGGCATAACAATTTAGCATGTCTATTCAATAATCATAAATGAATAATTATTTGCTTAACTAACATGAGCTAAAATCATGATGTGAAGTATTTCGTGTAACACACTCAGCTCTAAGATCTGAAGTTCAATCTGCCAAGTACGACATTGTCAAATGGAGGATTTGATCTCATCGTATAGATTTGCTAAGTGTGTGATAGTTGCCACTGCCACTATCGATGGAAATTGGGAGCTTTCATTACAAGATTACCAATCATACAAGTTGCAAGTATAATGAATTAAACATTGTTGTAAGTACTACAGATAGATATCAATCCATAAAGGATATACGTATGGATTTGAATGCGGGTAAGTACTTACAAGAAATTAAGAGTTTTTCCAGAGAGTCTAATCTCAAAACACGTTGTACGCACATTATGTGAGGTGATTTGACACTAAATTTTCAATTCATTATATTTTAATTTGTCGGATCCTCTGATGCTGGATTTTGATGTTCAATGTTACATGTCACAGCAAAATTGTTTGGCAGTCTAGAAAATTATATGAATGTCATGTGATGTTTAAAATTTAATATGCACGTTAAATTTGTGTTTACGACATTCTCGAGGGGCCCTCCTTCCTACCGAGACGTCCTCTATCGAGTTGAGATTCAGTAGAGGTTTTTCCAATAACTAACAAAATACATAAATTGAGTTAAATTTTATTTGTATGTTGGTTTTCCTTGTAATATTCTCTTATAGTTATGTGAATTTTATTTAATTATGGATAATAGATTGGACTAATCAATTACATAGTTTTTCACATATTCATTTTTTCCCCAAAAAAATTAATGTTGAATTAATCAATGTGAAGATCCATAAACATAATTAAAGTTTATGATAATATTAATACAAAATTTAAAAACAAATTTAAAGAAAACAATAGAAATTACTCACTTAGTGCAAACTTGCAATTATTTAGAAAATGAGAACTCCATTTCCAACTTCCAGGCTTGTAAGTTCAATCTTCTAATTTCACCTTTCTTGTAAAATCCCAAATGCAATACATCTAGTTTATTACCCAATCTTTATTGTGTCCATAAGTGTTTACACTACAGGATTCATTTACCTACAGTACAATTGACAGTAGACCATTGAAGAAATCATGGCCACTCAGTAAGTATGATATATTTTTTTGTTCTGTCCCGCTTAACTAGGGTCTAGCTATTTCAGCCACTCCATGGAGATGTAGTATGGCCGTTCAGTCAGTCATTATTTTCAGTATTAGTGCATTTAAAAAGGCACCAGTTTCAGTGGATGTTTTCCATTTTTGTAGTTCAAGTAATTGACATAAGAGGTACTGTGCGCTTCCTGTTATCTCTCGAAAGTGCACCCTATAGAGATATGGTTGCATGTTTTCTAAGCTTGCAAAAATGATCTCTCTCTTTCGTAGATACAATGGAAACACCTTAGGTTTGTGGGTATACCTATGTTGAGGCGAGTCTCTGGTATAAAGGCAGGTTCCTTGTTGGTGTATACTAAATTGCTTTCTGGGAGTTTCAGAGTAAAAGATGAACGTAAAATGATTAAAACTAAGGTGATACACCAAATTTGTATGAGGCATTTGATTAAGTATATGCACAACTGATATGTGAAGATTTTTTGATGCACGAGCCAATAGTTTTCTGCAGAATATCTACGGGCAAAACACTTCGTTATACTAAGGGAGAATCACAACAATACTAATAAGTTAACATGCACATTAAATCTAAGCAGAAAGGACTGAAACTTGTAGCAGGGTAAGGTGGTTGATCAGGGAATTTTCATTCACAAGATTAATATAAGATACACGAGACTGCAAAGTAACTTGGAAAGGTAGAAAACATTTCACACTCAGAGGGAAAAACTGGCAAAATCTGCTTCAGTACTCATATATTCAAAAGTCCTCTAGTTCCTCCTTTTGTGCTTTGCAAAGGCACACAATATATAGCAAAATAAATTTTCCCACCCTTCCTAAAAATAGACTAAGGATGTACTCGCCCATGCATCCTAATTTTATCATTTATTTAATAATAAATAAAAGGATAAAATAATACAAACTAGTACAAGAGGCATTAATAGCCTTTGATTGCATCTCAGTCAACTGAAGTTGACTGTTCTATTCTTAAGAAAGAGGAGGGTGAATAATTTACTAAAAATAAGGTTGCTTACAAGACAAGTCTCTCTCCATGGCATGCAACTCTGTATTCTTCTCCATTCTGTCATGTTGTGAAGTAATGCAAAAAATACACTTCCTGTATGTGAAAAAAATAATTACAAATATTTGCAATAATACTCATCCTTATATTAATCTGGCTAGGACTGTCGACACTAAAATTTTCTTCCATAATTTCTATTTCATTAATGTATGTATTGGGAATAGGATGTTGTTAAGTGTAATTAGTAGTAGTGTCTGATAGAAGATAACGGCGCTGCCGGTACGACACCGCCAATAATGTATGGTACAGTAATAGTCACAAGTACAATAGGAATGTTGTGGTAAAAAGTAAATATTTGTCGTAAGTGGTCTGGTAATGTTAAAATGTCAAAGTTGGGGTAAGTAGAGAAGTAGGGTCTACATGATTAGGAATTAGAAATATTATATTAGTAATAAGGACAAGGAGTGAGGTCATAAATATTTTATGTATTTTATTTGTAAAAAGTCTAAAAATGTGGAACCCATGTGAAATGATAAGGTTTATCTTATCTTAAAAGATAAGCTTACATGTACAGATAAGAGTTAAGGTATGGAATATGATTCGTCAGAGTTGATTTCTTATCTTATCTTAGAGATAAGATGGATAAGCCTGGAAGTTCTATAAATAAAGAGGCCACCCCCCTCATTTAGGATAGAAGGAAGTAGTGAGAAATATTGTATGAGTAAGTGTGTAAAGGAAGCCATCATCTTGAAGGTGTGTTAAAGAAGCCATTAAGAGGTGTAATTGTGAGGTTTCTCCCATAGTTATTGTTGGAAGGCAAGTGAAGTCAATAACACTTGAAGTACCTCATGGGTGAGATTGTAACAATTTCATGTTAATATTATAATTTACACTAATATTTCATATTTATCATCATTCCTTCTTATCATAGTCTATGGTATTCTTGTGTTATGTTTGTTGTGTTTCCAGATTACATCCACCAAACTAAAAGTTGTGCATTAGTAAATAATCATAGCATGAGGAGTTCCCAGTGAAGAATTATCATAGTGCCAGACTGGTGTTGACAGGACCACTCTTTTCTCTAATGCTGACACTCATTGTGTTTGTTAGTGATTACATGGATAACATTATGCAAGTTTACTTCAACCTCCTTGGTGTGGGGACCACCTTCACATTACCAGGTTTGGCCACCTTGTGGACTTTAGCATATATAAAAGGGGCAACCATCTTGATTGATAAACATGCTATATATATCCACCACCTTTTGTTTAATTATACATATGTATATATGTGTCGGTATTTGCATAATTGGTAGCATGTAGCTTGGATTTCACTTTTTAGGTGATCATTGTGACATGTACATTCGGATTCGACTTTGTATTATTTGGAAATGACTATGGTTTTGGAATTTTAACAGTGAAATGCAATGATATTGTTTGTGGACACGTGGGCTGCCCCCTTCCCATGATGACTCAACCCTTAGCAAATTTGGTCGGTGGTAATCTGACCTGAGTTGGGTTAGCTTGGATATTTGGAAAGGAACCTGGGCCTTTGATCTGTGTACTTCTATTTCGACGCCGTTGATATTTTTACCTGCGGTTAGGGTTTCTGACTTGGATTTGAATGCGGTTGGTGGTGGCTAACTATGGTTATTCGTTTTGATCTCTGTGTATGGCTTTTGAGCTTTGATCTGTGTACTTGTTGAAGCTTGATCGTTGATGCTTGATCATTGGTTAGGGTTTGTTAACTCCACTCTCGAGCTGGCTGTAGAAGTAAAATTTGAGCATGATGATCATTTTCATTTCATTTTTAGCTCGCGGGCGAATGCCTAGCAAATTTTTTACAGACCGCCATTATTTTGATCTCAAGCTCAGATTCGATCTTCTGAACTTGGTTCATTCGTGCTTCTTTTGGTCTGCTCAGCAAGATTTAATGGCCAAAATCTCTATATTTTTGTATTTATGAGGTCTAGAAGTTGAAATGAGCTCGAGTATTGGCCTATGATCTCTCTGAATTCGTTGTTGAGGTAGCTACCAAGGTTGTTCCATTTGAACTCTGTAAATATAGCTTTGCTAAGCCTTATACACATATTTTCATCTTCTGTCCTGCAATATTTTCTTGAGCAATATTTTTTTGATCTCTTAGTTCGGCCTTTACTTCGAACTCGGTTTTGGTTGCTCATTTGGGTCTACATTTTTGCGTGCTTCGAAGTTCTTTGAAGACTCTGCATGTCTCGAATTTTCCTTGTAAGTGCCATTTTAGAATTCAAATACCATTTCATTTGAGTTATACTTCCGTATTTTTCTTTGTGGTGAGCCTTCGAGCTCGATTTGTTACCTAAAACTTGTTAACATCCAGTTCTGAGCATGAAGTTTGTTTCTCTACTTAGAATGATGACTTCTATTGTTAAACTTGTAGATCTGCATATTCTAAGAAATGGGTATTTGAAAAGGAACCTGAATAACTGAAACACAATTTTTTTAGGAATTTCTATTTGCTTCTTTCTGCTGGTTGGCTGTCATTGTGAATGTTTTGAGCTTGGGTTTTCTTAATACATTTGGATTTCCAAGATTTTTGAACCTGTAGTCTGAGGAGTTCTACCATTCGGGCTTGATCTCTTTCGTACATGATTGTTACCTCATCTGCGGACACTTTGATATTGGAGGCATAATGGTAGTCTGTCTCCTTCTAGCATCCCTATGTAACTTCGAGATCTCAAGCTTGAAAACTACTTTTGTGACTCGTTGTCTGATTTACAACTTTTGAGGATTTGAGAAGTTTCGTTTCAAACGGTGAGCTATTAATGTTTCTTTGACTTCTTGATACCTGTTGATGGGTTTTTCTAATACACTTAAGATCTATACTTGCTGTCTAATTTCATTGATCTGGTATATGCAAAATCCCTTGTATTTGACATTCTAGTATTGTTATTCCTCACCCTAGATTTTTTCTTCTATCCACATTTGATTTCTTTGACTAGAACTTGCTCATTGCAAAAAAAACTATATATCTCTTCTTTTAGTTCATTTTTGAAATGCCTATTTGTAACCTGTAGTTGCACTTATACTCTTTGATACCTGCAGTAATTTTAGCAATTCTTGATCTGTTTTGATATCACTATTTGGCACAAGCCTTGATTCAGATACTTTAATCTATTACTTTCACTGTATTTATTTAATTTCAGTTTGATATAAATGCTGGAAAAGTTGTAAATGTTGATTTTATAGGGCGAAGCCCTGCCAATTTTTTTCCAGAATTATCTCTCTTTAAAAACATTTTCAAACTAGACATGTTCCTTGCTTGCAAGTATCCCCTCTATTATGAGAAGTTGAGCTCGTGAAGACCTGTATCTTAATCTGATCTTTGCTTGTATAGCTAATAAATGATGATCTTTTATGCACATTGTATATTCTATAGCTTACTTTAAACTGTTGTTATAAGACATATTTTTTTCACCTGTAATGGCTTCTACTTATGTTGTAGATGAGTACAACCTTGCTTGAATGGATATATTTCATTGATATTTGTAGTGATACTATTATCTCATATCTGCTTTATTCTGAAAACTATAACCTTAGAAAAATTGAAATTTGTGAGTTTATCTTGGAATTTCAATTTATTTCAGCTGTTTAAGCTATAAAGAATTCTTTTATGCAATTATATACTACTTTTCCTTTCATTACAACTTTGATATGTATGCTGAAAAATCTGAAATGTTGATCTTACATGGTGAAGCCCTGTCAAATTTTTTCCAGAATCCTCTCTCTCATCCCATTTCAACTATAATCCTTTTGCTTTTAGCCTTAGCTTTTGAATCATTTTTTGTTCTTTAAGCATCTTAATTGTTTTCTCCTTTTCTCTCTTTCCTTCTTTTCCACTCCCTCTCCCTTTTTCTCTTTATCTCCTCTTCCCTCTTCCTCTCTTTCTCCCCTTCCCTTACCACCCCCTTTCTCCCTCCTTCTCGCTTTGTTACCTCTCTTCTTCACTCTCCACTTTCCCTCTTTGCTTCTCTTCCCTCCCCGTTCTATCTTCTCCCCTCCCCTACTCTCTTCTCTGTCCTTACTTCCCTCCTTTTATTCTTAATTCTTATCGCTCGCCCCAGCGCCTCATGTCTTTCAATCCCCTCTACTCTTTTCCGCCCTTTCCTCTTTCTTTTTCCTTCCGTATTTTTTCATCTTCCATTGTACTCTTTCTCACTGCTTCTTTACTCTTCTTTCTCTTTCTCTTTTATCAAAATCTTTACTTTATTTGTTCCTCTTCGTTTCCGTTCCTAGTCCTTCCATCTCCCTCCTCTTCTCTCCCTTCTACCATTTTGTGTGTCCTTTTCACTCTTGACTTCTCTCCCCTCTTTCCCTAGTCCTTTCTTCACCTTTACTTTTTCTACCCCCTAACCTAGCTTTTATCGTCGGTGATCTTTTCTTCTTCTTCTCAAAAACTCTCCTTACTTTAGCGTCTCCGCTCTTTTTGTCCCTCCTATTCCTTTCTTCTCGGTTTCTCCCCGCT
>CM034155.1:532651074-532686074 GCA_019776745.2 Taxus chinensis | reverse complement strand
AAAACACTAGGCTAGGATTCTTTTTGGTGCCCAACAATCCTGGTACTTTTAGGAAACATCTATTCAAAATTGTCCCTTAAACACCCTCAAAGAAAAACAAGCTATAAATTTGAAGGGTTATTTATCGGTCTCTGTAGAACCTTGAAAGGTTTTGTCTATACGTAAACCTCCATGTTGAGAACCTCTACAAAATATTTTCCCTAGTTCAATTCATTTTTCTTGTTGTCCCATTGTTTGCAATGGTGTAAAATAATTTTTTTTGAGTCAATGTAGGGCTTCTCAATCCTATATTTTGCAAACAGAATCTTATGGCACCAAACAGACTGTGCCCACACATTGGGGTGGGTTGGTAAACACAAAGAGAGTCTTTATTTTAGTTCCTAATGATCCTAGCGCTTCCTACCAACATCGTTTGGGCATATTCCCTTAAGATCAATGAGAGAAAAACATGTTATAAATTTGACGATTGATTTATCGGTCTCATTGGAACCTTGAAAGGTCTTGTTTAAACCTACACCTTCGTGTTTAGATCATCTATGAAGGTCTGTCTCAATTTTCCCCAATTCAATTCGATTCTTGCTATCCAATTTTTACAATGGTGCCAAATAATTTAGTTTGAGTCATTAAATATCAAATTTCAAGCATAATGTTCGTGTTTCTAAAATTGATAGCGTAAATGGTACTATGTACATTACGTTTCAATGGAATGCAGTCCCCATTTTATTTTTGAATGTAAGAAATGATGAATTCATCAAGTAACCAGAATGTGTAAGTACATCTCTCAACCCTATCTGACTGATAATGTTTTGCTTAAAATATTGTATAATTTTTTAAAGGATAGATATGATCATTGTAGGTGTAAATAGGATCTACAAACTGTTATCCAAATAAGCCCCCTACTTATTTTGGCTAACTTTCCTTCATTCCTTCCTTGTGCCTCAGTCAATTTTTTCATTTTTCAGGAACTCAAATTATCTAGAAATGGATTTGTCAAATAGATAATTTTCTCACCTTTTCAGAAAGGTAAAATTTTCCTTCTAATTCCTTATAATTTTCAAGTTATGGCTCAACGGAGTTTTTGGGGGAAATTTTTCCTGGGAAGGCCCACAACCAATAGGATGATGACACATGTCATGGTGAAGCGGCGGGCGTCAGGGGAAGTTAGAGTATTTACGCTTTGGTCAAAAGGTGTAGAGGGAAGATTTTGGCCCGAAAGCCCATAAGGATATGAGAAGGTGCCACGTGGCAGGCAGAGAGGTCAGAGCGGCGGGATAACTTCAAGGTTTTGGTGAAGGGGTCAAAAGGTGTCAAAGGGGAAAATCCAAGCGAAAGCCTGCCGAGCAATAAAATTCCATCACGTGTCCTATCAGTGGTGGGGGTCAGAGCGGTAGAGGGATCTTGGAATTTTCTCTAAAGTGGTTGATGGCGCAAAGGTAAAAAATGAAGCGAAATCTCGTCGAGTAGCTAGGTGATGACACATGTCTCGAAGCGGTGGAGGCGCGGAGCTATTTGGGAAAATTTTCCAAAGAACCAAAAGGGGTAAAAGAGGATGAGTCCACATTTCCATCAAAAAATGTTAAGGTGACACGTGTCCCGGAGTGGTAGAGGTGTGGAGGTTTTTGGGAAAATTTTCCAAAAGGGAAAAATTCAAATTTTGGCACGCGAATCCATTTTTTGCCCTAATTGTGCCAGTTTTTGCCTAATTCTTCATAGGGGCATAAATTTTGATCTAGAGCTCAGTTTTTTACGTTCTTGGTGTCATTAGAAATCTATTGAAGTCCTCTACATGAGAGTCTTCAATTTCATTTTTTGGTGGAATCTAGTGGGGGAAAAATAAAAAATGCCTTTAGCACGAGAAAAAGAGCAGAATTGACATTCAAACACTAGTTTTAATGCAGTATGGCTTCCATTCTTCTCCAACATGGTCTAAAACCTTGGCGAATGAAATTTTAAGGGTACACATGCCATTTTGATGAATCTGGTTAGTGGTTGAACATTCATTTTCAACTTTCCCGCGTTTCTCCTTCCTGGACTCTACTTTCATTGTTAAAAGCCAGATTTGGCTCATTGTAAAGGGTTGAACGTTTCATTTCTTGAAGAATCCCCTCTTCCCCTTGGCACATGAATTTGAGGAGTTTCAAACCTTCCATGGAACCTGTGACACATTTTTTTCCTTTCTTCTAGTGTTATGCATTGTATCAAATTTGGGAATGGTAATGCATGTTTTGTGAATGATTTCTTTCAATCCTCTCATGCATATATTATTATTTTCTGGTCTTTCATTACATTCTGGCAATCTGCGCATGCTTGGTGTTACATTTCTATGATTTTTGTTTATTTTCAAGACATAATTTCATCACTCCTTTGGTGTATCACCATCTTTACTTAGTTTTGTTTCCTTCTGCATCTCTTAACTTTGTCTCCTTGGAATTTAGAGTACGAATTAACATTGAACCTCTGCAAGAATTACACACATAAACCTGAACAGAGGAGTAAGAACCAACTTCAATATAGAGATTTTTCTCACCTTGCAAGGTCCCACACCTTGGAGAAAACTCAATGTTATGCAATCACACCAAATGACCCAATTCTGAACATCATATCTGAAGGTCATTTAGGCGGTGTTGTAGATTTGCACTAATAGTTTTGGCATGCCCGATGGGACCTTAGAGGTCTTCATATTCATTACAACAAAGTTTATGTGCATTTGTTGTAAGTTTCTTGCTTGAAAATAACCTTGATTTGCACATTTGGTGACTCCAAAAGGATAGAATCAACTTGTTTCAGTAGTCCAGGTCTGAAGATTCATGAGAAGAATACAACCAAGGTCAAGGGCTAGAAAGAGGGATTGTCTGAGTATCTACAATTATCCCCAGGAAGAAGATAGATGGGAAGGAGGATTCAAAGGCCTACATCTCCACCAAACAAAACTCTATCAACTCCTCCACTTGGTAGACCTTTCACCCAATCAACAAGGGTTCTCAGGCCAATCATAATGGCACAACCCAATCCTTATGTTAACTTTGCTGGCAGCAGCCCACTTGCTCTCAATGTACAAAACCTAGTTCTAATTATAGCATTGAAGAACATCCCATACTTTACTGGGGGAAATCAGACCACTCCTGGTGATCATGCCAAAGACATTGCTAATGTTTGTGCAATCCATGAGATTGTTGAGATGCAAATTACTATCAAATTACTGGCATCTTCATTCAAAGGGAAAGCCTTGCAATGGTTCAGGAGCCTTGAGGTAGAATCTATTCAAAATTGGAACCAATTGTGCATAGCTCTCCACAACCAGTTTGGAGAAAAGGGGGACAACTTGTCTCTACTGGAGCAACTGACAACTATCAAGAGAGCTCCCAATGAGTAGCTAACAGACTTCAATTTCATATTTTAAAGGATCTGGGATAGAATCCCAGTGGTAGTGAGGCCAACAACTCAATGTGCTTTCTTATACTTTCTCAAAGCTTTAAATTCTGACATTTCTATGTTAATTCAATCCATGAAAGGTGTAACTATACCTGCAGCTTACAACATCACCATTAGCGCTGAGAATTATTTGATCAAAGCTGGTAAACTTGCACCTAGGTCTCCAATGCCCTTATATCCAAACTTGGAAAGCCCAATCACTAGTCAAGAACCTACTTTAGCTCTTATTCACACTCCTAGAAATCAGAGTTCAAATGAAACCTCTACTTCATCCTCTAGTGCCTCAAATGAGCTCCAAGAACTTATGAAACAATTGCAAAATCTAGGCAATGAGCTGGTTACACTCAAGAGATAGCAATCAATGCCAACTATTCAAAATTTGATCAAGAGGACTATCCAATCACACATGAAGCTGATAACAAAGTTGGAAACATCCTAGATTTGAATCTTGATGAATGGGAAAGCAAGGTACATGATTTTGATCCCTACAAGGAAATAGAGGAATCTAAACTAGGAGTCTATTACATGCATAAAGAAAATCAACCTATTCCTAGCATCACCAAGCCAGACCATAAAGATGACAATGAGGTATGACAGTTGTTCTTTGATGGATCAAGAAGTAGACAAGGTGTAGGAGGGGGAGCTATGTTTGTTTCACCTCAAGGCATTAAGTATTATTCAGCTTTTAGATTTCAGTTTCCATGTTCTAACAACACCGCTGAATATGATTAGCTTTGATACATGGATTGCATTGGTCAAGAAAGAGAGGTATCTAAAAATTACAAGTCTGTGGTGATAGTGAGCTGATTGTTAATCAAGTTAAAGGACAACATGCTACTAAGAATGACCTGCTCAAGAGTTATAAGAATAGTGTGTGGGACCTCATTGAGGATTTTGAGGGCTTTGGCATCAACTCCGTCCCTAGGAAAGAAAACCAAGCTGCTAATAGGCTTGCAGTAGTTGGAGCAAGTTTTGATGTTGTGGAGAGTATCAAAAGAGGTAAAATATAGCCAAACATCCATGTGATTGTGAGGCCATGAGTGCTAGACAATGATGCAAGTTGGCAAGTGTTTGAGAGTGACTAACAAATTATCAATTTCTTACAAGAAGAGGCTGAGTTCTCAGCCAAAAATAGGAAAAGTTAGAACAACAGTATGGTGATCAAGTGGTACAACTGAGAACCAACAAACTACCAAAGGGACTTGTGACTTTAGAGTCTATTTTTAATCCTAATGATCAATTTAGGAAGGAGAAATAAAACATCCAAATCAAGGGAGAGGATTCAGAACCCATCTCAGTTGGAGAGGGCAAGTCACTTCGAATTGGTAAAGTGGCAACTGAGCAAGAAAGATATGAGTTCATGCAACTTTTCCAAGAGTTCCCAGATGTATTTTCTCTGAGCTATGAAGACTTGAGAGGTTTAAATCCCAAGCTATCTCAACACACAATTGAACTAGATCCAAGTGCCAAGCCCATCAGGCAAAAACAAAGACCAGTCAATCCACACATTGATCCTCTCATGAAAAAGGAATTAAATAAGTTAATAGAGGCAAGTATCATATTCCCCATCAAGCATTCAAGCTGGGTTGCAAAATTGGTTCCAGTTAGAAAGAAGAGTGGAGAAATTAGGTTGTGTGTAGACTTTAGAGATTTGAATAGAGCATCCCTCAAGGATCACTACCCACTTCCTTCTATGGAGCAGATTTTTCAAGTTGTTGCTGGCTCTGAGAGGTTTTCATTGCTAGATGGTTATTCAGGGTATAATCAGATCATGGTAAAGGAAGATGATCAGTTCAAAACAACCTTCACCACCAAATGGGGAACCTATGCATATAGAAAAATGCCATTTGGGTTGTTTAATGCCGGAGCTACTTTCCAAAGGGAAATGGATATGGGATTCAAGGGATTGATCAACAAAATAGTGCTGATATACCTAGATGATATTATTGTATTTTCTAAAAATACATCATATCATCTCTTTCATTTGAGACAAGTGTTCCAAAGATGTAGAAGATTTGGGGTATCCTTGAATCCCAAAAAATGCATTTTCCTAGCTCATGAAGGCAAGCTCCTAGGCCACATTGTTTCCAAAGAAGGGTTAGCAATTGATCCAGAGAGGGTTGAAGTAATAAGAGCACTGCCATTGCCAAGGCATAAGAAGGCTCTTCAAATTTTCTTGGGAAGAATCAATTTTGTTCCAAGGTTTGTTCCAAACTTTTTAGCCCTTGTCAAGCTAATAACTATGATGTTGAAGAAAATTATGGCATTCAAATGGACAACTAAAGGTAAGGCAAGTTTTGAGGTAATCAAAGAAGCTATCTCACAAGCTCCAACTCTCATTAACCCAGATTTCTCCAAAGATTTCATCCTTTATGCATTTGGCGGTGATGATACAATTTCTGCAATTTTAGTACAGCAGAACGAAGAAAATGTAGAGCAGCCAATTGCCTTCTTTAGCCAAAGCTTGGAGGACTATGAAGTAAGGTATTCCTTCATTGAGAAGCATGTTCTTGTAGTGATTAGGAGCTTGAATAAATTTAAGCATCTAGTTTCAAACAACAAGGTTCAACTGTTGGTTTCTCATGTGGGAGTTAAAGACTTCCTCCTCAACAAAGATCTAAATGAAAAACGTGCAGGGTGGATTACTCATGTCATGGAGTATGAAATTGAGATCAAAGTCACCAAGTTGGTCCGAGGAAAGGGATTGTGTGAGCAATTGGCCTTGAGCCAATCAATTGAAGCAAGCAAAGAGAAGAGTGTTGTTTTGGTGTTGCAAGACAGCCAAGAACAAAGAGATGTTCAAGAAGAAAATGGTGGCATGCTCACTCCTTGCTAGACCCAAGACATAATGCACTTCTTACAAACAGGCCTATGCCCTCCAAAGATGAACAAAGCCAAAAGAAGACACTTCAAATTGTAGGCTATTCCGTATGCACTTGTTGATGGTGTCTTGTTCAAAAAGGATATCAATGGAGTGTTGTTGAGGTGCATTGAGACAAATCAGATTGAGAGAATGTTAGAAGAGTTCCATGGTGGATCAGTTGGGGGGAATTTTTCTCCAAGAGTGACAGCTCTCAAGATCATGAAGGCTGGTTATTATTGGCCCAAAATGTTTAGTGATTGTTATGCATGGATCAAGAGGTGCAAGAATTGTGCATTCTTCACAGGCAAAGAGAGATTAGCAGCACTTCCATTGCACCCAATCTCAGTTGACCAGCCATTCATGTAATGGGGTTTGGACTCCATTGGAGTCATTAATCTAAACTCAAGCCAAGGGCATAAGTGGATTCTAACAACAACAAACTACTTCACCAAATGGACTGAGGTGGTGGCACTCAAAGAGGCAAATGAATCTAGCATTCTAGACTTCTATGAGGGGATAGCAACCAAATTTGGTATACCTTCCACTATAATATCAAATAATGCATTGGCATTCATAGGATCAAGGGTCACTGAATGGGCTGTTAGAAATGGGATCTATCTGAGCACTTCATCAAATTATTACCCCCAAGGTAATGGCCAAGCTGAGTCTACCAACAAGAATCTATTAAGGATCATCAAGATGAAACTTGATGAAAATCAAAGGACTTGAGACACTAAGCTCAAATCAGCTCTATGGGCTGATAGGATAACTCCCAAAAGATCCACAGGTAACTCTCCATTATGACTTGTTTATGGGAAAGAGGCAGTCTTGCCCATGTCACTTGAGTTGCCAACATTGGAACTAATGAAGCAATTGGAATTGTTGGAGTTTGAACCCATGGAGGTTAGATATGCAGAACTAATGGAACTCCAAGAAATTAGAGAGCATGCAGCCCAAACAATGGAGAAGGACCAAGCTTTGATCAAGAGAAGCTTTGATAGGAAAGCTAAAGCTAGAACCTTCCAAGTTGGAGATCTAGTATTGAAATGGGATGCAGACCGAGCAAAGCCAGGAAGGCATTCAAAGTTTGATGCCATTTGGAGTGGCCCCTACATGGTCACAAAATGCAAGAACAACAATGCATTCCAATTGTCTACATTGGATGGTGAAGAACTGCAGATTCCAGTTAATGGAATCCATCTAAAGCATTGCTACTAGAAGGGAAAATTCTCACCTTGTACATATTAGCTTAGATTTTTATTCCTCCAAGTGCTTATGCACATTGTTTTGTTATAACTTAGTTTTATATTTCCCTAAGTGCTTTGGCACAAGTTTTGTTGCCTCGAGGATGCATCTTTTGTAGGCCATGTTCCAGATCAAAGTAATGTTCTACTCTCACAATATTCATTTTAGAGATTTTCTAATGAGTTGAGAGAAACAAGCAGTTAAGTTGATGACTCCATTGCCCAATGGATTGCTTAAGGCATTTGGTCACTTCATCTAGCAGGCAGATAACCCCTCTGAGTCGCCAAAATTGTTATCCAAATAAGCCCCCTACTTATTTTGGCTAACTTTCCTTCATTCTTTCCTTCTTTGTGCCTCAATTGAATTTTTTCACTTTTCAAGGACTCAAAGTTTCTGGGTATGGCTTCATCAGATAGATAATTTTCTCACCTTTCCAGAAAGGTAAAATTTTCCTCCTAACTCCTTGTATTTTGCAAGTTATGGCTCGGTAGAGTTTTTGGGGGAAATTTTCCCTGCGGAGGCCCGCAACCAATAGGATGATGACACGTGTCATGGCAGAGCAGCGGGCGTCAGGGGAAGTTAGAGTTTTTATGCTTTGGTCGATTGGTGCAAGTGGAAGATTTTGGCCTGAAAGCCCGCAAGGAGATGAGAAGGTGCCACGTGGTAGGTGGGAGGTTGGAGCGGCGGGATAACTTCGGGTTTTTGGCGAAGGGATCAAAGGCGTCAAAGGGGAAAATCCAAGCGAAAGCCTGCCGAGCAATAAAATGCTGCCACATGTCCTGTCGGAGGTGGGGGTCGGAGAAGCAGAGGGATCTTGGAATTTTCTCCAAAGTGGTCGATGACGCAAAGGTAAAAAAAGAAGCGAAAGCCCGCCGAGCAGCCAGGTGGTGACATGTGTCCCGGAGCGGCGGGGGCGCAGAGTAATTTTAGAAAATTTTCCAAATTCAAAAAAGGGGTAAAATGACTGTTTGAGCCCGCAGAGCAACCAGAGCGTGCCACGTGTCAGCGAAGGTTGGGCCGGTGGAGATTTTTGGGATTTTTTCCCAAAATTGAAAAAAGTGGAAAAAATTCAAATTTCGGCCCGTGAACCCATTTTTGCCCTAATTTTGCCAGTTTTTCCCTAAATCCTCAGAGGGCCATATCTTTCAAACCAGAGCTCAGTTTTTCTCGATTTTGGTGTCATTGGAAAGCTATTGAAATTATCTACACAATAGTCTATTCAATTTTGATTTTTGGTAGAGTTTCATGGGAGAAAAATGAAGAAATGCCTCTGGCATGGGAAAAAACACACGAACACTCCCAACCACCAAAATTAATGGAGTTTGACTTCTCTTCTTGCTCTGCGAAGAAAAATACATGGGGATTTGAGTTTTTTTATCGAGCCCATCAATTTGTAATCAAATTTAATACTCCTGTCGGTGGTTGAATGTGGATTTTGGAAATCTTACAATCTCCCGCTCGATTTTCTTTGTTTTATATGCTATAGGGGTCGTTTTTCAAAGGGTTGAACGTTTTGTTTCTTGCAGACTCCCCTCTTCCCCTTGGCACGTGAATTTGAGGAGTTTCAAACCTTCCATGGAACCTATGACACATTTTTGCCTTTCTACCAGTGTAATGCATTGTATCAGATTTGGGAAATGGTAATGCATGTTTTGTGAATGATCCCCCAATCCTCTCATGCGTTTATTATTGCTTTCTGGTCTTTCATTGCATTCTGGAAATCTGTGCATGCTTGGTGTTACATTTCTATTATTTGTGTTTATTTGCAAGATAGATGTTCATCACTCCTTTGGTGTATCACCATTTTTACTTAGTTTTATTTCCTTTTTTTGCATCCTTTATCTCTGTCTCCTTGGAATTTAGAGTAGGATTTAGTATTAAACCTCTAAAAATTCATGCATACACCTAAATAGAGGAGTAAGAACTAGCTTCAATCTGGAGAGTTTTCTCACCTTGCAATGTCCCACACCTTGGAGAAAACTCAATGTTGTGTAATCACACTAAATGACCCAATTCTGAACTTCATATCTGAAGGTCATTTAGGGGGTGTTGTAGATTTGCACTAACACAAACCTTATCACAAAATTTTAGCTATTGAAATTGAATTTTACTTCAAAAAATCCATTATATCTTTCTGAGACCATGTTTAAACCTTACCTAGGATTTTAATGAAATTTTGTTTTTCAGGGATTTCCAAACTTTTGAAAGGCCTGAATTGAAACTCCAAGGTCTAATAAAGGATATAAACATAATTTTAGGGTTTGGATTTGAGGTGATATACTCCCCTATTCACATTTTCATCCAATTAGATCCTTTGCATATCTCATCACCTTATAGACCCATATCTTTGTGTTCTTTACATTCTCCTAATGTTCATAGCTTCATTCAAGCCCCTCACACACTCACTCCATTTACCAAGTAGCTTTCTTCAATTCTCTAAAAGTTGTTTGATGCCAATCTCATCACTCTCCCTCCCAAACCACCCTTGACATTACGGTGTTCCTCCCATGACACGTGTTCCTATTACCATAGTGGCAGTCACTCCACTGAATCATGTACCCAACTATGTAATATCATTCAAGACCTTCTCTATAAGGGGGACATTGTTGTTGATCCTACATCTCCACAACCTTCACTTATTAACACTTATTGAATCACTTCACACAATATTGCTCCTGTCGTTTCATCGCTTTCTTTATGGATTTGACGAAACAGATAATGTGATGGGTCAAGGAGGAATACTTGTTACAATGGTCGATTGGAGGTCATGCACGTGTTCTAACTTCTTGATCCAATGGTAACTACGATAGCTTCCTTTTGGATAGGAGGAACTACCTGAAACAAAAAAATACCACAAAAGAGAGTTAAACAATATATGTCAGTGGGCTACCTAGCGTGTTCTATATTCAGGAAGTATGATACTTCCTTGATGGTTGTCAACCCACTGTTTAATACAATTTAATGCAATAGATAATGTAGATAAATAAAATCCTATTGTAGTTGATGTGATTTAGGTATCTCATCCAAATACAATAAGCACATCTAATATAACAGGCTAGGTTATGATCAGATCTGGAAGTAGGGTAAGTAGTCAAGGTGCTGGAACAGGTCAGGGTCCGATTCTAGGTGGCTTGAATTTCTTGGGTGCAGGTTATTAGGTTTCTGTTATTGGCAGGATTACCAAATACAGAGACCGACGTCGGTGAGGTATGACCAATAATGGTTAAGAGGGAACCTCCGACAGTTAAGGTGGGATAGTAGAAATTCAATAAACTGGGTTTTGAGAACTTTTTGAGGTAAGACCATGGGTGTGAGGAAAATGGCTAGGTTTGCAACGGTGTTGGGGGTACTTAGAGGTATTCAAGAATCAAGTATAGGTGATTAAATGATTTTGGGTGATGGAATGGTTGGATCCACAAGAAGGTAACAAGGGTGGGATGAAAAATGCAAATAGATGTTGATAAATAGAGATGAAGAAACTTTATAATCTGAATAAGTATGTAATGATGCAGGTTAGAGATACACTTACTGGTGTTTGCAGATTTTATGGCTGGATGATGGTGATGGTTCATCTGTGGAATGGTGCTCAGTGTCGCGAGAGTGCTTCTCGGAATGCTACCGTGCATGCAAATACCTTCGGATCGTCTTGGTGCTGGATATGGCTATCTGGATGTGTGAAAGGGCTCTGGTTCTTGCTTGCATGCAGATCTCCTTCGTTCTAAAAACTTGAGAATGTGGCCAACCTCTCAAACAAGGTTACCAAAGTGAATATATGGTAACCGACGACGGTTTAGGGTGACCGGTGTCGGTTTAGGGTTGACCGGCGTCGGTTAAGGCAAGAAATCCTAGGTTTACTAAAAATGACAAATCTTGGTAATATTTTTGGCTAGGTCTACCTATTCTTGCGGATCAAAATGGGATTTTGCGCTTAGATAACCGGGAATATGGTTAGAGGAAGAATAGGCATGTGATTTTAGGGTTGAATTAAGTCTTAGTTAATTAAGGTAGGTAGAACTAAGTCTTAATTAGTAATGGTGAGTGAATGTTGAGTCCTAGTAAAGGGAAAATATGCTAAAAATAGGTTTGTGATGAGGTGTCTAGGTGAGGGGGTGGGATGAGGTGTCTAGGTGAGGTGGAAATTAATTTTAATTAAGGTAATTAAATAATGAATGAAGTGAGGATGAGTATTACTTTAATTATAAATAATTAAACTAATATTAATGTGGGGTAAAATGGTCATGGTTAGGTGAATATGTTTAATTTGGCTATTCAAAAAAGGGACCCAAGGGGAGTGTGACCCAATTTTGGTGTCAAAAATTTTCCCCTTATTGTTGAATAGCTTGTATTGGTAAAGTGGTGCTGACAAAAATATAGAATTGATTGCCCCATGTGTGGGTGAAGGTGATCCCCCTAAAACCAGGCACTGATGAGGTGTAATACAAAATCGATGAGTAGTTTGATAAATCTGTAGTTGGTGAAGATAGATGGTTAAGGGTCTGAGTAGTATGGGAAAGGGTGATGGTCAATTTGGGTAATAAGTAATAGGCCAGGGTAAAAATTGGGTCATCGGTAATGATAATCAAATACACGCACACATATAGATTGCAACACGGTACCAGGTTGAAGAGCGTGAAAACTCTACATCGTCCATAGGTCGATAGGTTTATCCAAACAAGGGTGAAGTGATTCAGGTATCCAAGGTATAGGATATGGTCCGGAAACATAACATAGATCAGGTGTATGAACGTTTAGGTATGTTTTGGTACACCAAACGTTTGTTCAGGATAAATGGCATGATAATAGACAAGGTATGATTGGTAGGCTAAAACAACATAAGTAACAACATCGTAAGGTATAACGAGTACATAATGTCAATGGTCACACAAATTAGGTCAGGTTCAGGTAAAATGGGTCATGGTATGTGTAAGGCCAAGGTATAGGTAGTGTGGGCTCATAAGTATGGTTCCATAGGTGTCTGGAATGATAAAAGGTGTGTGATCACTAATGGTTGTAGGAAAAAGGAAGCTTAGCAATGACAAATAGTTATAAGGGTTGATCGATGCCTGTTATAGGGTGATCGATGTCGGTTGCCGAGGGCACAAATATGGCTGGCGTCGGTCAAGTCAGGTTGGGTTTATAAAATAAAAATATGTGACTTTGGAAAAAATGACAGATTCGCTTGACCTTTTGTACCTTTATGAGAGAGAAGGACAAGGCATTGTACTGGGCTGAGGTGGAGATTGCGATTTTGTGACAGGAGCTAATAGACGGGTCCATGAGATTTGTGTGGTTGATTGTGATTGGTTGGAGGTGAGGGGTGGATTGGGGTATGACAAAGGTAGGAGAGGGCTCAGGTGGGCCACTGGTACAACGGCTGGATGTGCCACCATGTAGACAACACCAAGATGAGGTAGGATCTCGCCCTATCTATGCATTTATGTTGAAAAACGAGGTATGGAAATTAGGTTGGGTAAAATCGTGTTGGGTGGGGGTTGATTTTGAATTTAGGGTTAATATTGAGGTAATGAGGGAAGGGGGAGGTCCCATGTAGGGTAAATAGGGGTGGGAATGAGTTTATGTTAGGTTGGGGTAGAGATGGGTAGGTAGTTAGGGTATTTTGTCAATGTTGTTTTTGTTAAATGGTGGGGGGTTTCAGGTTTTTGAAACGCTACAGAGACTGATGTCGGTCAGACATAGCCGACATCGATCAAACATGTGGCAACATGTTATAGATGTCATACTTATTAGGGTTAGACGATACATGCACATAGTTCGGGAGCCAAGCTTGATGGTCGCACTCATCGATAGATGGGATTTAGCGACCAACACATTTCATCTGCTGACAGGTGAGATCACAATCACCCTAGAGGATGTGTACATGATCTTGTGGTTACCGATAGTGGGGACGTAGGTTTACTCTATTTCTTTAGAGGCATCAGAGGAGTTGATGTTGACGGTGTTTGGAGAGGGGATGACATAGATGAGGTTCCATAGTGTGAGCCTAAGCTATGGAGATATGTACATGGCCCATCCCAAGGAGATGAGGTTAGTGGTCCTAATCATAGAGGCAGTGTGTTATTTTGTGTTGCCAGATTTAGAGGGTGGGAGATTACCATGGGCGTTGATGGGAGTTCTCCATTACATGATGGAGGATAGGACCCATTTTCCTTAAGGAATAACATACTTGGTGCAGTTATAAAAGGAGTTATGGGCCTATGGGTGGTTACAGAGGTTCATTTTGTGATGTACCTTTCTTCTTCACTGCCTGGCATACGAGCACATCATATGTGTGCATCCAGTTGGTATGCTCCGACTGGATGCATTCATGGTGAGCTTTGCTCGAGTTGGCTACAAGTGTTCGATGCTTATTGTTGGAGAGCGTAGGGCTTCCTAGGCTACACACAATGTAGCATACTACCGGCATATATTAGAGGGGTTTTCCAGAGTGGACATTATTTGGAGGCCGTATGTGGGATTACCTTCCTACATGCAGATGGTAGTAGAGTTAGACAAGCTGCAGCTTCTCATATGGATACACAGGAACTGTGTCGGAGAGCACGAGATGATACCTGTAGATAGGGTATGATGGCAGTTTGGGCTGCCCCATGATGTGCCTCCACCATTCCCTCAGTAAAGGAGAGATGACATGGAGAGACATATGCCTTTACCACAGTCGACAATGTTGATAGGGAAGAAGGAACATGTAGTGTACCGGTGGATTGATGATGCTGGAGTTATAAATAGATAAAGATGGTGGTGGTCAGCGTAGCTATAGGCATCACCACTGAGGCTAGGGAAACCAGACTTGATGAACCTTACAGTTCAGAGGGATACTTTGCAGGGGCAGGTTGCCACTTTACAAGCCCACATCACAGTATTATAGGGGCAGCTGACAGGGTCTGAGGCACAAGTGGCCACATTATAGGCACAGGTGGTGACGTTACAGGCCCAGATTACCCAAGGACAAGCACCCATAAAGGGTGAGGATGGAGATGAGGGTAGGTAGCCACTCTTTAGGCACATGTAGTAGGGTTACATGGCCACTTGGTCACTACATAGGATTAGATTGTGACCTTACAGGCTCAGGTCACAACACAGGAAGCACCTCAGGCTCTGGGGCAAGGTCCCATGGTACATGCATCAGCGGGATAGGGTACCATGGTATAGAGAGGAGGGCAGGGCTCACAGGTATAGGGGCTGAGACCACCAATAGAAGGGAAAGGTTCACGGGTTGTTACGAGACCCATGGCACTGCCACAGATAATGTTGATGGCCAAATTCAGGGATGCCTTGAATGAGGTTAGGTACTACCAGGATCATTTGACTGCTTCCGAGATAGAAGTCCCTTCCTATGCGGAGTACAAGGTATAACAGGCCTCAAGTGAGAGGACCAAATCTCGCACACATAATACAGAGAGTACAGGGGGCCAATGAGCCCATAGAAAGGGTTAGGGAGAGGCTACCATCTCACAGAGGACAGACCTAGCTACAAGCCAAGGAAAGGCGAGGGATAGACCCATAGAGGGTGGAGAGATGGTGAAAGGGTGCTAGGTAAGGGGAGAGGAGGAGATAAATGAGAACGACATGGATATCAGGTGGGGTGATAATTAGTCACCATATATGTTCAAGATATATATTTTTGTATATTTTTTATTTATACCGATTTGTGTGCCGAAGATAATGAGGATGTACATGAGATTTTTATGATTTTTTTATTATTATACCAACCTACATGCCGAAGATGTTGAGACTGTATATGGGAGGCACGTGTATTGGTTATGGTTATGTGTACATATGTATGAACACACATATTCATATGTTTTACATAGAGATGGTGACATTTATAGTATGATGTTGTTTTTATGTTGTAAAATTTGTCATTGTTATATGCATATGGGTGAAAACTAGGTGGATTAGGCATGATAGCGTCAGGTCGGTTTAGGCATGATGGAGTTAGATTGATTTAGGCATTATCGAGTCAGGTCATTGAGGCATGGTGGAGTCAGGCCAGTTTAGGCATGATGGAGTCAGGTCGATGTAGGCATGATGAAGTCAGGTCACACAGGCATGTTTGATCTAGGTCATTGAGGCATGGTGGAGTCGGGTCAGTTTAGGCATGATGGATTTAGGTTAGTTTAGGCATGACAAAGTCTTGTTTTTAATTTTGATTTAATGTCCAAGTTATTGGTAACATGGGAAATAAATGATGAGTTATATGTAGATTTTCAAAATATGTGATATTATGGAGATGTGAAATGATTGATTGGATGTTTTTATGATGTGGTAACATGGTAGATATGTATGATTGTATTAATTTCCAAGGGTTGTAGAAAATGGAAACTAAGATAGAATATGAATAGGAAAATGGGGGAAAATAGGTTAGGGTAGAGAGTGGTCGAGCTAACCTCCAAGGGCCCCATGCCCAAGAGTGTTGCCTACATAGCCCTGGCAAAAAGGGGCCTCAGGTCGATGTAGTTATCTCATAAGCTAGGGAAGAATCTGACGAGGTAGAGGAATGGGTTGGTAAGTTTTAGGTATGATTGAGTGTAGGTCATAGGAATGGTTGAGTTGAGGTCATAGGCATGGCTAAGTTGAGGTCATAGGCATGGTTGAGTCGTTTAAATTTATGTGACGATGGTATGGTCCTGTATAGGGTGATTAATAAGTAATTAAGAAAGTGAATGGTAAGAGGTGGTAAAAGATCCGCTTAGTTGATAAGAACCTTAATGAGTCTATCATACCAAAGATTGGCTTATGAAAGTTAGACCCTAAAGGCGTTGCATAATGGACTATTCTAAGGGTGAAGAAAGTCACATGATCATGAAATGTCATAGTTGCAGCAAGTCCCTTGAGCAGATAGAACAATGGGGTGAGACGAAAATGAGGTGAAAATAGGTGGTTGAGCATAACTTTTGTATACGAAAACATGTTTCCTGGAAAGAAACCCATGATCAAAAATAGGCAAGTCCATGAAATTTTTTTATCATTTTCTTCATTTGTTTGTGTTGTTTTTGATAGAATTATCGATGCAGGAAGTCTATATGGGATGAGTATATTATCTCCTTGAGGTCTTCGTGAAGCTGATCGAGGCGGGAAGCTTCTAAACATTTTATTACTTTTTTAAAATGACTTTATATAGTTTTCCTTTGAGGGAGAAGTCTATTTATATTGAGGTGAGACAGAGAGAAAATATGTCCTTTTTGAGGGAGTCATCTTTTTGATGGAATTTTGACTCAAGGATTTGCATCCTATTTTGTTTTTGGACATTTAAGTCACGGAAAAGACTATAAAAGGAAGATGAGGTTCTTGTTTAGAAGACAAAACCATAAGTAAATAGAGGTTAACTATGAAAGATATGGTTTCAAGTGACAAACGACCATGGGATTCCATCTTTTGAAAAATATGAAAAGTATCCACGAGAATCATGCTATGAGTAGAGCCTTGGTACTCATATCAAAGATAAGGCTGAAAAGTGACGGGTAATCACATGATTCTTTTTTAGTCGTTGATCCTCAAAAACAAATAACATGGAAGGTGAATGGTGCTCAAAGGAAAAGTAGTCAATAGACAGAAGGTGATATAGGACTTGATGTCAAAAATAAAATGGTCTAAGATGTAAAGGTATTGAAGGGCTCAGGTTAAAGTTTACCTTCAAGTGAAGATAAATGATAAGTACCTGATCCATATGTATGAGTAACGATATAGGGTTCAAGTCAATTAGGAGAAAAATTTTCCCCATCTATTTTTCTATATTTTGTTTACATGTTGATTTTCCTTCAAGATGAGGTCACTGATCTAGAAGGTTCGTTTGTGGACATGTTTTTTCATAGGCACGCTTGACACATTTTTTGTAGATTTGGAGATGGTTAAACACATTGAGATGATTCATCTAACAACTCAAGTTGCGTTAAACGGTCCTCATGAATATCATCGTTATTGAGCATGTCTTTTAGTGAAATGCGGAGAGATGGAATATTGACTTCTAGAGGCAAGATAGCCTCGATACTGTAGACTAGAGAAAAAGGTGTGGTAGAGAAGTCGAAGTGCAAATACTAGTGCGATAAGCCCACAAGGTGAAAGGAATGTGTGTATGCCAACTCTTCCGAGTATCATCAAATACTTTCATAAGAATTTTTTTCAAGGTTTTATTGGGTTGATTCTGCTTGGCCATTTTTTTGTGGGTAATAAGGTGAAGAGAAGCTGATTTCAATTGCCAAAAGTGTCACACAACTTTCGTAGGGTTTTTTTTGATGAATTGTTTTTCATTATCAGTGATGAGGTGGTGAGGGAACACCAAAGTGACAAATGATGTGATGGTTGATGAATTCACATATTTTCTTGGATTTTATTTAGAAATGAGGGGAATGGATTCTAACAATTTATTGTAATATTCAGTATTAGTTATAATCCATTGATGGCACTATGAAGAATGATGTTTGATCTCTCCGACAAGATCCAAACCCCATTGAGAGAAAGGCCAAAGGTATCATGTGACCTATAAGGCATGACTAGGTGTGAGATGAATATTAGCATGTTACTGGCATTTCACATAACGTTTGACATAGTCGAAATAGTCGTGGTTTAGGGTTGGCTAGTAATAGCCAAGACGAAGAATGTATTTTGTGATAGCTAAACCACTAAAGTGGCCTCCACAAATTCCATCGTGAACTTACTTTATGGTATAGGGAATTTCAAGACTTGTAAGGCAGCGTAAAAGAATACCGTCGAAGCCTTATAAAGGAGACCACCCATAATGACATAGCGAGATAAACTTTTAAGAAAGGAACATTGTCCATTACGAGTGAGATCAAGAGGTAGAATGGAAAAGGAATAGGTAGTTTACAAACTGCTTATACCAAAGGCCATGTGGGTCAGGTGTAACAGTTCTGACGGAGTGGACCTCATGAGGTAAATAAGAGGGTGATTGTAACCTTTGTATTGTTACAAATATTTTAGAGTTGGCAGGCGAAGTGGGTATTTGAGAAGCTAGGCAGGCCATGGTATCCGTAAATTTGTTAGTGGAACGTGGAGTGTTTTGAAGTTTATAACGGTGAAAGTTAGTCAAAAGTATATCTACATGATGCTTATACTTTTGAAGTATTTCATTACAACACTGGTATATATCATTGAATTGATTTACAACCAGCTGGGAATCACCAAAGATATTAATTGACTTAACATCTAAAACATAAGCATCTTGGAGACCCAATATGAGTGCTTTGTATTCGGTGATATCATTTGTACAATAAAAATCTAGTTTTAAAGATAAAGGCATGGGTTCACCGCTAAGAGGAATGAGGATAACACCAGCACCACCCCCATGCTGACACTTAGAACCATTGAAGAAGAGGGTCATTTGGTAAGTGGTATCGTCTAAGGAGAGGTTAGCTATGGATTCATCCAGAAAATTGAAGTTAGAGGGTTGATTCCTGGAAAGAGGTGTGTCTGCTAGTTGTTCAACGATGGTTTGGCCTTTGATGGATTTTTGATGAATGAATTCGAGGTTGATGTCTGTGATAAGAATGAGCCAACGTGTAGCGCACTGATGTTGGTAGGGTTTGGCATACATGTAAAGGTCAATGTTAGTGATAACAAAGGTTTTGTGGTTGAGTAGGTAATGACGAAGCTTGGTGGTGAAAAAAACTAAGGCTAATGAGATTTTTTCAGCATGGGTGTATCTATTTTCATAGTCCAAAAGGGTACAACTTATGTAATAAACTGCTTGCTCTCTGTGTTGTTCGTCATGATGAGCGAGCATGTCACATAAAGAATGTTTAGTGGCAGAAATGTTTCAAGGCATCATAGGCTTTATGGAATTCATCATCCCATTTGAAGGAGACATCTTTTTTGAGGAGGTGATGAAATGGTTGGCAACGGTCGGAAAGCTGCGACATAAAACGATGAATAGATTGCAACTTACCTTGAAATCTTCAAAGTTGACGAAGATTAGTAGGTGGAGGCATTTATAGAATAACCTTTATGTTAGCAGGATCGAATTCTATGCCATGCAAAAAAATGATGAAACCAAGGAGTTTTCCTGAAAGTACCGCAAAGACACACTTCTTAGGTTGAAGGCGAACACAATACTTGATGAGGTGGTCAAAGATGACCTTAAGGACTGTCAGGTGTTTAGACCGATATTTGGATTTGGCAAGAAGGTCATCTACATAATCTTCTAATATGTGATGCATGATGTCATTGAAGATATAAGTCATGGCTCGCTAATATGTGGCAGCAACGTTTTTAAGGCCAAAAGGCATGACTTGATAGCAGAATGTCCCCCAAGGAGTGATGAAGGAAGTTTTGTGTTGATCCTATGGAGCGAGTAATATTTTATTATAACCTAAGAAACCTCCATGAGTGATAGCATCTCATGGCCAGTGGTGAGATCAACCAATTGGTCAATTCCTGTTAGAGGAAAATCATCTTTGGGCCAAGCTAAGTTGAGGTCATGGAAATCCGTGTAAATGCGGAGTCCCCCTTTTACTTTCGTGATAGTAACAATGTTATAAATCCACTAGGGATAGTCAATGGGTAGGATAAAGGAAACCAAGAGAAGGCACTGAAGTTCTTGTTTGACCAGAAGTGCAAGGCGAGGATGCATTTTTTTGCAGCTTCTGTTTTATGGGCTTAGTATCAGGAATGGTTACAATATTGTGGACCACAATGTTTGGGTCAATAGTGGGCATATCAACATAGGACCAAGAAAAAAAAATGCTATGGTCCCAGAGGAAAGAAGTAAAATCTTCATGTTCATCAGCATCTAAATATTGGCTTATCTTTAGAATGTGTGAGTCATCCTGAGTATTAATGTTGATTTCGATGGCCGATTCATTCAATATGGTTTTCATCTTAGAAGGTAACGACTGATGAATATAATAATGTTCCGCACCAAGGTAGGTGAGGATAGACTCATCATCCTGACATTGAACGATGTTAATAGAAGGTGTATCATCATCGATCATATCAGGATACAGGAAGGGAATAGAAGAGGGAGCCTCATCATTACGTTGATAGGTCAGAGGTCCTAGGGAAATTGTGTTTATGAAATTTAGGAGGAATAGATTTTGGATCTATGGACTTCGTGGGTGAAGGTGGTAACATTGGTAAATGGGGTGAAGAAGATTTGTCTTCCTCAATGAGGTCGATGCGGGCCTTCTTGGGAGGTGGTGTGGCAAAGCTAATACCACTGTGATCGTTGTGGTTATGGGTGGTACGTGAAATGATAGTATGGCGGCCTTGTTCATAAACACGAAATCCAAAGCCTTTCCATGTGTAGTATGAAGGAAAGTGTGGGTGAAGTGACAGTTAGTAAAGCATTAGAGATCAGATGAAAATGATCATGTTTGGGATGGAGGTTTGGGTGAATAGGTGGCAGTGTCAAGTCCCCCATATGTTAGGTTAGTACGAAGGTGGGGAGGACCATAAGGGAAAACCTCTCCTACATGGTAGTCATAACTAGGGTGTTGGTGCAGTTTTCCACTACTCTTGCAGAGTGAGGAATGTGTTGATATTGTATAGGTGGTACTCCCCCAAAGTGAGGCATTGAAAAACACCTTCTAAGGGATCAATAGTCAATATGTGGGTAGTAGGGATAGATGATTCATTAGATGATTGGGAAGGAGGGGTATCGATTGGTTGGAAAGTAGATGGGTCAGCTATAGGGGCTGTGTTGGTAGTAGGAATACTAAGGTTAGATGTGGGAGAGGTGGCGACAACATTGGTAGATGGGCTCGTGGGTGAAGGAGAAGTGGAGGTAGTGGAAAATGTATTGACTGGTTGTTAATCAAAGAATACTTGGTAAAGATCACACACGGAGTCCGCGTGGGATAGAAGGTCAGGATCAAAGGCGCGGAAGGACAGGAAGGACCCGCGCATGGAAGGAAAGTTTAGATTTTAGGACTTAGCTGATTTTGAGCATGGAGATCTATTTTTAGAAGATGGCATGTATAACACACCAATGAAGCAGAGACACGCGTGCCATGCACTGTCTATATTTGGAGAAGCGGTTCAAAGCGTCTATGCATGAAGACGAGCTAAGAATAGAATTGAAACTTCAGTTAACTGCAAGAGGACTATAGATAATGCACTTACATGTGTGGCTATAATTGTAAACAACATGTGGCTATCAATAGCATGCGACCTATTTCTGGAATAGTTAAGTGGTGAAGGGAAAGTACCCACCCTATATATATGATGTTAGGTGCATATTAGAGAAGAATGACATGTATCACAGAGAGCGGTGTATGTGTGTATCAGATCCATATGCGCCTTGATATAAATTGACAGTACTGTAAGGAGCTTCTATATTTATTAATAGATGGAAGATAACAGATGAATCTAAGTGTCATTCTGTGTAATTGAGTAGTGCATGTTATCAATTCAATGATGATTACTGTTTAAGCTTGTTATTTCATAGATCTGTGGGCAACATGCACTGTAGAATGATGGATTAGTTATGAATCTATATGTTTCTATCTTCATCATGTTAACATCCTGTTACAGCAACCCTAAAGGGGTACTTGGTACCTTTGCGCACTTCGGGTGAGCGCTCAGTCTAGGCTGAGTGATGTGCCAGCACGACTAGGGTGTTATCTTACAAATTCTAGGCTGCATCACTGGTACAAGTACATTGTTGGATCAGTATAACATGTTACAAGTTTTGAATGATGACAGGTCGGTGGGGATGGTATAGTTATGTCATTCATGTTCGAATTTTACACAGTGGTGTAAAGTTTAAGGGACACAACCCATGATGTAAATCTAGGGTCTGCCAAGTAATAGGTTATATTGGAACTCCCTCTCTAAGACGTAGAATAGTTCCAGGACAGTGCGAGAGCCTACGCGAACATGAAGGATAATGGTGCCAAGGGTGAAGGTAATGGTGCCATTGAAGGAACAAAACATAATTGGGTTATTATTAATACAATTATAAGGAATGTGCATTTGATTATACGCGTGGGAGGAGATAAAGTTAATGCTAGCAACACCATCAATCATGACGCATCGTATGCGTATATTATCGATATAGACGGAAATGAAAAGGGTGGGATTAGGGTCATCTGACTGGAGAGGTACAATCTCCTCATCAGAGAAGCTGAGGGTGGTGACTTGAGGAGTGGGGATGGGAGTAGAAGAAGGAGATGATTTGGTAAGCGAGGCCACCTGGTGATGAATAATAATGGAGGCCACGGTGTGGGGTCATTGGGTAAAACTTCAATAGATTGTAAAACCTCTATAAGGGCTTGTCTATGAGATTCAAAAGTTTGGAAGAGATCGTACAAAGACATCTTTAGAGGGGACTGATGTAATTGTTCTATCATTGTGCGATGGATGACCACGTCAGAGATAGGGTATGTAGGTCCTCGAATGGTGATTTTGGGCGTGGGTGCAGATGGTATATTGGGCACAGGGTCGGTTGATGGGCTAGTTACTTTTTCATTTTCTTTTTATCTCTGAGCGCGGGTGGCTATGTCAACCATGCTAATCTGAGGGGAGGTGGATGGAGAGTGTGTTCCATGAAAGGTATAATGACATAAGGGACAAAAACCTAGCGGTGGATAGGAGCCTTGTGAAATGAGTAGGGAACATTGACATTTGGGTGGTGATTTGGCCAACTCTCTAATAGAGACCATGTTGATCTCAAATTTTGGAGGTGGATAAAGTCATTGTGGGGGTGGAGATACTAATCACTGAATCAGTAAAGGACACTGATGTGTGGTGACAGGTGAAGGTGGAACATAGTCCTCATCAAGAAGGTCATCATCATCGAAATTTTGCTCAGGAGGACAAAGGTGGAACATGGTACTCTCTCTCTCTCTCTCCCTCTCCCTCTCCCTCTCTCTCCCTCGCCCTCTCCCTCTCCCTCTCCCTCTCCCTCTCCCCACTCGCTCTCCCTCCCCATCTCACTCACAAAGTTGGAAAGAATCATACACGGACATAATCATACATGAAGCCGTACCCTCAATCGGCTATGCAAAAACCGAACTTCAAAACTTCCTACCATTACCAATGGTCAACATTATAGTTGATCTAAGGGTTTTGGCATATTCTAGATCTAATGGTGTCATCTGTTTCACACAAAAATATAAGTTGCAAAAATATATTAAGAAATTTGATATATATAATATATAAACCCTCGTTTGCAAAGAACACTTACAAATGGATGTCTACATCATCTACAACTTTGATACCATGAAATAAATGATAAGAATATTATTCTAAGATGTAAAGATCTTATATGATCATAACACACCACATTTGACAAATTGAAACGAATTTTTCATAATAATTGTTAGTGCAAAATTACACCACCCTTTGAATGTTTGCAAATGAATTATCTAGGCAATTAATGTAATCTACTAACATGTGATTGTCTTAAGGTTGGGACCCTTGTAGTTGATACAAACCTCCAGAGAAGGTTGGTTCCTTCTCTTGTCTTTGGCACTAAACTACTCCTAAGGAAATAAATGCAACTAACTACTCCTAATCTATTGATTCCAAGGGACCAGGGTGAGAGGAATGCATAAAATGTAAATCCTAAAACAAGGGAGGGTGATAACACCAAAACAAGACTAGAGAGATTCATAGTGAGTGAAAGTGGAGGAAAATGAGGTAGAAGATGGTAGACAGAAGTGCTATAGTCACAAAATACATTCAAACCTCCAATTTCATGGAGCAAAATGAATTTAAACCCTATAAAGGAACACATTATGCACAATATACCTAAAAAGTATAATAGAAGGCAAGAAATGCAATACAAATCAATCTAGGGAAAGAGAAAGCCACAAAACACTAATTTTATTTCTTAAAATGATACACAATCCATTACAATAAGGCACAAGGCAAGAATCCTTTACAAAATTCCCAAATTCAAGGCCTACAACTCACACAAGTTCTAGAACAATTTTGGCAAAGTTCCTTTACATTCCAAAATGTCTCCCCTACAAATGAGGGGAAATTACATATATATATAGAAAAAGGGGAGCTACCAACTGACAACCTTCATTAATTTCCTGTAAGGAGGTATGGGCAACCATACCGGTCCACTTTCCAATGGTATTTTTCTTACACAACAAACATGGGTGTCATATCTCATTAAACCAAGTTCTTGAACTACCATGTACGATGCTATTAATGCCTAATTCGTAGTTGATATTTCTTGGTGACGCCCGACAGGAACGACCTGTTGATGCCTGACAAGAATGGAAGGATCAGTTGCCAACAAGGGAAGGAGTTTGTCACAAGACAAAAAAGGAGGTTGACGTGTGAAAAGAGGGAATGTTATCGTGTGACAATGAAGGAAACATGACAGGGAAGGAGGTGGCAGACACGCGACAACAAGGTGGCAGACGCATGACAGCAAGGTGAAAAACATGCAACAATAAGATGACAGACACACAACAATAAGATGGTAGATGCATGGTAGCAAGGTTACAAATGTGAAATAACAAGATGTGGTTGACGTGCAACAGTAAGGTGACAGAATCGTGACAGTAAGGTGGTTTCAAACCTTCACCAGACCAACTTCGACCAAGTTGACCCACCAGTTGCCTCATAGATTATAACATCTAGAGTCACCAAAGCCCAGACCTATCAAATTGTCCATTTCGCAGGGGCGCAAAAAATGGACAACAGTTTGGCAATTCACGGGGTAATCTTCCTACTAGATTGAAGAGATCAATGGCCTTGAAGCATCCATTAGGCATGGAGTTACCCTGGAACTTTGAAACTGATTTGAAACTTGAAATCTCATCCCTGAATCCATCTAAAGTCTTGAATGAGCCTGACACTTTTTTGGGTTGGTATTTGATTGTCCCCATGAAACCTTTCCTATAATTAGAAGGTGCAACAACAACAAAGAGTAACTATGTACAAACAAAAAAATCATACATATCCCAAATGGAATATGCAGAGAGTGCACAAGCACTTATTACAAAAGAAAACCTAAACTACAACACAACAAAGTTCCACAAACACTTAGAGGAATTGAAACCTAGGTTAATATGTACAGGAATGAGATTTAACCTTAGAAACAATGCTTTAAGTAGATCCTGTTGACTAGAATCTTAAATTCTTCTTTATCCAACCTTGAAAATTGGAAAGCATTTTTTTGTGCATCCTGAAATCATATAAGGGTCACTCCATATTGGATCAAACTTGGAGTGTCTTCCCAGTTTTTCCCGATTTGCATTCCACTTTAGCACCAAATATCCCTCTTGAAAATTCCTGGACTTAGCATTCTTGTCAAATATTCTCTTTATTAAATATTTATCCTTTTCCATGGTTTGCATAGACTGATCGCTGAGTTCCTCAAGCTCCATAAGATCTTCATACCTCACCTACATGGGCTCAAACTCAGCCAACTCCAACTGCTTGAGAAGCTCCAATGCTAGTAACTCAAGTGATATAGGAAGTCTCAACTCCCTTCCATAGACCAAATTATATGGAGAGCTTCCTGTAGATCTCTTGGATGTGATTCTATCAGCCCATAAGGCTGATTTTAGCTTGGTATGCTATGTTCTCTGATTTTCATCGAGATTTCTTCTTATGATTCTCAGCAAGTTCTTGTTTGTGAACTCTTCTTTCCCGTTACCTTGGGGGTAGTAGTTAGAAGAAGTGTTGAGATATATCCCATTTCTAACAGCCCATTTAGTGATATTTGTGCCAATTAATGCTAGAGAATTATCTAATATGATAGTGGCAGGCACACCAAACCTGGTTACTATCCCCTCATAGAAGTTTGGTATGTTGGATTCATTTACCTCCTTGGGTGTTACTACATTCATCCACTTGGTGAAGTAATCTGCTACTGTGAGTATCCACTTATGGCATTGACTCGAGTTTGGTGATAACTCAAATGAAATCCAATCTCCACTGCATGAATGGTTGATCTACTAAGATGGGATGAAGTGGCAGAGCTGCTGGCCTCTCTTTACCTGTGAAGAATGCACACTTCTTACACTTTTTAATCCATGAATAACACTCACTAAACACTGTAAACTAGTAGTAACCAGATCTCATGCTCATGAGAGCTATTACTGATGGAGAAAAATGACCTCCAACTTCTCCATCATGGAACTCATGTAACATTCTCTCTATATAATCTATCTTGACACATCTTAGGAGGACAGTGTACGATAGGGAAGTGACATGTGAGCATGAGAATCTACAAGCAACTTTTCTTGGTACCCGGCCTCCCGAGGTTGTGCCAAGACAACCAGTGGAAATGAAATATA
The DNA here is from genome assembly GCA_019776745.2 of Taxus chinensis. Lineage (NCBI taxonomy): Eukaryota > Viridiplantae > Streptophyta > Pinopsida > Cupressales > Taxaceae > Taxus > Taxus chinensis. The sequence continues at coordinate 532,659,296 of CM034155.1, read as the reverse complement.
TATGGATACAGACAAAATAGTTGGGTAATCTTATATCTTCAACATGCAATAATGGAATTTGCGAATCTAAGGCAAAGAAGGATCTCCTAACCTGAATTGGTGTAATGGATCATTCAGATATAAGAGCTACTCGGAGGCTCGAATCAATGTCGAGCTCTACCGAGATCCTATTTATTGGCTATTGGATACGTGGAAAATGACCTGTAGGTGCTTCGTGTATATTTCCAGACAAGGTCATGGAAAATGGTGATGAGAGGCATAGTGGATCCTCTGGAGTTTTATGGATGATTCTCTAGTCTAGTCCAGAAATCCCTAGCCTGATTGGCTGCTACGTTTAATACGGAGAATTGTGTAATGATGTCTGGCGGAAGTGGCAAGGATTTGAATATTAGTGTGTGTAAACCAGTGTCAATGTCTGATTGATTAGTAGGCCCGTTGGGTTGTGGGACCTATGGATCACAACCGTAAGTTCTTGGTTGTGGCGGACCTCCTATGGTCATACGAGGAGTCAATATCTTCTCCTGACTATCCAATAGTCATAAGCCTTTTCAACCTCTATGTTTAGAACTAGAAGTTGTATAATTTTCTCAGAATACCTTACGGGTGTTCTGGCAACTTGAATACGTAAGCCAGTATCTATGTTGATGAGAAGGTCTCATGCGTTGGGCTATGGAACTAAAGGATCGCAACCAAATATTTGTTCTCTTTCGAGTTCTTGTATGGTCATGCAGATATTCTATCCAGGTAGTCTATAGTTGGGGTGATTTGACCAGAATGTGTATGCCTTGTCGTCTTCAATATTCAACTCTCTCAATTGTTCACTAATTGCTCGTAGGTTTATTGTTGTTCGAAAAACCTGAATCCTAAGGTCTTGATCTATATCAGCTAGTGTTGTGGGGAGATTTGGTTGAGGCACTATCGGTTCAAACATGTATTCTCTGGGTTCTCTAGGTCCCGTGATTGTCATGCAAAGATTATTCAACTTTAACTGAAATGAACAAACTAATTATGAAAGATATATCTACACTATGCATATATATATTGTATATATATATATATATATATTGTATATTTCAATGAATTATTTTAATGAAATTAAAAGAGAAGTTATTATAATATATTCATAAAATGGACAATTAATCTAATAACATAATCAAAACAAGCAACGTAACATGGTATAGCTATTTTCCTATGCAGTTGCGAGTTTATCATAAATATTTAAATAACCAAATAGTTTAATCGAAATGAATTCTGATCCTACCTCAGAAGTGAAGAATGAATCATAGTTTCTCATAAACTATCATTCCCCATAACTTCCATGGCAATATTGAGAGTGATATTTTAACTGAAATAAAATAATTTACTAGTCTATTTGATATATTTTAATTACAACTTTAATAGCTCAAACATGGATTTTACAGAACAGTGGTAAATCTGGTTGTGTGTGACTTTTTTCCCCTCAGTGTGGTCTCCTCGTTCCTTTGTGTTCTCGTGAATCCAAAAAATGTGTATATGATAGCATCAGTAGAAGAATATGCTCGAACAATGGCAACTTTGGAGCTAAATTGACTATAATGCAAGTAAGAGAGGGATAGTGCAAGTGAACAGAGCTTGATTATGTAATTCCTAGCAGGATTTATTGTGGTAATACAACGCAAATACACTGAGAATTCTGGAAACTATCTCTTTTGAAAAACAAAACCTGCAACTTTAAGATGGGTTCTAATTTAAAATGAAACTATCCTATGCTAAACTGATTGTATGGGACAACAATGAACTAAGATGAAAGAAATAAGATCAAATGATCTCTAATACAGAAATGAGAGACTGATAATTGATACAAAATATAAAACTACTGTAACTTATGCGAGAAATTCAAACAAACTAAATCTTTAAACAGAGAAGGAAAGGGACCTTTTGTTTGAAAACAAGCTAGCTATTTATAGCATTTGAATTTACCAGAGGGTAAATCCAAATTGATCTCTTTTACTATAAACAAAGGGAAAACACTATTTACCAGGCAGCCAAAACATAAATGCAAGCCAAAGTGGCTGAAGAATGTGGGGTGAAAGTTGAATTTTTACGTTTGATGTGATCATTCAGAACATTCTGTAAAACACGCACATGACACAGGACTGCACGCTCTGTGTAGGGCAGCGGTTACATGGGACCGCCGCCCTAGTCTTGGGTGGCGGTCACAAGACCGCCGCCTAGGTAGGGCAGCAGTCCTGTCACTTAAGACAAAAATGCAAAGAAAAAGGGGGGCAAAGGATAGAACAAAGCACACAGATCTTGGATAAAGCATTTGGGATGTGAACATACACTTGGTGAGATTTTCTAGATTCCGAACACCTTGCAAAGAGACCTGAATCATCATTGGGGGTTTCCGTAACCTCTTTTCAGTCAGTACGGTACCTACATTTTTGGGTACATACATATTTCCCCCTCGGAGAAACTGTTTTAGCCATTAAGAGGTATAAAACAGTGGGTCTCGAGTATGGTGGTCCCAAAATGGGGGAGTTAGAAGTTATACCTGTCACGTTCGTGTGTCAAAATGTCGCCATCCAAATTCCCGCTACCTACAAAATGAAAAGAGGACTCAAGTGCAGATAGATAAAATAAATTGAAAAACTAAAAACTAAATTAATATGAAATGAGGGACTTACCATTCATGCCGGGGATTGGAAATTACCTCCGTCAACACTCCAAATCTACGTAAAAACATTCAAAACCAAATTATAATACCATATATATTTAAAACGAGCTCATTTTACTATTCATTTACGCGTGTTGATTTGGTGGTTTTTGAGCTCTGTGACCCACAGTGGACCATTTTCGACAAGAGTATAGTCAAAACATGTTCGTTGCAAGATAGTGATCATGCCTCCAAGAGTAGGACGTCGATCCGCGAAGTCTCAAGTTAGTTCTTCTCAAATTATCATTATTTTTAAACCTAAAATATAGAAATGTAGAAATATTTGTCTTGGGGGGATTATTTTTGAAAATGTTAGTCTTAAATGAGTCTTTGGGGGGGTTTGCCCATAGGGGCAGGTCTTCATTTCATCCAAAATGATGTATTTTTGCATTTTTTAAGTGTTTTAGGGCTAAAGGTGACGTTTCGCCGATTAGGGACAGGATCGTTGCCCTGCATAGGGTGGTGGTCATGGGACCAGTTGCCATATGAAGGTGGCGGTTACAAGACCGCCGCCTCATTAGGTTGTGAGTTACAAGACCGCCACCACATAAGGTGGCAGTTACGAAATCGCCACTCTGCACAGGGTGGTGATTTTGAATAGAATGCAAAAAGAGATGTATTACTTGATTGTCTTTGCATTTTTGGAATTTTTATACGTTCCTGATGATTTTTCTAGTTCGATTATGTTACTAACTTACTTATTTTCTGTGTTTTGGGTGGATGCAGAAGAAGGAGGAGTACATCAGATGGAGTAGAGAGAGGGAGTGTGATTGGCTCCCGATAGTGTTGGATGCATTGACCCAAGCTAAGAGAGACACCTTGTAAGCAGGCTGACATCTTGCGGATCTCTTGGGTTCCTCACATTACTCCTTCTAGTCACATACTATGTGACTTATTCTTATACTGGGATGTTGACCAGAATACCTTCCAGTTACCAGGTGTTAGGGGTGGGTGGACTATCACCCTTGAGGATGTCTACCGTATATTGGGGGTCCTGATTCTTGGGAGGCAGTTGTCTCTTAAGATAGCAGTATCCATATCTCAGATGGTTCAGTGGGCCACATTTATGGGAGATGATGTTGTTTCCATGGGTTCAAAGAAGGGGGTGAAGGTTCTCTCTATTATTGATTCGGATATCCCTGTGCTCCGAAAGGCTATTATGGGAATCCTTGCCTCGCAGTTGATTGGGGACAAGGGAGGGGATAATCTTTTATATTGGTGGGCTCTTATTATTACACAGATTGAGGTGCATGGCCGCATTTACACTTGGGGAGCAGATATCCTTGGGACTACCTATCATGATTTGTATAGGGTGGTCAGATTACAGGGGCGGTCATTAAGTCACCCTAATGTAGCCATGAGTTGGGTGTATGAGCACATCATTCCCTATGGGAGAGGTGTACAGGAAGAGGATCCCGGGGCTGTCAAGGTAGCAAGAGGGACAGGGATGACCGTAATTAGGATGCCACACTAGCCAGTGGTTTCTTTGACTACTGCAGACATGGAGGCCACTCTTGATCAGGCCATGGCAGGGTTATGGGGAGAGGAGACACTCACATTGATCACTTGTCATACTACTAGTCAACTGATAGAAAGGACGGGGAAGTTAGAGATCCACCCCTTTGATAGAGTACCATAACAGTTTGGCCTCCCCTATATCAATATGTTTCCTTCAGTGGGGCTAGTATACAGATCTGTTCGTGAGGCTAGGGAAAGTCCTAGAGGCCAGGGTTGGACTACAATCACTCCTAGAGTTCCCATTGTAGCTAGGCCGGTGGTTCATGCCCGAGGGGTATCCAGTGTTCCTTGAGCACCTTTACTTCAGACGTATCCAGTCCTACTCATAGTGGAGATAGCGATGAGTCCATTGATGTGGACTCAGAATTTGAGGAGTTCATAGGAGAGGAGACAGAGGAGGAGATGGAGGGAGGCGAGACAGGTGGGATGTTCGGGGATGATAGTGACTCTGATTATCATGACACTCAGAGTATCCTGATGGCTGAGAGGGAAAGTGTAGAGAAGGTGACCTTGATCTCAGAGGAGTTGCCTTCTTGGGAAATTGAAGGAGATGATGAGTCCATAGTAGGATGTCACTTCTTTCCAGATTTGGGGGAGGTTCCATAGTCAGCGGCAGCATTAGTCACAGGTGCAGATCCTAGAGATCCAACCTGGATGCCTGGAGATCTGAGTGAGTTACTACTCTTCTCTTCATTTTGTTTTAGTTAGAATTGTTTTAGTTGATATTTCTCTTTTGTTGTTTCATTTGTTTTTGATCTTATCTTGGAAAAATTTCTAACTTATTTATTTTGCAACGACTACTGAGGGATGGCGAGACTTGATTCGCCAAGTGTGTGCAGACACTCTACTGCTCCCTTCGGAGAGTACAAGGGCCAAGCTTACTGCGGACGTGGGAGAGCCGTCAGCAGCCGGTAGACATACCGACGTGTTTTCCCCTGTCTGGAAGGGGGAAAAGATCATGACTTATCTCCATGCTGAGGTAGCTGGATATAGGACCACTGAGCGCTTGATGAGGATTCATTCTCACAGTGAGACCACAGCTTATGGCCATGATCGTGAGCCCTCAGTTCATTCAAAGTGTCATTGTAGCAGGAGTCCTAGACATGGTCATGCACCTTCTGAGGGATCTCACAGGGATTGAGAGATCACAGTGTGCTTTTGCAGTGACTTTTGGTCAGACGATTATACAAGTGGTTTTGTATTTTTCCAGGATCATTGAGCATTTTTACCATGCCTAGTGCATGATGGCATTGTATATAAAACATGATTCATATACATATATATATATATACATATATATATATACATGTATATATATATATATGTATGTATATATATATATATATATATATTATATATATATATTTGGATCTAGATCTTCTTGCATCTAGAATTTTTGTGATTCGTTTCCCATGTGTACACTAGATGTTTTTAGAGTATTCCTTTTTATATGCTTCTCAGAATGTATGCAATGGATGACAAGTGATAACAAATACTGAACATAATGTTTTACTTTATTTGCTTTTGTAATGCTGATATGTGACGATGTAAAACATATTGTAGTACTGAACTTTTGGCTTCTTTGGGCAATGTCTGTTGTTTCTTCTTATGTTGGCAAAATGTGATGAATGTATAGTGATAAAGAGATGAACTTGCCCCACTCCCAAACTCCACACAACTAGTAAGATGTGAGGGCTCAACACCAAGAGTTAGGAAGGGCACAAATTGTATGAGTTTGACTGAATGGAATGATGAAAGATAGACAAACCAGTGACAGAAACCAAACTTAGACCTACACACGTACCCTACTCAAAACTACCACCAAGCTTAGAAGGCAACTTACTTTCTAGTTTATCTAGAATTAGATCTATAAATGACAACTTGGTTGACAAAATATGGTTTTGAGGATTTGATCTCATTGGAATTTGGACACTTATTTTCACTTAATATAATTTGATTTGTATTTCTAAAATACCAAGATTTGTTAATTTGTGTGAATGGACCCCCCACACCTTGCCCCATGGCATAAATAAGAAGCATGGGTTTTTCACCAAAGGCAGGATATAAGCGAGTAAGGGCACTTCTTTCCTTTCGTAGCCTCGCACCACCAGTAAGAGATGCAGGCTTATCACTGAAGGTTGGTGGGGCAAATAAGTGTGTAAAATAAAATATTCTATTTGCTTGAAATTTTTAATTCTATTTTATTTTAGGACTTCTGATTTGTGATTTTGGGATATCCTTGTTTCAAAGAGATGTAAGAGAGATAGATGTGACACCAAGAAGCTTCTAGAACAGACCGTAGGTAAGAAGAACTTCACCTAGTAGAAAGAAAGAGCAAAACCAAGTATGCAGGCCTTGGTATGGTTTTCATCAATATTTGTCTATCAAAATTGATGAAAATATTTTGAAACTACTTGATGATGTTTGAAGAGATGTGATTTAAATGCTTTTGCCAATATTTTCAGAAATTTATAATAGATTTCTTAAGAGTAAGTTTCTTGACTAGAAAAGTGACATGGGAGCATGAGAATCTACAAGCAGCTTTTCTTCGTACCTGACCTCCCGAGGTCGTGCCGAGACATCCGGTGGAAATGGAATATATATGGATACAGACAAACTAATTGGGAAATCTTATATCTTTGACACACAATAATAGAATTTGTTAAACTAAGGTAAAGAAGGCTCTCCTAACCTGAATTGGTGTAATGGATCATTCAGATATAATAGTTGCTCGAAGGCTCCAATCAATGTCGAGATTTCCTGAGATCCTATTTATTGGTTGTTGGATACGTGGAAAATGACCTGTAGGTGCTTCGTGTATATTTCCAGACAAGTTCACGGAAAATGGTGATGAGAGGCATAGTGGATCCTCCAGAGTTTTATGGACGATTCTCTGGTCTAGTCCAGAAATCCCTAGCCTAATGGGCTGCTATGTTTAATATGGAGAATTGTGTAATGATGTCTGATAGAAGTGGCGAGGATCTGAATATTAGTGTGCATAAACCAGTGTCAATGTTTGATTGATTAGCAGGCCCGTTGGGTTGTGGGACATGTGGATCACAACCGTAAGTTTGTGGTTGTGGCAAACCTCCTATGGTCATACGAGGAGTCAATATCTTCTCCCGACTATCCAATAGTCATAGGCCTTTTCAGCCTCTATGTTTAGAACTAGAAGTTGTATAATTTTCTTAGAATACCTTATGGGTGTTCTGGAAACTTGAATACGTAAGGCAATATCTATGTCGATGAGGAGGTCTCTTGTGTTAGGCTGTGGAAACTCGAATACGTAAGGCAATATCTATGGCAACTTGAATACTGTTGTCCACTCAAAATTCCCTGCTCTTAAGAAAGTGAATTTTCAAAATTTTGAGTTTAAGTGTCTTCTCTGTTGTACTGAAAATGTTAAAAGTCGTGAAATTGAGAAAATCTGCGTTTTTGGGTCATTTTGTGTGTTTTTCGATCCTGTCAAACATTTTTGTCCCGCGTGTCCCAAGTTCAAAAGTGTGCTCTATTCCCTGATTGGCCGATTTCCCTGAAGTTTGTCTTTTTCGGCCCCGTCGAAACTTTTTGTCCCAAATGTCCCAAGTCAAATTGTGCAAGTTGTTCCATTTTCGGCCGAAACACCCGAACCACGTACTTCGCACTTTCTTGTCCCAAGTGTCCCAGGTTCAATCGGGCAAGTTGTTCCATTTTCAGGAAAGTTGTTCCATTTTCGGCTGATTCACCTGAACCTCGTACTTCGCGCTTTCGCATCCCAAATGTCCCAAACTCTTCCGGACCCATTGTCACCTATTCGTCTGATCCGGCCAAGTCACGTGTTTCGCGTCCTTTCGTCCCGCATGTCCCAAAAGGCATTTGTGCGTCTTTTCCCCGCTTCGCCCGAATCAGCCGAGCCGTGTGTTTCGCGCTTTCGCGTCTCACATGTCCCAAATGAACCAAGTGCCATTCGTGCTTATTTTTCCCGCTCTACCCAAATATCATGCTTATTCAAATTGGTAGGTATGTTTTA
>CM034155.1:532358927-532644061 GCA_019776745.2 Taxus chinensis | reverse complement strand
AATCTACATATATATATATACATGTATATATATATCTATGATGTATATGATATATATTATCATATATATATATATATTTGGATCTAGATCTTTTTGCATCTAGAATTTTGTGATTCGTTTCCCATGTGTACACTAGATGTTTTTAGAGTATTCCTTTTTATATGCTTCTCAGAATGTATGCAATGGATGACAAGTGATAACAAATACTGAACATAATGTTTTACTTTATTTGCTTTTGTAATGCTGATATGTGATGATGTAAAACATATTGTAGTACTGAACTTTTGGCTTCTTTGGGCAATGTCTGTTGTTTCTTCTTATGTTGGCAAAATGTGATGAATGTATAGTGATAAAGAGATGAACTTGCCCCACTCCCAAACTCCACACAACTAGTAAGATGTGAGGGCTCAACACCAAGAGTTAGGAAGGGCACAAATTGTATGAGTTTGACTGAATGGAATGATGAAAGATAGACAAAACCAGTGACAGAAACCAAACTTAGACCTACACACGTACCCTACTCAAAACTACCACCAAGCTTAGAAGGCAACTTACTTTCTAGTTTATCTAGAATTAGATCTATAAATGACAACTTGGTTGACAAAATATGGTTTTGAGGATTTGATCTCATTGGAATTTGGACACTTATTTTCCCTTCATCTAATTTGATTTGTATTTCTAAAATACCAAGATTTGTTAATTTGTGTGAATGGACCCCCCACACCTTGCCCCATGGCATAAATAAGAAGCATGGGTTTTTCACCAAAGGCAGGATATAAGCGAGTAAGGGCACTTCTTTCCTTTCGTAGCCCTCGCACCACCAGTAAGAGATGCAGGCTTATCACTGAAGGTTGGTGGGGCAAATAAGTGTGTAAAATAAATATTCTATTTGCTTGAAATTTTTAATTCTATTTTATTTTAGGACTTCTGATTTGTGATTTTGGGATATCCTTGTTTCAAAGAGATGTAAGAGAGATAGATGTGACACCAAGAAGCTTCTAGAACAAACCGTAGGTAAGACAAACTTCACTTAGTAGAAAGAAAGATAAAAACCAAGCATGCAGGCCTTGGTATGGTTTTCATCAATATTGTCTATCAAACTTGATGAAAAGATTTTGAAACTACTTGATGATGTTTTAAGAGATGTGATTTGAATGTTTTTGCCAATATTTTCATAAATTTGTAATAGATTTCTTAAGAGTAAGTTTCTTGACTAGAAAAAGTGACATGGGAGCATGAGAATCTACAAGCAGCTTTTCTTCGTACCTGACCTCCCGAGGTCGTGCCGAGACATCCGGTGGAAATGGAATATATATGGATACAGACAAACTAATTGGGAAATCTTATATCTTTGACACACAATAATAGAATTTGTTAAACTAAGGTAAAGAAGGCTCTCCTAACCTGAATTGGGTTGTAATGGATCATTCAGATATAATAGTTGCTCGAAGGCTCCAATCAATGTCGAGATTTCCTGAGATCCTATTTATTGGTTGTTGGATACGTGGAAAATGACCTGTAGGTGCTTCGTGTATATTTCCAGACAAGTTCACGGAAAATGGTGATGAGAGGCATAGTGGATCCTCCAGAGTTTTATGGACGATCCACTCAAAATTCCCTGCTCTTAAGAAAATGAATTTTCAAAATTTTGAGTTTTAAGTGTCTTCTCTGTTGTACTAAAAATGTTGAAAGTCGTGGAATTGAGAAAATCTACGTTTTTGGGTCATTTTGTGTGTTTGTCGGGCCTGTCGGACATTTTTGTCCCGCGTGTCCCAAGTTCAAAAGTGCGCTCTGTTCCCCGATCGGCCGATTTCCCCGAAGTTTGTCTTTTTCGGGCCCGTCGGAACTTTTTGTCCCAAATGTCCCAAGTCAAATTGTGCAAGTTGTTCCGTTTTCGGCCGAAACACCCGAACCGCGTACTTCGCACTTTCTTGTCCCAAGTGTCCCAAGTTCAATCGGGCAAGTTGTTCCATTTTCGGCCGATTCGCCCGAACCGCGTACTTCGCACTTTCGCGTCCCAAATGTCCCAAACTCTTCCGGACCCATTGTCACCTTTTCGTCAGATCCGGCCGAGTCGCATGTTTCGCATCCTTTCGTCCCACATGTCCCAAAAGGCATTTGTGCATCTTTTCCCTGCTTCGCCCGAATCGGCCGAGCCGCGTGTTTCGCGCTTTCGCGTCTCACATGTCCCAAATGAACCAAACGCCATTCGTGCTTATTTTTCCCGCTCTACCCGAATATCATGCTTATTCAAATTGGTAGGTATGCATTAAATGTGCATTCATTGTCTTTCTCTCTCCTAATCGGCTATATAACGAGCGACCCTCCTACGCGTTTTTCACATTGCTTTCATGCTATCCTTTGCTCGAACCCTTGCAATCTAAAAACATGCGCGTGTATCCGTTTCCTCCGTAATTCCTTCCCGAGTCTAGTTTGTGTCTCTATCCTCCGAGTTACTATCAATATGAAGATCAAATTTCAAGGACAGGAACAAATCTCGCCACTAGAATCTGTCGTTCACAATATTGGGGACAGTGAAGCTCGTCATCTTGATTTCAGTGATTTTTGGGCAAGGATGGCAGATGCAAACCCTACACCAATGGCACAGATGATTCACGACAGCGGTTTGGCTTTTGCTGGAGGTTTCCCAATCTCGATGCAATGTGCTAATACAGTGCTTTCATGCGGAGCTCACTTCGACCCTGATTCGAGCGAATTAACCAATGTACACGGGGAACTCATCGCCAAGCTGGACGCTGCCGCCATTAGCACTGCACTGAGGATTCCAAAAACGGATAATGCCATAGTTGTTTCCCGGGATCAAGCACAGGCCCTGTTTAATCAAGACAGCGACAAATACAAGGCGCAGGTGGCGAAGTCATGGCTTAAAAACCCTAAGAAGGGAGCATCTCGTCTATCCAAGACTCTCTTCCGAGCAGATTTCAATGAAGAGTTGTCAGATTTCATAATCCTACTGGCTCGGGTTATGGGCTTACCTTCTACTAACGAGTTCCATTTCTGGATGTGCCCGCTCATCAGCATGGTGTGCGAGGGAACTCAAAATATCAACTGGGCGGAAATCATCAGCATGAATTTGGCGGAGTAGCTGTCCAATGTACAGCAAACGAAGAAGTTCTACATGACTTCGTACCTGATGTATACTCTGGCGGCATCAAGGCAATGGTTTGGTTTTTCTTACATTGATGCCCACAAGGATGATCCTGTATACGCCTACTGCCCGCAGTTCACCCTAGAGACCAGTAATCGCAATTTCAGAAGGGTAAATGATGCTTTCACCATGTACGTGGTCAGGTTGCTTGAGGGTGACACTGCTAGAAGGTTTTCTGATGAAGCCATGAATCTGATATCGCACTACGGTGCTTATTTTATCCAATTCAGAAAATTATCTTATATCAGGCTTGCTGGCGATGAGAGCACCCCTTTGAGACTTCCCATGTTCTGCAGTGATAAGATGGCCTTGATAGAAGTATGCAGGCAGTTAGATAAATTACACAGAACCTGCAGAGACAAGAAGATTTCTGGTTTGCACTTTCCCATCTCTTTGGGAAATTACACTTGTAAAACAGCCCTGGACGCACAGAACATAGAAAGAGCCCTGGTTCCTATCACCGTTCATTTCTTTAAGCCAAGAACTTGCTTCGACTTGAAGAAGTTCATTGAGCAGAACATCAAGATAATCTATCATCATAGGGCGGATACAGAGGACTATTGGGCTGACTATGCGATTGATTTTGAAGCTAGAAGGAGGCACTATGGCAGGTTCTCTCTGTAATTGATTCAAGAACTTGGCTTGTACCAAGTTCCTGAAGGACTCCAGGATGACAATTCTGATCTATACTCATATGAGTATGACAATGTGGTTAAGCACACTCCCTTGGAGGACTTGGATTGGAACAGGAAAGAGAAAGATGATCTGGCCGAGATCCTTGCTCCAGTCTTAATCAGGACTAAGGTCTGGTTTGACAGGAAAGTTCGAGAGCTCAGAAGGCACTCAGGAGAATCCTCTTCTAAGGATGTTTCAACACCAAGGAGGGAAGCATCGACTCCCATATCAGACACACCTGTGCAAACCCCTCCTGCCTCATCAACGCAAGGACCTGCAGCTTCCACTCCTTCTTCATCCACTCAAGTGTACCAGAAGAAACTCAAAGAAGTTAAGAAGGAGCCTGTGGAAAAAGATCCTCAAAGAAAGTAGGGAGAAATGCCTTTGGGACCAGAGAACATCATTGTTCTCAGTGAAAGTGAAGAGAGTGAAGTGCCAGCCCCTGCAAATGCTCCTGAAGATCCAACGGATAGAGATAAGGAAGTCCAGAGCACTGAACTTCCAAGTGCTATTGATTCCTCTGCAGCAATTGTCTCCAGCGCCCCACTCACATCTCAACTTGAGACCACAGCTGTGCAAACCTTGAGCGTCATGAGCTCTATGTCTCTTGGTCCTCTTGCCCCTCCTGCTGCTTCCTCTTCCTCTTTTGCATGGGTCCAACCTTTTGTTGACGGTAGAAAGAGAAAATCTTCCTCTCGGAGCTCAGGGCCAAATTTTGATGCTGTGGCAGCCTTGTTAGGCACTACTCCTTCTCATGCCAAGAAATCCAGAATCACCTCCAGAATAGTGTCTGATGCTCAAGGTCAGGAATTCCTGGAGATTGTTAAGCCTACAATAGACAAATCAGAGCAGGACTTGCAGGCATCTGACTTAGAACTCTCAAGAATTCCAATGGGAGAGTCTACTCCTGAAGGTGAGATCCACAACCTCCAGGAAATAGTCACAAGAGTCATTGGGAGGGTAGAGAAAGGGCAGCAAACTATTGAACAGTTGGAGGAACAAGCCCAGATTCTCACAAGTTTTATCAAATCTCTTTTGTCTAAGGACAAAGTTTTGGACCCTACCCCATTGACTAATCTTCCACCACCTATAATTTTGAGCCAAGATGAAGTACATAGTATCAAAGATATGCACAAGTATTCTATCTATGGAAGAGCTATGGAGGCCATGGTGGAAGATATGCTTGTTGCAGGATTGAACTTCATCGATGAAGCTTTCAAACTCCACGGAAAGGTGAACAATTTGCAACAGAGGTTCTCCTCCACTATCGGGGTCATAGATAAAGAGCTCAAACTCTGGAGCAGTTGCATAGTAGACCTCCGTCTCATGGGACAGACAGATGAGAACATTTTATTGGCAAATAAGGTTTTTGATGATGCAAAGGATAATCTGTCAAAGTCCTTGGTTTACAGCGTGGAGTGGAAGATCAAAGTCTTGGAGGAGGCTTTGGGAGAGCTGAAGAATAGCTGGCAGAAAGGTGAGGCTTTCAAGACACTGGTTGTATCAGCTTTCAAAGACATACACTGTCATCTTCAGGATGAAACTTCTGGTGTGCCTCTTTCCCTGCAAGAAATCAAAGCTCAATTCAGAACTTTTGTCAAAGATCATCTATTCAAGGAAAGCTCCATCTCCAAAGAGAAAATGAAGGAGATCTGCTCTCTTCAATTTGCGATTGAAGAAGCAAATAAAGATTATCATACTCATGTCGAGTTTGATAAAGAAATGGAGAAGTGTCTCGGATTTTGGGGTCAGTCTACAGCCAACATGTCAGTCCCTCGTGGCAGAGACATAGCCGAGGCATTGAAGAGATTCAGGCAGCGAATTTTGAAGTCAGTGGGTCCCTCCCAGTCGTAACCGCCTGTCTTCTTCTTCGTTTTCTTCTCTTCTTTTCTATTTCTTTTTCTCGAATTCATTGTAATTAGTTGAGGTATTGCGATTGGCAATCCTTAACTAATCTTTAGTTAAAAGAAGTAGTTACAAAGAGTAACTGATTTGTAAGCTATATAATGGCCTTTCCACGCCATTTTGAAAGGAGGAAGAACTTGGTTTATTTTCTGAAAGTGTAAATAGATCATAAAGAAATCAATACATAAGGGCTTTCCATTCTTTGTCTATCTGATCTCTGTTATCCCTAAGCTTTCATTTAATTTTTGTGAAGATCATTTGTCTCTAGTTTGTTAGTCTTGCCGATTGCATACTCTCCAACTTTGCAAGCATGGTGATCTTGTATAACCAAGAAGGAACTTTGTGTCCTTGATTAATGAATCTGTGTTATGTTAAGAAATTTTGTGTTCTGGCAGATGTTATTTACAGAACTTTGTGTCTTTAAATTTCATCTTATTTATACGATACAAGTGATCTTGTTTCAATTCACTGTAACTTCGCATACATAAAGAATTACTCTGTTATCTATAATTCTGCATGTTGCCTTTCTACTCATTCTCATATTCTCATTCCTCAGTCCTTTTGTAATTGATGATCTTTATAGAAAACACTTTCGTAATATCCAAGTTCAACTAGAAAATCATGTTTTGTATATTTGTAAATAGGTTCGTTTCTGAATAAGGGAACCTCTCCCATTAAAGAGGAGGGACTTCTTGTCCCTTGACTGTTGCTCTTCGTAAAGTCCTATTTGATGACCAACAAATACGTAAGCCAATATCTATGTCGATGAGGAGGTCTCTTGTGTTGGGCTGTGGAACTAAAGGATCGCAACCAAATATTTGTTCTCTTTCGAGTTCTTGTAGGGTCATGCGGATATCCTATCAAAGTAGTTTGTAGTTGGGGTGATTTGACCAGAATGTGTATGCCTTGTCATCTTCAATATTCAACTCTCTCAATTGTTCACTAATTTCTCATAGGTTTATTGTTGTTCGATAAACCTGAATCCTAAGGTCTTGATCTATATCAGCTAGTATTGTGGGGAGATTTGGTTGAGGCACTATTAGTTCAAACACGTATTCTCTAGGTTCTCTAGGTCTCGTGATTTTCATGAAAAGATTATTCAACTTTAATTGAAATGAATAGACTAATTATGAAAGATATATCTACACTATGCATATATATTTTTTATTTTTTGTATTTTTGATGAAGTATTCTAATGAAATTAAAAGAGTAGCTATTCTAATATATTCATAAAATGGACAATTAATCTAGTAACAGAATCAAAAAAAGCAACGTAGCCTGGTATAGCTATTTGCTTGTGCAGTTGTGAGTTTATCCTAAATATTTAAATAACCAACTAGTTTAATAAAAAAGACTTCTGATCCTACCTCAAAAGTGAAGAATGAATCATATTTTCTTAGAAACTATCATTCCCCACAGCTTCCCTGGCAATATCGAAAGCAATATTTTAACTGAAATGAAATAATTTGCAACTCTATTTGATATATTTTAACTACAACTTTGATAGCTCAAACCTGGAGTTTACAGAACAGTGGTAAATCTGTTGTGTGTGACTTTGTCCCCTCAGTGTGATCTCCTCGTTCCTTCGTGCTCTCATGAGTCCAGAAAAGTGTGTATATGATAGTGTCAGTAGAAGAAGATACTCGAGGAATCTTTGGATATAAACCAAATACAATGCAAGTAAGAGAGGGATAGTGCAAGTGAACAAAGCTTGTCTATGCAATTCCTAGCAAGATTTATTGAGGGAATACAACACAAATACACCGAGAATTCTGGAAACTATCTCTTGTAACAAACAAAACTTGCAACTCTAAGATGGATTCTAATTTAAAATGAAACTATCCTATGCTAAACTAATTGTATGGGACAACAATGAAGTAAGATGAAAGCAAGAATATCAAATGATCTCTAATACAAAAATGACAGACTGGTAACTAATGCAAAATATGAAACTACTGCAACTTATGCAAGAACTTCAAACAAACTAAATATTTAAACAGAGAAGGAGAGGGGCCTTTTGTTTGAAAACAAGTTGGCTATTTATAGCATTTGCATTTACCAGAGGGTAAATCCAAATTGATCTCTTTTACTATAAACAAATGGAAAACACTATTTACCAGGTGGCCAAAACATAAATGCAAGCCAAAGTGGTTGAAGAATGTGGGTGAAAGTTGATTTTTTACATTTGACGCAATCATTGGAATGTTCTAGAAAATGCGCACAGGACCGCCACCTAAGCAGGGCAGTGGTCCTGTCACTTAAGACCAAAATGCAAAGAAAAAGTGGGTAGAGGACAGAATAAAGCACACGGAGCTTGGATAAAGCATTTGGGATGCAAACATACAGTTGGTGAGCTTTTCTGGATATCGAACACCTTGCGAAGAGACCTGAATCATGATTGGGGTTTCCATAACCTCTTTCCGGCAATATAGTACCTACATTTTTGGGTACATATAGACACCATTCACATCCTTCTTAAACAAAACTTTATCTATAAGCACATAGGGGATGCTATGAAACCTGAAATGCCTCCTCATAGACTTTCTCAATTCTTCAAGGAAATGACCTATTTGAATAAAATGCACAATATCCTAAGTCCAACAAGAATTAGGTGGGAAATTGGCTAATCTCTCTTGATTATATTGCAACACCAAAATAACTTCTCCTTCATCTCTTAACTTGGCATGCTGATTGGAAGCCAAGTTTAATATCAATGGCATATTCCATGACCTTGGTTATCCAACCAACTCTTTTTTCATTAAGGTCCTTATTTAAAAGAAATTATTTTACACCAGCATGTGTAACTAGTAAATGGATTCTGCTATTTGATATTAAATGCCTAAATTTCTTTAGGCTTCTTATCACAACAAAGGCATGCTTCTCATTAAATGAATATCTCACCTCATAATCCTCAAGGCCTTGGTTGAATAATAAAATAGGGTGCTCCACTCCCTCTTGATTTAGTTGTACTAGTATTGTAGATATTGCATCTGTGCCACCAAAAGCATATAGAGTGAATTCTTTCAAAAAATATGGATTGATGAAGGTTGGAGCCTAGATTGATGGCCTAAAAAATCTCCTTGCCTTCTACCATCCACTTGAAATCCATACTTTTCTTCAACATCATAGTCAATGGCTTCACCAAAGTGGAAAAATCAAGCACAAATATGTGAACAAAATTTATCCTTCCCAAGAAGCTTTGGAGAGCCTTCTTATTACTTGGAAGTGGTAGTACACGAATAGCTTTAACCCTTTCTAGATTAATAGTGTCCTAGGAGCTTAGACATAATGTGGCTTAGGAGATTACCTTCATGTGAAAGGAAGACATAATTTTTTGGATTTAAAGACACTCTGAATCTTCTGCATCTTTGGAAAAATTTCCTAAGGTGGAAGAGGTGACTTGCTACATTTTTGGAGAATACAATGATGTCTTCTAGGTACACAAGAAATATCTTTTGTATCAGCCCTTTGAACACCATATCCATAGCCTTTTTAAAAATTTATTCCTGCATTTAACAAGTCAAATGACATCTTCCTATAAGCATTCATTCCCCACTTTTTGGTGAAGGTTTTTTTGAATTGATCTTCCTTTTTCACTATAATCTGGTTGTATCACAAGTAGCCATCAACGAGTAAGAACCTCTCCGATCCAACTACTACCTGTAGGATTTTCTCCATAGAAGGAAGTGGGTAATGATCTTTGAGTGAAGCTCTATTTAAGTCCCAAAAGTCCACACATAATCTGATTTCCCCATTTCTCTTTCTTACTGGCACCAATTTTGTTACCCAACTTGAATGTTTAATAGGGAAGATGATACTTTCCTCTATCAACTTATTCAGTTCTTTCCTTATGAGGTGATCAATGTGAGGATTGATTGGTCTTTTTTTTCTATCTAATAGGTTTGGCTCCTGGGTCCAATTCGATAGTGTGTTGTGCCAACTTTGGATTAAACCCCCTCAACTCCTTGTGGCTCCATAAAAAGACATCTGGGAATTCTTGGAAAATTTGTATGAATTCATATTTTTCTTGATCAACGCTTAAATTTCAATTTTGAAGTACTTTTCCTTCTCCCACTAAAATGGACTCTAAATATTCACCCTTTTCTTGAATGTTTTCCTTCTCCTTTCAAAACTAGTCATTGGGATTTAATATTGAATCCAATGTTACTAATCCCTTTGGTAGCTTTTTTGTCTTTAATTGGACCACTTGATCACCATACTCTTGCTCCAACTTGTCTTGGTTCCTAGGAGAGAATTCAACCTTTTCCTGTAGAAAATTTATGATCAGCTGATCACTCTCAAACACTTTCCAGATGGTGTTGCTTTCTGGGAATGCTAGCCTTACCACTACTTTGATGTGAGGTTGAATTTGATCTCTCTTTATACTATCAACTACATCAAATGCTGCCCCAATTACTGCAAGCCTATCTGAATCCTCATTATTCTTCCTTGGAATGGAAATTATGTTGAATGCCTTAAAATCTTCAAAGAGGTCTCATATCCAGTTCTTGTAAATCTTGAGAAGATCATTCTTGGCAACATTTTATCCTTTGGCCTGATTAACAATCAGCTCATTACCTCTAAAAACCTACAACTTCTTGATACCTCTTCTTCTTTCCCAATGTAGTCTGTGGATCAATCCTTCATACCCCCCTGTGTTATTTGAGCAATTGAATTGAAACCAAAAAGTTGAGTAGTATTCATTACCTTGAGGTGACACAAAAATTTCTCCTCCTCCAAATTTTTTTCTACTCCTCAAGCCATTGAAGAATAGCTTCCATACTTCATTATCATCTGTTCTTGTGAGACTAGGAAGAGGTGTGTTTTTCTCATGCAAACAATAAATTCCCAACTCATCCTCCTCCATCTCCTTGTATGGATAATAGTTGTGTCTTTTATTTTCCCATTCATCAAGAGTTTAGTATGGAATTTTTCCAACCTTAGTATCTACTTCTTGAGTGCTTGGACAATCTTCTTGATCGAAAGTTAAGAAATTTGCATTGATTGGGCTTAGGACATGAGGTTCAATATGGAAATTTTTAATAGAATTAGATATGATTATATCCTCAGATCCATACCTTTTCCTGAAGAGCATATGTGACCAATCAGTTACTAAGTACCCACCAATTTTAGCTGTGAAGTCCCTTGATAAGCATAAGGCAAAGAGTGGTGGCAAGTTGATCACTGAGACATATTGCAAGACTGTGACATTGGGACATGCATGCAGCATAAGGCTCAACCCTTTGATTACTCAAAAAATTGTCATTGTTATCCTGTCAAATTTCACTACACCTTTAGAAATTACTTCATACTTAATACCCAGCGGATCAACTATCTTTTTAGGCATCACTGAGCTACTTTCTCTTGAATCAATCATGCAATTGTGCACAAGATTGCTTCCAATAATTAGATATATGTATAATGGAGAAGACTTCATGTTTTTACCTTGTTGACCTCCTTGACTCCTTTCTTGTTTATTTTTATTAGTGAGCACTTTCTCTTGATCCTTAGACAACGTCTTTGATACAAACCAATTTGTCATGGCTGCTTGTAACAAATATCTTTGGCCTAGAATTTTCAATGACGCCGACATAAAAATTCTTACATTGGTATTTTTCATTTGATCAATAATGTTACAAGAAGATTGGTTCTCCTTCTACTTCCCTTTACTTGGCACATCTTTCTCTTGCACATAACCTGCTACAATTGGTACTTGAGTTGGACTAGATGGTGGTTTAGGCTGATTTTGAATGTTTGGGGCTGCACTTGGGTTGCTAATACCACAAAGTGTGGTATAAGGTTGAGAGGTAAATGGATTATATGACTTCCCTTCCTATATATTTCACTACTTGGACCTTGTGTTGGCTGCCACATCTTGAGAAGGGGACTAATTTATTCCACAAAAATCCTCTGCTTGCCAATTAACAAGTGTCATCTCACTTGGAGGTGCTTCTTGAGTACTCTCTTGCTGCTAATTTTCCTCTTGATTTGTTTCTTGGGACACACCAACCATTTTCACCATTAGATCTTGATTCAAAGCACCGTTGAAACATATTGCTTGATTGTGAGGTTGGTTGCACAGGAAGCGCCATTCATATTCTTGTGCCATGTTGTTTTAAACTAGTACTAAGGCTCTAGATGTAGAGGCAACATTAGGATTATAAGGCTAAAATAGACTCATTGCTTGAGGTTGCCCTTAGTTTTGGTTAGAAAATTGAGGAGGTGGCCTATTTGGTTGATATGGAGGTCTATTTGGTTGGGCTTGAGGCTGATATGGTATGAAATTTTGAGCTTGTTGCCTCTTGAGAGTAACCAACTAATTGCCTAAGTTTTTTAATTGTTTCATAATCTCCTGGAGTTCATTTGAAGGGCTAGAAGAAGAAGTGGAAGCTTCATTTGAACTCTGATATTTGGGATCATGGATAGGGGCTATTGTAAGTGCTTCACTAGAGCTTAGATTACCCATATCCGGATAGAGAGGCATAGGTGACCTAGGTGCAAGTTTACAGACTAAGATCAAACCAAACTTAGATCAAACCAAGAATTGAAAGGGTTTGATCCAAGTTTAGCACATCATACTATTGAATTATAGATAAATTCTAAACCAGTTAGGAAAAAAAGAGGCCTGTAAATCCCAAAATAGAGCCTCTAATGAGGAAAGAATTATCCAAGTTGATTGAATCAGGTATTATCTTTCCAATTAAGCATTCAAGTTGGGTAGGAAATCTTGTTCCTATTAGGAAGAAGAATGGAGAAATCAGATTATGTGTGCATTTCAAAGATCTTAATAAAGCTTCATTAAAAGATCACTACCCCCTTCCAAATATGGATCAAATTTTGAGAACAATTTCTGGTTTAGATAGACTATCTCTTCTAAATAGTTATAATGGATACAATCAGATTTTAATTTGAGAAGAAGACAGGTATAAAACAACTTTTACCACCAAGTGGGGTACTTATGCTTACAAAAGAATGCCTTTTTGTCTTTTAAATGTTGGTGCAATGTTTCAACGCACAATGGACATGGATTTTTGCAGCTTGTTAAATAAATGCATCCTTGTTTATTTAGATGATGTTACTGTATTTTCGAAAGATTCTGATGAACATCTAACACATCTAAGGCAGAATTTTCAGTTATGCAAGCAATTTGGAATATCTTTGAATCCCAAAAAGTCTATCTTTTAAGTACATCAAGGAAATTTATTTGGTCATATTGTTTCTAAGGAAGGATTAGCAATTGATCCTTTCAGAATCGAAGCCATATCACAGCTATCTTTGCCTCATCAAAAGAAGGCATTATAAAGTTTTCTTGGAAAAATCAACTTTGTTAGAAGATTTGTTCCAGATTTTGTAGCATTGGTTAAACCATAAACATCTATGTTAAAGAAAGAGAAAACTTTCTCTTGGACCAACGAAGGGAGGGAAGGGTTTGAAGCAATCAAAACAACCATCTCTCAAGGTCTTATTCTTGAAAATCCAAATTTTGATAAATATTTTACAATGTATGCACTTGTGGAACTGAAACAATCTCAGCTATATTAACTCAGGTTAATGATGAAAATATTGAATAACCAATTGCTTTCTTTGGACAAATCTTGCATGATTATGAAACAAGGTACACATTTCTTGAGAAATAAGTACTTTCAGTAGTCAGGGGACTAAATAATTTTAAGTATATGTTTTCAAACAATAAAATCCATGTTCTTGTTTCTCATCCAAGTGTGAAAGATTTCTTGTTAAATAAATAATTGAATGAGAAAAGAGTAGGTTGGATAACTAAAGTGATGGAATATGATGTTGATATCCGGGTTGCTAAAACTGTTCGAGGAAAAGGTTTGTGTGAGCATATAATTACTGATATGGAAAAATAGCAAGCTGCAGAACCAGAAGATTCAAATCAGCATGCTGAAATTACGTATCAGCAATCAGACATTATGGTTCAAGCAAAAAAATCAGAAACTTGAACTTGCTCAAGAAACTCAGGAATCAAGACGGATGACTGATTTGGTTAACTATTTACAACATGGCACCTATCCAGAAGGTATGGACAATAATTAACAAAGATATTTCAGATTACAAGTTGTCCCCTATATCTTTGTTGATAGTGTGTTGTTCAAAAAAGATATAAATGGAATCTTGCTGCGATGTGTTGACTATGATAAAATTCAGAAATTACTATCTGAATTCCATGAAGGACCTGCAAGAGGTCACTTCTTAGCACCTACAATAGCTTTAAAAATCATGGAAGCTGGTTACTATTGGCCTGGCATATTCAAGGACTATTTTGAATGGATCAGAAAGTGTAAAAAAAATTCTTTCTTTGTTGGAAAAGAACATTTAGCTTCGTTGCCTTTACAACCTATTTCAATTGATCAGCCTTTTATGTAATGGGGTCTTGACTTTATTGGCATGATAAACCCACCTTCATCACAAGGACATAAGTGGATCTTAACTGCTACAAATTATTTTACACGATGGACTGAAGCAATAGCCTTGAAAGATGCTAATGAAACTTTGATACTATCCTTTTATGAAGGTATAGTTTACAGATTTGGTGTTCCAGCAACTATCATATCAGATAATGCTTTAGCATTTCTTGGTGTGAAGATAACAGATTGGGCTGTCAACCATGGAATTTACTTAAGTTCTTCATCTAATTATTACCCACAAGGTAATGGATTGGCTGAAAGTACTAACAAGAACCTTTTAAGGATAATCAGAAGAACACTCAAAGATAATCAAAGATCTTGGCAACTGATGTTGAATTCAGCACTTTGGGCTGACAGAGTGACTCCTAAAAGATCAGTTGGAAATTCACCATACAAACTTGTGTATAGAAAAGGAAGTAAGAATGCCTATTTCTATTGAGTTACCTGCATTAGATTTGCTGCACCAAATGGAGCTGCTTGAGAATGAACCATTGCAGGTTTGTTATGCAGAGTTAATGGAATTACAAGAGCTACGAGATCAAGCTCATTTAAATATGGAAAATAATCAGAAACAGATGAAGAAGACTTTTTAGAAGAAATCCAAATTCAGAATCTTTAATGAAGGAGATATTGTGTTGAAGTGGGATGCTGATCGTGCAAATCCAGGAAGACACACAAAGTTTGATACAATTTGGAGTGGTCCTTACATGATTTTGGCTTACAAAGAACACAATGCTTTTCAACTTTCAAAGCTGAATGGAGTGGAAATTCCCATTCCTGTGAATGGTATGTTTCTCAATCACTGTTATTGAAAATATTATAGTGATTATTAGAGTAGGATTTCCCTTTAATAAGTGTAATTTCTACACATTGCATTATTTTTCAATTCAATATGTGCATTCGTGCACGTGATCTGGTTTTCCATATCCTTTCCCAGTTTTAGTTTGTTTTGGAAGGGTTGGACCTTCAGTAAGGCAGACTTTGGTTACATGTTTGTACTCCATACCCAATGGACAAGAGCAAGACATTGGTCTATAAGCTAGCAGGCAGCTTTCCCCGTAGGATCACCAGAAATGTTGAAAATTTTTGCACTTGTGCAAAAATGGGCAACTCAAAACTTTGTTACAATGGATAGCATTGGTGAAGTATACCTAAGCTAGGGGAGATTTTTCAGATAATGTTGTTACTGCAGAATTAGTTAACTGATTACATGAAATCTACAGCTATGTGCTCTATTACAAAACGTAACAAATCACATAGTCTACAATTTCATGACTATCTTCAGCAAAAGAACACAAGGCCCCGAAGGACAGTTGTGTTGTCTTGATAAAGACATTCAATCAAAAAATAGGTGAAATGCTAAGTTTTGGAACAACAAACATAAATGCAGATTGCAGAAATGAAAGCTAATTACTGAATGTTACAAGTTTTCTTAATGTTCTTTCCTTCATGTTTAAGACATTCAATTATATTACTGAGTTGTTTAGTTCATCATACAATCCATACAGAAAGCTGAAATGCAAAAAGAAATATACAACTCAATTTCAGAATTCAATGTTTTATTCATAAGGAATTTTCAAATGTTTCCCACACAAGTCATGGGATGTAACTAAAAATTAAAGTACAGCTACCAAAATAAGAGGTACACATGCATGAAAAAGAAAATAAAGGAGTATGAGTGAACCCATCATTTCCTTAGGGGTTTTCTTCTTTGTTCGAGACATCTCCACTTCTGGCTTTGTTCCTTCTCCATCTTCATTGCTCAGATCATTGTACCTAAAAAGAAAGAAAGAGAGAAATATCCATTACGAGCTCAAGGATCAATCCATATTCCTATATTGTCCTAATTTGTGCTTATGAATCTCTTAACAACAGGAGATATAGTTTACTTAAAGATCAAACTGCATACATGTTTTACTCACTTAGAAAGAAGGAGAGAGAAGAAAAGAAGAAAACCATAGACATAAGAGAGGCCAAAAATCCTAAATATTTTCTAACTGGTTTCTTAAGTGTGTAGGTACAGGTTGCAGCCAAGAAGAAATAAATCAAGTCTTTCACTATAAACATAGATTGCAGATTTCAATGACTCCTATCATATGGCATAAAACAGATAAGTCTTAATTACATGCTGGAATAAAGGAAGAATGCAACTCAAGTTTTAACAACTTTCCTATAAATGGAAGAAGTTACAGTAGCAGAAGAGAGACTGGAAAATAGAAGTACATGTTTGAGTTCGCAACTAAAGAAGAAGAATTAGATTTCAAGAAGTTGAAGTTAACTGGAAAGAAAGGGTTACAGCTGAAACAAAATGAAAAAGAAGATTCTGGGAAAATTTTGATAGGGCTTTGCCATGTAAAATGGACATTTATGACTTTTTATCATGTTTTTTTTAACTACTACATGCTTTAAAAGAACTATGCAAATCAAGTAAGTGATACAGAAAAGTAGAAAAACATGCCATGATCAAGATAACAGTTATTATGTTTCAGTTTCCAACTACCAAATCGGCTTCAATAGAAAGGTGTTACATTCTGTATTCTGAATCAGAAAATACAATTACTACAGCTGAAAGGGAAGGAATAGAGAATTCTGGAAAAAAACTGTTAGGGCTTCGCCATGAAAAATCAACATTTCAAGTTTTCCAGCAGGTCAAAAATACTACTATCAAAGAAATAACGCATCTAAGTACAAGAAACAAGATTACAATATTCCAACAAAGTGATAGAATCATCTTTAGAATCAAAGTATGCAACTACAGGTTACGAAGGATCATTTCAGAAGGTGAACTGAAGAAATACAAAAGAATGCAAGTTTCAGACTTTTCATTTTATCGTTTTTATCAAACTCAGAACTTTGTTTCTGTATCTAAAGAAAGTAGTATTTTAGACTTTCAAGGATAAGCAAAGTGAAACATTCATTCTTCATCTATCCTTGAGTAGATAATCCCATATCAAGTTACAGAATAACAGAGTTCAAAAAGTGAAAGAAGCCAAGCATCCACAACCATCCCACACAAAGAAGAGGCAGAGGTCAATAAAATAATCAACACTACTGAAGGAGGCTGCAAGCTAACATTTAAATTCAGATTTTGATATTTTTGAGGGGTTTCAACAATAAAAGAAATACATAACTTCAAAATTTTATGCTCAAAACATGAAAATCAGAGTTTGTTAACCTTCTAAGTAGTACTATGTTGTACCCAGATGAAGACTCATACAGACTAGAATTTCGAGCTAAGAAAATGACAATGAGTTCACAACGTAACAGTCTTTCAGGACACTCCTTAGAAGCGGAGCTTTGAAATCAAAGTAATGATGACATGCAGTCAAGAAGAAGTGCATGTTACTAAATCTCCAAACAAATAATCATGACTATAGTAATAAAATAAAGAAGTTACAGAGGGCCTGAAGGAAATGTTCATGACGTACTTTCTTATTTTTTATATGCATAAAATCTCAAGAACGCTATAGAACTCAGGTCTCAACAAATAACTACAGTCACCAATTCAAAAAATCAGAGAAATCAAAGTACAAGGATAACGTAGACCCAGAAAGCTTTCCACAGTTTTACAGAATCACTAAAACATTACAAGTAAGAGAAGTCGAACTCGAATGCCCTCAACTAACTTCAGAAAATCATGGCATTCATTATGTAATATGGTTTCGATGCAATACATTATCAGGAAGCAAACCCACTTCGTATAAGAAAATGGCAAAGATAGTTAACTCTAAACAACTATGAAATCAATTTCAAGTTGCAAATCCAAGAAAGGAAATTATAGTTTCCAACTTTAATCATAAAACCCATTAATGGGTATCATAATCAGAGTAAGAACAAGTACTTACTGGTATTGAAGCTGAGTAAACCCTCAAGAAGTCATCAAGTTCAGAGAAAGAAGATCAAGCTCAGAATGAGGTTCAACTCAAAATGACCAAGGCCGAGCCATGAAATCACACAGAAAATGCAACAAAAGAACGGATCATTAGTATTTCTCGAAGAACAAAGTGGCAATGACGAAGTAAAAGTAATATCCAAGGAAGTCAAGACTTACCTTTCCCTCGTCTAACAGTGTGATAGCTACATAGTTAAGCTTTAAGTTCACGGCAGTGGTGGCCAAGGGGAAAAAAATGCAAAGATCTCCAGAACCAAGAAACTCACATAGCTCTGCAGAAGGTAGAAAACAAAAATTGAGCTAGTATATTGTACAGAAAGAAGGGGCGAGCTCGAACTCAAAAATGGTGACCACATCGAGAAGTATTAAGAAATGAGCTCGCAAAACCTCCAAGAAATACTATAAATAGAGAGATCATGACAATGGAGGCAGAACCCACAACAAGCGAGTTCAAAAGCTTCAAACAATGGTGGAATCCTCTAAAGAGCTCGCACATAACTCAGAAAATGCAAATATATGAACACTTCCAGAACTCTCAGGCAAGAGTGACCAAGTATCAAACTCACAGAGACCAAGAACGCCACAAAACTGAGTTTCAGAGATCAACGATGGCATCAAGCCAAAAATTTCCAGGGATTCACTGCTCTCTGTGAGAAAAAAAGAAATGACCAAAATGATGGAGCTCAAACATTTTAACTAACCCGATAAACCATAGCTTAGCCTAACTCACTTGGAGTTAGTTATCAAACGGTTTGAATTCAATAGGTAAGAAGATCAAAGGTTGAAGATCGATCTCCACACTCTATACAAACCATCATGGTCAGTTTCTACCAACTAAATTAATTGTAGGGTTTAAAACCCTAACTATAGTTTCATATCAACAACACCAAATTCATCAAGGACAGAGATCGAAGATCTGCAACAAATACCTAATTCAACCATAGTTACAAATACCACTGGCAAGCTGGAAAGGGTCAGATAACCATGCAGAGGGGGCTAACCCACATAATCAATCAAAAATGATTACCTTCTAACCTTTCTAAGGTCTTAAACTATATGCTCCTAATCATGCCAACTATGATCACCGAAATGGTGAATTTTAACCAAATATTATCCAATATGCAAAAGTCGACAAAATATACCATGCAATATAATCAAAGGTGGTTACGTATTGTAGTATGGCATGTATACTAATCAAAGGTGGTCAACCTTATAAATTGCTAAGTCCAAAAAGGTGGCCAAACCAAATGGAGATCAGTGGTCAAGTGCAAAGGTGGTCCCCACGGTCAAGAGAGTTGAAGATGATCTGCAGTATATCACCCATGTGACCACTTAGACAAGGAATGTCAAATCAGAATCTAAGCATGGAGGTGGTCCCCATCAAATGGATGTGTGGATGGTTATTTTTGTAAATATTGCAAGTATTGTAATTATTTTTCTCACAAATAGGGAGTTAATTTTTGCATGCCTTCACAAGAGGACAGAACAGACAAGAAGATGAATTCACATGCACAAGGAAAGAGGCTTGTCCAGCAAGCAAGCTTATTATTAGAAAATTATTCACCTTTATTTTCTTACGAATAGAAAAGTCAACTTCAGTTTGATTGTAATGTAATTAAGGATATTAATGCCTATTTGTAATTGCATGTTCTATTTTTATTCCTTTATCTATTATTAAGTAAATGATAAAAATAGGATGCATGGTTGAGTACAAGCCTTACTCTATTTTTAGGAAGGGCGAGGAAAAATATTTTGCTATATATTGTGTGCTTTGGCAAAGCAAAAGGAGGAATTTTTAGATATATGAGTGCTGAAGTAATTTTCTACCAGTTTTTCCCTTTGAATGTGAAGTATTTTCTGTCTTTCCAATTATTTGCAGTCTCGTGTATGTTTTCTATTACTCTTGTGAATGTTGAATTCCTTGATTAATCATCTTACCCTATTACAAATTCAGTAATCTCTAGATGATATTAATGTGTATGTGTAACTTAGCAGTATTGTTGTGATTCTATCCCTCAATACATCAAAGTGTTTACCCTTAATTATCTTTAGAAATCTGTTGGCTTGTGCATCAAAAGTTCATTCCATATCAATTGTGCATGTACTCAGTCAAAGACCTCATACAAGTTTTGTGTATCACCTTAGTTTTAATTCATTTTTTACAGTCATCTTTTACCCTTAAACCCCAGAAATCAGTTTAGGATACATCAATAAGGAACCAACTTTGATACCGTAGACTCATCTCAAATTAGGTATACCCACAAACCTGAGGTGTTTCCATTGTATCCACGAAAGAGAGAGATAAAATTTACAAGCTTATACCACCTGCATCCATCTCTCTACAGGGTGCACTTTCAAGAGATAACAATTACACACCATAGTACTCTTCTAACCATTCATTATCTATATTATCCCTTTCATAATCTACTTCACCATTTATGTCCACTTTGGACGTGGTCTTATCCCTGTATTTTCCATAGTCTTTCAATTTTTCACTACATCCATCTCATTATTCATCACCATTTGATTCTATCACACCCATCACTTCCCCCCTTCTTCACTTTCTTCGATTAGTACAATCCACTTATCAGAAAACTAATACACCTACATTCCATTCAACATCACATATGGTGTAACCATCACTTCACCTACCTTACAGACTTCTCCCATAAAAATATCACTTCCTTCCTCACCACTCATTCAAGATTCATTATTGCTTTTGGTTCCTCTTTTACATCATCTACAATATTTTACAGTCGCTCACACTCCTCTTGCATATATACCTTGTCACGTGTATACACATATTTTTTCATCTCTTCCTTATAAGACACCTTCGCTTGCTCACATTTCTTCAATTCTTCTGAAGAATTCTTCCTCCACCTTTTTACATCCATTCCCACTCATTCAAGCACCATTTTTATTATGATCTCCTCATTCAATCATATAATATATCACACTCACACGGCTATTGGTTCTTATACTTATGCCTCATAAGCCTCCTTCATATATAATTACGCTTCCAAATACTTTCAATTTTATCCCACGTTATCCTTTACTTGGAATTCCTTCTTACTTCACAGTTCCTATTCCATGTTATCATCCCATTATCACACCAACTCGTCATAAGATCCCACCATTGGTTCCTACGCCTTTTTGAGGAATTCATATGTTCTCCACTCCTCATCCACCTGACCTCATCACTAGTACTATGATTCATAACATTGATTTATTTTATTGTCCTCAACCAAAGAATATTCTCACACATCCACCATACTCAACACCATTTTTACATGATTCATCCCCACGTTTATGTTCTTCATACACCACCATTCTATGCATTTTATTTGGCATTCTTGCTTTACTTCTCATCAATGTCATTCCCGCCACTTGAATCATTTATATCATATATTTATTTATTTTGTACATCATTTCCCTTCTTCATATAGTCCCTATGTGGACTAGGGGGATTAAATTTATTTTCACTACCACACTCTACATGCTCTTTACATCCCGCTTCTCTTCATTTATCCTGGATTTGAAACATGAGCTAATTATGTGCACATTCCATTCTATCATTCTTGACAAAAACACAACCATGCATCCCCACACATCTATACATATCTCAAAAATCTAAATTATTCCATATATTTAAAAAAATCAATGCTTGCCCATGGATTTTCTTCCACACTTTCTTTATTTATATTGCATTCCATTTCTCTGTTCACAATTACAAATTTTATTTACAGTTCATTCACATTCCACATCTTGGTGTGTTTCACAAATTTTGGTGCACCATTTGATCATCTTGTTTTCATGTTTCGTGGATCCATAGTCTCTACTACAGTCATTTGAACTTGGTCTCTCTTTACTTGGTGAATTAATAACAACTATCCTTTATGAGATCCATGCACACTTACAAAATTAACAACTTGTCTTAAAGACCCTAGGGAATTATTTGTTGACACTTACCAATGGTCATCTCTTTCATCACTTACACTCCCTCCATCAATCCACTAGTGGTTCTAAACCCCTCAGAAAAATGAGAGAGTTAAATATCATATGAAAAATAAATCAATACAATCAAAAGAAAAATTCAAAAGTAAAGAACAAGAGAAATATCAAACACTCTCTCTCAGGGGTCTTTCTAGTTTCTCTATTAGGGCTATGAACTTTTGGCTAACAATAGAGAAATGTTCCAACTAGAATCAATTGTATCTATGTGAGGGCTATGGATGCCTGGATGGAAGTGGAGCAATATTCGGCTTACAATTACCTTCCACTTCATTACTCACCAATCACTTGTTTCACTCACACCTACATGTTAGCTTGTGTTTTCACTCAGTGTCTCACGGTTCTTCACTTCAAGAAGCAATTCACTCTCTTGTGCACACATAGGATATCAATGATTTATAGGGCTAGTATGTTATCTTGTCTAATTTACACCATGTTAAAAAAATTGTTGTAGCTCACTTGTTGTTTGATGTCTCTTTTCTTCAAGCTCATCATGTGTTCACTACAACTCATGTTTCACACTAGGTCGATCTCACCAGCACATTCCATTGTGATAATCATGTTACTTCAATAGTAATGCTCAACTTTAATGTTTGAATGAACATCTACACACATCTACTAGATTATGCACACAAATTATTCACGTGTTATGTAATCAACATTACATTTTTTCCACTTTCCCAATATTATGCATTTTTGTTCATTTTTCTTGTTCACATTTTTTCCCACCCCTTCTCATAGCATCTCATCATAAATATCACACCTTCGTTGCATTCCTCACACCCTTCTTCACTACCCCTCACCTCACACCCTTACCACCTATCTCATGGATCATCGAGCCAACCAGCTTGTATTCCCCTACTGAGTCGCTACAGTGACTTGGCCAAACATTCCATCTCACCACTCACCCTGAACATTGCACCCATTCCTCCTTCGGTGAGTCACCAGGACATATCAATGCCAAAACCACTGAACTCACACATCTTGCTTCCCACCTAACCCCGCTAGACGCACATACGACCATCTCGACACCTCACCTATGACCAACACAATGTTAATAAACTGAGTTTTCTACTTATCCCCCGTGCACTCCCACTCCCCCCATCATTGCCTTAACTTCCTAGCCTACCCACGGTTGGTCATCAAGCCAACTATGACTCCAAGTCACATCCATGAATTTCGCTTCCCCTTGTAACCCGAATTGAAAACCTTCCCTCCAATCTCCCTCCTCTCTATAATTTTCGTGGCCAGCCCTGGATTCCATGATCCCCATCACCTATCATTGATTCTCACCTCTTCATCCTCCCTTTCCATTATGGTTGAGCCATACCCCAGTTTTTTTACACGTTATTGTCCCTCACCACATTCCCAGCAATGAAGGCCCCCTCCTTTTTTGATTTCCCTTTCCTCACGTGTGTGGCCTATCCTCAACTCTTCTTCTCCCCAACTCACACCAACCATTTTTTGTCTGTGCTCTACTTCCCCAATACTATCTCCCATCGCATTCTCCTCTAGCGGGTTGCACTTGTGACCCCCTCCAACTAATCTCACCACACTCCTTATGTTTCTTATTCACGTCCACTGCTCATCTCGCTAGATTAATCCTATTTACATTTACCTCTCTCAAACACATTCTCTATTCGTCTTATCCCTTCCCCAAATCTCTCCTCCTTGACTACCCCACAAATCACCTACCCTATCCTTGTGTCCGCTCATCGTGACTCTCCCCAACCTCCTTCTCATTCTATCCCCTCACCTAGCCACCCTTATAACTCCACCCTCCCATCTGATCATCACTTCCCATCGAGCCCCTCGCGCCACTTCTATATCTCAAGCACGACTCACATTGTGGTACTCACCTGTGCTTAACCCAGTGATAGCATATTCGCTCTCCTATTCCTCACTTCTTTATAACCCTACTCACATACTATGCTTCCCCCCTCCCATTCATCATGGTAGCAATCGATCCATATCTCACTGAGACCTCACTTGCAGAATCCCACCAGTGGCAATGCGCTTCAATTCTCACCTTTGCAAATCCCCTCCACAACTATCTTCCTAACTATCTTACCGATCTTTGACCCATATCCTCTATACTCACACATGCATCTCCAACATCCAGCTGTGTTAGCTCCCATGTTCTCATCCCCTTCCTACCTGCCCATTCATTCAACCGTCTACTTATAATCCCTCCAACTCTACTTCTCATGCCACCACTTAATCCTGGCATTTCATTCCTTAATAACTCCTTGGGCTCTGAATGAATCCTTGGGAGCTTAAGATATAATTGATTTTTCGTTCCTTGTTGTCTTAGCTTGTATGTCAGCATTTTGAAGGTCTGAAGAAGGAAAGGTGAAGCACAAAGGAGAATATAAGAACTTTTTCTACAACGGCCCCTATCTAGCCAAATCTCAACATGGTGGAAATGCAACTATGATGGCTTGCGAATCGCCATTGATTTCTGGTGAATCACACTGTGATTATCCTACAATCTCAATCAAGTATATATTTTGTCATATTCATTTACTATTTTGTCATTTTTATTAATATGTCTTTTATACCTTAAAAGGTAATATTCTATGACCAAGGTAGGTTACCTAAACACAAGAAAACAACTAACATTTCCAGTTCCAAAGGTGCTTTGTGTGTCAAGTTAAAATACAGATTTGAAGAGTTTTACTCAGTTAATCAATGAAAGAAATCACATTGTCACTCTTCAAAAATGGAAACATCAAGCCCATATTATGTTAGTAACAGTTATTTGGATTTTTCATTATAACTAATTCAATATTGTATGTGATAAAACTGCAGGCATACAATTTGGTAAAAAACCATATGGCAGATGATTGGAACTCACATTCCAAACGCTCGAAATGTTCTAACTGATTGAGCAATTTTGCATAAGATTGATTGTGTTCAAAAAAATTGGAATTCACCAAGGTTGTACATGGTAAATGAGAGCATGATGGTTAACAGTATATGGTTGTGAAAATCCCGGTAGCAAAAAAATGTTTAAGTAAAAATATGCTGCCAATTTTGATTGATGCATCATGCCCTCATGCAATGGTGTAACTGTAACATCAACATGGGTCTAGGTAATTAAGGGTAAAGTCTATAGTTTCATAGGTTTATTTGGTTGGTAGAAGAATAAATTATAAAATATTAATATTATTGTACACTAATCTTGATCTAATGAGTTGCACTCCTTTTACAAGTTCAAATTGCAATTTCATGGGACTATGCATACAAGGAAGGTGACATGCTTTTTTACTCTTCATGACCTATCTATTTTGGGATTAGTGTGAGTTGAAAGATTGGGTTGATGAATGGTGTTTTAGAAATTATATCCACTGAAACCTATCAACCTTCACTGATCTACACTCACATTGATTTTAATAACATCAATTGGACTTCAACCATATATCATATGCTATTACAACCAAGTATTATAGATTTGGCTTGTTTGTTAAAATTAATATTTTTTCCCTCATTAGGTACCTACTTATGAATCATTAATAGTGAACTTAACTAGATTTTGTTACAATGTGTTGTAGATCATTTTTATAAATGTTTGCAAAATTACTGAATCAAGAATAAACAAATATTATTTGTCTCGTTGTGGTGAGGAAAAAAAAGAAATTGATAGCCCCCCGATACTGTGAGTGTAACATTCCATTTTACGACTAAGAAATAAGGGTTTTTTTTTACATAATGTTCTCTGTTCTAAATAAAACATAATTTAGAACACACATTCCATTCCAATCAATCTCATAACAGATAACCATATGCAACTGTAAATGACTTGGTGAATTACCAATCTCTCATTGCATGGCTCGGTCTCTAACCGATCTCTCATGTTTGTCTTTAAGTATTGAATACTTTATGTATACTGCATATACTTAGTTTTCTTACCCTATTTTAGGTACTGAGTGATATTTTTAAAGAACCTATCTGAATATTTCTTACCAATATTCATCTGAAATCATGTTCCTTAAACTAGGTGACATAGGACAACGCAACCAGCAGCTTGTGATACTTTGGCCAAAGATTTCCAACATATTGTTCATGTTACTATTCCTAGACGAAACATTCGTCAAATTGGAATAGATCCATCACCCCACTCACTTGTTATCTAGAATGGTCTTTTCTGACTTCTGTCAGTCCACTTGTCCAAGGTTTGACCCTAGCCCAGATTAGTGACATAATTTGGTATAGGGAGCTACTCACGATGACTTAGGGTATATGGGCATACACATTCGGATTAATTCAAATGAATGTTCCTGGTTACCCTAAGTCATAATGCATTACTTCCTATGCAAAATCATATTACTAATCCTGACCAAGAGGGAAACTAAGTTTAAGTCCCAATTTGAGTAGATCTAGATGAACCAATGCTGAAGGGTGTTGCAATATGTCAATTTTAACATCGTTTCCTCGTGAAGACCCAAGTCTTCACAAAGGTACAGTTTTGCAGTTGGTGTGTGCCAACATCCGACATAACCACTTCATCATGATGTAATCACCTTAAGGAGGTCATTTCCCTTAATTAACTTAGAATTAAGATTCAAATTACAACAACCTTGCAAAACCCGAAATCCAACATTCCTTAAGTTATTTATCCATATTTGGGTTGTTTATATATTAAAGAAATTCAATATCTCATGATTTTCTTAATGTTCATTAACTTTAACTTAACAAGCAGTTATTCTAAAACAAGACAACATACATCATAAGGTTTATTTAATGTAATTCAATCATTCAAAGGAGGTGTATGAACCAAAATAGGTTATATAGAAATAGACTTCATAGGAATTAAGTCTAAATGATTATGGACACAAACACCATTCATTTTCCTTACATTTATTTGAGAGTAGAATAATCTTCCTCTTTGCAGTTAAGTGTTAGGGTTCATACACCCTTTTTCCTTTCACACTCCTTATAAATTTTAAACGCAATTTCATTTAACATCCCATAATAAACCTTACTAGTTTAGGAAAAGAACCTCAATACCTACAATTTATCAAGTTGCATTCTAGTAAGGGAAATTGCACTATTTCCCATTCATTCATTTCATTAAATGAAAAAAGAGTAAGGATCCAAGTAGATATGAAAAATATCAATGAGATAGTAATCCAATATCCTTCATAAAAGGTACAAGTGAAATTACACAACAATTTGTAGTAAATCTCCAAAATTTTCAATTCATCATGATAGAAATACACAATTTACAAGACCATACATTTCAGACATACTGCATGTCAAATAGCATAAAGGTCATCAAAAAATAAAACTTTTTCCTTTTGTAATACAACTCAAAAATGAATTGGAGTTCTTCTATAAAGGAGCCAGATTTTGAATCGACCAATACATCATACAAGTTATTGCCTTCCTTTATCACTATGAATTCCATCTACAAAAATTGCTAGCACGGGTCAGTTCACTGAACTGGGCATGATAAGCACTAAACATTAAAACAAAGTGACTTCAATCAATTGTTTCATTAAAGCAACCCTTCTTTTACGAAACAGCGGGTGAAGTCATACAAATAAATCATAAGAAATAACAACCATAAAAGGAGCACAATAATGAATCTAAATTCAATTTATAGGAAGAGATCATAATATAATCAGCTAATCCACTGCATTATATCAGATAAGTACTGACCAAAATAATTACTTATTTATCTCAAGTAACAGTTCCTATCAATTAATTGTTTCATAATTCTTTCTGAATTTGAAATACAAAATCAACTTCACTATATAAAAAAAAAGTTACTTTAAAAAACAAAGACATTCTTGTTCATCTTTACAAAGTTTCAAGAAAACATGCACAGTCAAGTTCATTCCAACATAGTAATGTTTATAGGATGATTCATCCAACAAATAAAATAATTAAGAGATTCACAATTCAGATGTGGCAGCCTAATTCTAGGTCAAAATATATAGCCTAGGTTCTTAGATTAGGCCTCTTATTACATTAGAAAAATATTTCCTAGCCACAATGTTTTAATGAACAATTAACTGAAACAAGTATTTATTTCCTTCAATACGATATAAGTGGAGAAGTAAGTAGTAACAATTACTACTCAATTAATTTAATAAAAGTAATGCATTTGATTCTATTAAACCTATAACAAGGTTTATCTATAGAAATGAAGATCAAAATAGAGAGTAAATAGTTTACAACTTCCTCATCATTCGGTTAAACCGAATTCCCATATGCATCTTCAGAAAAGAAGAACCAACATCCTACCCTACATTTTTCCAAAAATGACAATGGAGAACTTACCACTGAGAGTGAAAGAGAAAGGAGTAATGCCAGAAGAGGTTTCTATTGTTCATTCAAAAGAAATGAGGTTGTAAAAAATCAGTAGAGATAGTTCCCCATACCCCAAATCTTTTAAGATATAGAAATTAGGTACAAAATATACAGAACCGATTACATACATAACTATATCTTTGAATAAACCTTCCAAAAGTTTCACCATTTAAAGAAACAACAACCGTTAATCATTTAATTAATTCATTCCAAGAAGGATGTGAGAAAAAAAAATAGTTATCAACCACACCCAAGTCCTAAAATTGTTAAGGACGGAAAGATCAAACTTAAGAAAGTCGAACAGAGCTAAGAATGATAATAACAGTATCGACTTGGAGAAGACTGTCACCCAATGTATATTCAAACAACATGACTTCAACTATCTACCAACAACTCAACTTCCAAAACTTTAAAGGAAGACTCAAACATAAATAAACTGCACGGAAGACTTCATCACTACTGTTTCCACAGTTAAATTCCAAGACCGTTTTAAAACCCAAAATTCCTTTTCAAGAGCTTTAAAAGAGAATTATAAAACCAAACAACAAAGTGTAAGTCAAACTTTCCTTTATTTCCCTCATGCATTCAAACTGATGTCATTAATCAAAATACCATATTGACTCAACTCCCATCGATTTTAAAGTTTGAAGCAGTA
Source organism: Taxus chinensis (assembly GCA_019776745.2). NCBI lineage: Eukaryota > Viridiplantae > Streptophyta > Pinopsida > Cupressales > Taxaceae > Taxus > Taxus chinensis. The sequence continues at coordinate 532,615,007 of CM034155.1, read as the reverse complement.
CAAAATAGAGCAAATCATTCTTTCATGATTTTTATGCAAGTTTAGAGTACAAAATATAGACAATTTCATAAAAATCCTTCACCCATTAACTCTTTTTCTAACACAAGTTCGAGTTAATATTGTAGATCAAAGTATACAAATACATTCCCAAAAAGTAGTATTTAAACTTCTACAAACAAGATACGACATAGGAGAGTATTCTTCTACCTTCCAAAAACAATAAAAGACTTTCAGTTTGAACAATGCAGGTTTACCCAGAATAAAAGAAACAATATATCCATTCCTTACCTGCATACAAGTTTGTGTTCAAGTAATGATTCAAAATAAAAACACATACAGACCACCAAGGGGCGATACAACTTTAATAACTCAAGGATGCATCAAAGAAGAGTATTCATTCACCTTCTAATTTGAAAAGAGACTTCTAGTTCGAAGCTCAAGGAAAAAAAAACTTACTTAAACCCCCTTTTTCGAGTAAACAAACTAGAATATAGATTCAATCAAAAACACTCGAGTCTCAAACAACACCAAGTGTATTTTTCCATCGACTCGTTCAGAGAAGGCACACAATGAAAATATTATAATGCAAAGGTTTCATAACCAAGAAAATAGAGGTTCCTTCAGCAATAAAAACAAATAACCAAAATAAAAATAGAAACCAAATTATCTCATGAGAGCAGAGTTGTTGTAATGAAACATTTTGAGAAAAGTAAGAGATATTAATGGATAGAGACTATAGTACCTGATAGTGCTTCTGTTGATTCGAAGAAGACTTCTAGCCGAGCCTTCAAAAATTCTCCTCCTCTAAGAAATATTAACAACTAAATTTTTTTTTCTCAAATGTCTCGTATACTTCCCTTTAATCGAGAATAGACCAAGGAAATCAAAAATAGCCACAAATTGAAAATAAAACTGCTGGTTCAAAGAACCATATAGCTCCGCATACAGAGGAAAAATCGGAAAGCATGAATGACTAAACAACCTCCAACAAATCCACTCATATGGTTTCCAAGGAGGTTTTCTCTCCAAAAATGAGGTTCATAAATACCATTAATTCCCAAACTCTCGCTTATCTCTCCATGCCACCACCATCCAAAATTGGAGAATCCTAATTCAACTTCTGTATGCATTACTAAATTTTAGTGATGACTCCATGTATACTTCCACTAATTTACATGCCTCTGCCTAAATTGGCAGTACGTTGTCCATTTATTTCAAAAATCAAATCAAATGAATAACTTAGGAACCATTGCCAAGCTTCCAACTTGCATACGACCCTTAGGTCCCCTTCTAACACTTCATTAGTTTAGGCTAGATACCATTAGCTTAGGATATGACCATAGGATAGTTTAGAATTATTTACCATAGGTTTACAAACATTACAATATATAAATTTCCATCCTATGATAGGTCATACTTCACAACCATATAGTATTAGGTATTAGATTAGAAATAGACCTAGCATCACCTTAGGTTATTCCCTCAACTTAGAACATGCAACTTAGGATAGGAAATAGGTACATGTACCTTATTTTAGAATCCCGTTAGGATAGATCTCTTAGGTCTAGGATTTAGATTGTTCCTTTATAGTCCTGAAGCAGGCCTCGTTCCACTTAACGTCATAAAGTGTCCTGAAGAGATCAAAGAAAATAATCTGAGCACATAACATACAATAGAATACAGGCATGATCCTTCAAGAAGATAAAAGAATTTGTAAACATACAAGAGTTCAGTCCATTATGTCTTTAAACCTCTGAATGTCAGTTTACCATTCAAATCAGGTAAGAGGATTTAAAACATACCTTGGATCAATGGAATTGGTCCAAGTATGTAATAATAAATAGAGATAAGTTTGCAACCATCATTACCAAATTACAACTTATCTATCCCAAACAAAAATGGATTCTTTGTAAGCAACAAAATTTTAACCAAATAAATCCAAGATCAGAATGACTTATCCTTGGCAAGCATGATTTCCAACAATCAAAGGAACACACCTTGTCAAGAAAACTCACATGTCAACACTTCTAATGCAAAAGAGGAAATATAACAATTTGTCAAAGGTGTTACATGGAGAATTTCTAATACATCATATGGGGTCGGTGGTTACTACTAGAACATGGGTTAGAATATAACCAATGAAGAAATCCAATGTGTGGTTGTTCCAAGACTTTGACATGCATTAAAAATTAATCATTATTCTTGCCTTGTTGTATCTAATTTTCAATTGATTAAATATTTTGGTAGACCATGTAATTAAAACTTGTGGAAAGTTCTTTAGTCTAACCATGAAGCAATAATCAATACCGTAAAAATTAGATCAGACCCAGATCATTCATTAGATTGAATTTGTATAATGGCACATAAGTGTTATAGTTTGTAACTTAATTTTGTTGAACTCCTAAGTTTTGTGTGTTTGAGTAATTTTACCTTTAATTTTGTTTATTGTTATTTAAATATTACTAATGTTATTGATGCAGGTTGCAGTACCAAACGAGAGCTCAACCTTCACAGTTAAGCACCATTAATAAGAATTTCTATTTTTGAAGCAAAGTGGAGCCTTTATTTTAGGAATTTGGTTTGACAATCTCTATGTTACTTGATCTTCATATTGGTAGATGATACTCATCATATATTTTATAAACAAGCTGGAGCATGAGAGAGGCGCATTGGGGAAGGGAGATGCGTTTTAGATCGAGAGGGAGGGGAGGAGAGGGAGTGAGAGTGATATAAGAGAGGAGGGAGAGAGAGGGAGAGGAGTGGGAGTGGAGGAAGAGGAGTGAGAACGAGAGTAAAGGAGGATGTGGAAGAAGAGAGATCATATTGATGAAATTTTATTTTACATTCTATGTAAAAAGAAACACAGTCTCATCACCACCTATATCATATGAAATTTCTCAGTTTTACAAATTCTTTGGGTTCTTACATATTTCTCATTTTTCTGCCTATATTGAATGGGGGGAGGAGAGAGAATGGAACGGCAGGGAGACCAGATTGTTGAAAATTCTTTTTTTTCAACATCTTTTTAACAATAACACATTCTCATTTCACAACCTACATTGTATTAAAAAAAATTAAACAATTTTTATCTCTAACACTCTGTTAATAGATTTTTTTTACACATCTCATTTTCAACCACTGCCCAAACAAAAAGTGAGGATGGGAGAAATCGAGAGAGAGATTTAATAGGTGGGCCATATGGACAGTGTAACTTTAGAAAGACTTCCTAGAAACAAATTTGCTCGTTTCACTAGTCAATTTGCCTACTTTTTATCCTAGGGAGATTAAGAGACATTTCCAAACCAATATAGTCCAGGAAGGGGAGAGGTGTTGTCAACGAACAGACATCGCCAATATCATCTAACATCTCACTCAGACATGTGGGAAAAATTCATTTTAGTTGCCACAAGTGTCAATTGAAAAATATATCCATAATTCGTCGCCTTAATGTTAATTGATTTTTTTTGTAAGCTCAGACGAGACAGTCACCCTGCACCACAATTTTCTAGTTATCACAAGTCAATGTTGACAACTTTTTTCCTTGAGTCGCTTAGAGACATGTAGGACATGTTAGCCTGGAAGGTTGGGGAAGTTGGTAGTGGAACGAAATTCAGAAGTGTCTAACAACCTAATCAGATATGTGGGAAAACCAACGAATTCAATACACAAGGTTGCGATTAAAAAATATAACCCTAATGCCTTGAAACGGTTAGGAAATTTAAGCGATGAATAGAGTTTCAAATTATAATCAAAATAAAAATTTCCCAACATATTATAGTTTATGACGTGTTGTGTAATTATTAAAAGCATAGATGTAGAAGTTTATAATGCAAAAAAATGGAAAAAACACCATTAAAAAAAGGTAAATGGTAACGATATAAATGGAAAACCGTGGGAAGGTATAAAAAAACCCCACTAAAAATCAATTTTATCTTTATTAAGAACTAAATTCACCCAACACCCCACATTTCACAGATAAATTGACCAGTTAAACATTCAAGAAGGGATTACAAAATACCTCATGCATACACTCATGATTGTTTACAGCATTCCACCTCATTATTTATAACATCTTGCACATAGGTCTCCAATTAATATGTTAAACTTGGTAGTTGTGTCAGATCAGCATATAACCGTCTCTAATGATTCACCTCATTTTATACAAGGCGGGGTGACGTGTTCAGGTCACTCTTATATGTAGAGGCACGTATCGATAGTAGTAGTGGATCCATAATTTTATATTGTAAAGCTAATTATAAACCAACATATACAATCTTTTGTAGGTTCTTAAATAAAGTCGTTTCCCGCCAATTAAATTATAAACCCAACAAAATGATGTTAATCGACGGTTTTGCAAATTTAATTCCCTTCATTATCAAAAAAGTAAGTGAAGAAGAGATCAGAAAAAAACAAGAAATGATTTTGTATGCAGAGATTAGAGATGCATTTGTAGGTTTAGCCGAGACACATTCCCATGCCACCATGGTTTTCTAGTTATTGCCCACAAGTTGACAAATGTTTTCTCTCAGGGAAATTTCAGAAATCATAGAGGGTATAGCCCAAAATGATTGAAGCCCATTGGGTTGTTTTGTTTTTAAAAGACACCACCGATAGGTTCTATTAATATATCACCCAGATGTGTGGGAAGCTATCGTTTTGTGCCACAAGGTGTGGATTGTAAATATTTGCCTAAGATACCCTGGACACTAATGTTGATTGAAGATTTTTTACACATTTCATTGCGCTCCACTGTGAAAAAATTGGAGTGATAAATGGGAAGAAACCAAGAGGCTTTTTTAATTAAGCTAAAATCTTCAACTACAAATTTAGAAGGACCATTTCTAGGCACCACGGGTGGCTTAGTTATCACCCATTAATAGTTTGGACATGTTTTGCTCTATGGATTATAAGAGGGCTCAGTGAACCAGTGTAGTCCGGCAGGGACTAGGATTATAGGGTAGTGGAATACACCACGATGTGTTTTACATCCCATCAGGAATGTGTGAATAATCGATTTTTCCGAGGGTGTTAAAAAAAAAATTGCCAAAATATCATCCTAGATTCTCCGACATTGATTGTTAATTAGAAGTATTTACAGTTTCATTCGCCGCTATCATGAACCAACAATCAATAATTGGAGAAAGAAGAAACGAAGAGAAGAGAAGAGAGGATTGTTGTAGGTTAACTAAGCGCACATCCATAGGTTCAGATAGAATTCTCAGGAACCACAATTTTTTTTATATCAATCGTCAAGTTTGGAAATTCTTTTCGATCTCCGAGTTCTTAAGAAGGCATCTCCAAACCTGATCAAGAACATCATCCAATTGACATCAAACATGGGAATTCCCCAATTTCATTAATTCAAAAAGTATGTTATATGGAAATGAAGGTATAAGAGAGGGAGTTATGTTAGGTGGTCAAGTGGTTTAAATTCAAATGGGCATTTCCCTCCAAGTGTGAAATGAAACTTTGAAAGTTTCTGAAAAAAAGGAAAACATTCTGTAAGTGATAGATATGAAGGTTCAAATATGTAATAGGTATTTACCTATGTGAAATAGGGTTCTTAGAGTGGAAATAACGTTCTAGATAATATGGTTACCCCATAGCTATGTATGGACTTCATAATGAGTCATGAAAATTAGTTAGGGTTTAAGAGTATGAGATGATGAGATCAAAAAGAGGAAGTTGGTTTGAATGGGATTCATTTATGGGGATCCTTGAGGAGGAGGAGAAAATAATGAAGAAAAAGAGATACATTTTTTTATAGATAAGTTTTAAAATAATGTAATGGTACTCTGTTTGGTGATGAAAATTTGTATGAAAGTTTGTCTTGTAAATTTCCTTGCCTTCAGTATTGAAATTATCTTCCATTATAATGAAACGGGAAAAGGGAACGTATTTCAGAGGTTAGAAAATGCAACAAGGTTTAAAAAATCTCCATGCAAGATTTATTACAAGTAACAATGCTTACAAAACATTGTGATTGAGTTGTATTAGGTAAAATTGTGTGAAGCCCATTGTTGATTCAAAGGAGCCAAGATATCGTTTATGAGTCTCTTAGGGTTTTTATAAATAATTCATACCAAGATAATAGTGAATTTGATCATTAAACTCTAAACACCTATATAGTTGTGTATTTTCTTTGAATATGTGTGGATCGCTACAATGATCTTAGTGTACCAGGTTGAAAAGGTACTAAAAAAAAAACACCTTTGGAAGTTGTGAATGTCGGTGTAAGGAAACTTAGAATGAAGTAGTAAAATCCATGACAAGGATCACCCTGAGAAAAGAAAGAAATATTCATAAAACAACTTAGTATTGTCATGGTAACTCAGTCCCATGTCACCTACAAGAAAGAGATAAGAACAAATCAATTAAGGAGAACGTTTTAGAATCTTAAACATACTAGTAAGTTAAATCATGAAGCTCATGCTGAAATAGACCTTTGGTTCAAATATATTAATTCTCGAGAGGATTTTTGAAATTTGTGTAAGAATTATAAGCTTCTCGAGCTTTCCTAAGAGGCACACTCCATTTTGGCTCGGGGCACAAGGTTGGGATAGCAAAAAGAGGAGAATTTTAGCATGATTGAAATACAATCCATATTCATGAAGCTCCCTTACTAGTTAGAAGAAGGGAGTTAGAGAGGTTTAAAGATGGAAGAATGAATTATTCTGACCAGTTCAAAGACTTGAGAATAAAACACAGTTAAAGACCTAAGTACTAGGACCTAATTAACAGGGAAGCCCTATTTTTCTTTGGAGTTAAACCTCACAATTCACAGTCCTCAAAGAACCATTAATGGGTGATGGAAATTTCTAAGATTTAACATGAAGTTGAGTATTGGAAAGTTATTAGATATTTTCGTCTATACCAGACCTAGTAAGACCTTGGAAGCAAAATTGCAAAGTCCTGTGAGAACTAGGAGGGGGGAGATGAACTAAGAATTGAGTTTTCAAAATTTTCAAGCATGATGGGGATGGAAAGGATGGACTAATGGATCTATTTCGACATTTTGGTTATCCTTTTAGAACCCTAGGTCCATGGTTGGTAGAGGTACATTGCCTAGGGGCTGAAGATAGTTGGCCTTAAAGTGGTTTAGCGGTGAAATGTTTATTCTTGAAATGCATGAAAAGATGAATCTAACAATGTTGTAAGGGAAGTTAGAAGGAGATCCTCACAAGGCAGCACTAACGAGGAAAGGAGAAAAAAATTGCATGGTTGAGAAGGGAAGGAAGCTAGTCAAGAAACACTATAAGGCAAAATTGGACAAGAAATTTGTCATATTTCAAGGTTTGATTGATGGTTGGCTAACTCTTGTTTAAGGTTTTTGCGACGGGGAGTAAAAACTAGGAGAATACTCTTGTGAAGGATAATAAACATGTCAAGATAGATATTTGGGCTCAGAGCTATAAGTAAGTATGCCGGTCAGAAAGCAAGATAGGTAAGCACCAAGAAGGGAAAATATTATGGGTGATGAGTTGAAGGTTGAAATATTATTATGAAAGTGCTAGGAAATTGTATAAATAATGGAAGGAAGTCAGCTCAACCTCTTAGTGTCAAAATAAGTCAAAAATAGCTAGTTTAGCCATTTGTAGGCATGAGAAAGATCTTGATGCTTAGAGTTTGATAAGGTTATTGATTAGTCCTGTTGAGTACTAACTTGAAATAATGATGATGGTATATTTTTATTGCATCAGAACCATTGTATCCTAGAAGGAACGTGATGGTTTGGAAGTGGAAAAACATGATCCATGGTGGAACAATGTACGACTAACCACTTGGACATGTGGGAACCATCAATTTAATGTCACAATGAATCTGAAAAATATCCCAACTAGATTCCCTGATACTGGTGTTACTTGAAGAATTTTACAATGTTTCATTTCCCCCCCCCCCCCCCCGTAAAAAACAAGTGAGAGATGGTAGAAACCAAGAGAGACATTTTTAGGTTTATATATGTTAGACGAGGGACATTACTAGGTGGATTTTGAGTTTTGTAGTTATCACCAATCAAATTTTGACAACTTTTGTCTCTCAAGTGCTTAAGAGACATTGTGGGTAGGTGTATTAAAAGGACAGAACAGTTGGTTTTAGGAAAGAGAAACCACCAATAGTGTTTAATGTGTATCCCACTTCAAAATGCGTGAGAACCATCGATTTGGTGAAACCAATTTTAATTGAAGGCTTTTTCCACGTTTCATTCAATACCAGATGGTTGAAAAAATGAGCACAGATATTGGAAAAACATAGAGAGGATTTATAGGAGGACCATATGTGCATTCTGTAGGTTTAGATACATTCCCAGGCGCCATGGTTTTTTAATTATCACCCATTAAAGTTTGAAAATGTTTTTCTCTTAGGGAGTGTCGACACTAAAATTTTCCTCCAAAATTTCCATTTCATTAATATATGTATTAGGAATAGGATGTTGTTAAGTGTAATTAGTAGTGTGCCGCCAATAATGTGGAGTACGGTAACAGTCAAAGTACAATAGGAATGTTGTAAAAAGTAAATATTTGTCGTAAGTGGTCCGGTAATGTTAAAATGTCAAAGTTTGGGTAATTAGAGAAGTAGGGTCTACATGATTAGGAATTAGAAATATTATATTGGTAATAAGGACAAGGAGTGAGGTCATAAATATTTTTGTGTATTTTATTTGTAAAAAGTCTAAAAATGTGGAACCCATGTAAAATGATAAGGTTTATCTTATTATCTTAACAGATAAGCTTACATGTACAGATAAGAGTTAAGGTATGGAATATGATTCGTCAGAGTGGATTTCTTATCCTATCTTAGAGATAGGATGGATAGCCTGGAAGTTCTATAAATAGAGAGGCCACCCCCCTCATTTAGCATAGAAAGAAGTAGTGAGAAATATTGTAGGAAGTGTGCGAAGGAAGCCATCAGTTTAAAGGTGTGTTGAAGAGCCATCAAGAGGTGTAATTGTAAAGTTTCTCCCATAGTCTTGTTGAAGAAGAATACCTCATGGGTGAGATTGTAACATTTCATGTTAATATTATAATTTATTTTGATATTTCAGATTTGTCATCATTCTGTCTTATCATAGTCAATGGTATTTCTGTGTTATGTTGTTGTTTTGTTTCCAGATTACATCCACCAAACTAAAGGCTGTGCATTAGTAAATAATCATAGCACGAGGAGTTCCCGGTGAAGAATTATCATAGTGCCGGATTGGTGATGACATTTTGGTTCCGTTGCCGGGACCATTCCTCGTTGGTGGATTTTCTGGAGAGATATTCCCACTTAGTCAAAAATCAATTGGAGGGTAACCTTGTTTTTACTGTGCATAGTAGTTACCATGGTAAAGTCATTTTTACCGTGAATAGTAGTTACCATGTTAAGGCATTTTTGCCATGAATAGTATTTACCCTGGTAAAGTCCTTTTGCTGGAAAGTAATTTACCGCAGTAAAGTCACTTTTTACCGTGAATAGTATTTACCGCAGTAACTTCACTTTTTTTTACTGTGAATAGTGTTTACCACAGTAAAGTAAAGTTTTTTTACCGTAGTAAGTCAGTTTTACCATAGTTTACCGTGGTCATTTCTATTTTACTGTAGAAGGTGTAAAGTCACTTTCTAGTATAGTGATTCCAATTATTTGTGCACATAAGTCTTGATTTAATTGTACTTGTGGGTTGGTATTTCACGGTGGTTACTTTTGAAAATGGGAAAGATTCCTGTTCCTTTTTTTTCAGCTCAATCTAATGAAGATGCTTCTTCTTTCATTCAAGAGTTTTAAACGATCTTGTATTTGTAATGGCCTTATAAGAAGGGAACAATGGACTGAATTTTTTCCTACCTTTTTGGATGGTTCAGCACTTAGGTGGTTTGAAACACTAGGTGATAATGTGAAAAATTCATGGGATTTATTAACTGAAAGTTTTCTTGAAGAATTTGGTGAACAACAGAAATATGCAGATCTCATGATCGAGATCACAAAGCTATCCCAAGGAGAGAAGGAGAAGATAAGGGATTATCATGCTCGTGTTCTAGAGCTAAGGAGGAAGCTCGATGCCCAGATCCGGAAGGAAGGATTAGCGGATGGGTTGATGAATGGCGTGGATAATCTCCTCTGTAAGCACTTCATTCTTGGGATGAAGCCAGAGATCAGACAACGAGTGAAGTATGACCGCCCAGCTACCATTGAACAAGCAAAGGAGATTGCAAGAAGGCAAGAAAAGCATGGAAGAGGAGCCCAAAGAAATTGTTGCTAAAGTAGAGCCTACACCAGCACCTTTGGTCCAGAATCCACAACCACTCCCGGTGAGCACAAATATTTCTCCTAGTACATCTACTGAGTATGAAGATCTGCTCAAAAAGATGGGTCAGTTAACTATTAATCTTCTTCAAGGAAAGGAATTTAGTTCTCAGGGAGGAGATAGAGGTCCAAAAAGAAATATTTCTGAAGTTGTTTGTTATGGTTGTTATAAAAAGGGTCATTATAAGTATAATTGTCCAGATAGAGCTTCTACATCTGGTAAAGGAGATAATGATAAAGGAAAAAAAGCACCTGTGAATTCTTTTGATGTAGTAGATAAGAGCAGCAAATAATGAAGTAGATGTGTTTGTAACAAAAAGAAAGAAAGAAAAAGATAATCAAGATGGAAATGATCCTAAGAAGATGAAAGGAGAAACTAGTAAGAAACATAGGAGAAGAAAGTTTGGGTGTGCAGGATTTTCTGATTTCACAGGGGCAAGGACCATACTCCATCTTGGAAGATCTGTCCAAAAGGCCTGCAAATATTACATATGGTCAACTCTTGGCTATGTCTTCTGAGAAGAGGCGGGAGTTGCGAGGTGGACTCAATGCTCGAAGAAGGAAGGAGGTTGAGGTCCCTGTTTTGGAGGCAGAGGCAGATCCCTATGCTCCACAAGCTGAGGTATTATGTAATGGTATTTCAATTCATGATGTCTTAGTTGATGGAGGTGCTGCAGTTAATGTAATGACGGGTCTGTAATGAATATGTTGGGTTTAAAAATTGATCGCCCTTCAACACTTATGTTAAGGTCATTAAATAAGGTCATTAAAAAGGAAAAACTAAACCAGAAGGTGTAGTTTCAAATGTGGCAATATCTGTTATGGGTGTGTATGTGTGGTAGACTTTTAGGTGATGAAAAATGGTACTGTTGCGTACCTAATGCTGCTGGGAAGACCATGGCTAAGGAGAGTTCATGCAAGAAACTACTGGAATGAAGGTTTCATGACACTTGGACGTGGTAGAGAGAGAGGGTGAAGATAAACGTGATCCCTCGACATCATAAGCAGAACCTATGGATTCAAGTGATGAAATTGATGATTGGACATCCTCTGATTACTCTAGTACCAGTGAAGTGGACACTGAAGATGAAGAAAGTGAGGTTGATGTTTCAGTCATAGATATCCTTCCAGTCACACCAACTCATGACCCCATAAAATTATCTGAAGAAGAAGAAGTTGATGATCGTCTCCAACAAATAAAGATTGGTGATGCTGTGATGGAGAGTGAGAAGGAATCCTACCTCCAGCTCTTTCGAAGGTACATACACCTATTCACTTTTGATTACAAGGAACTCCGTCAAGTAAGTTGGGTAGAACATTCTATTGAGCTGGTAGATGGTGCTAAGCCCATAAAGCAGCAAATGCCATATAGAATGAATCCTAATTTTTCCAAGACTGTAAAAGAAGAAATAGATAAGTTGCTTGATGCAGGATTCATTTGCTGTGGAGAATTCAGAATGGGTTTCTCCCATTGTGATCTCAATAAAAAAGAATGGGAAGCTACGCATTTGTGTTGATTACAGGAAGCTCAATAAGGCAAAAAGAAGGATCATTACCCTCTTCCATTTTCAGATCAGATCTTGGACGAAGTAGCTGGCCAGGAGTGCTATAGTTTTGCTGATGGATATAGCGGCTACAACCAAGTTCGTATAGCAGAGAAAGATCAGCGAAGACCACGTTCACCACTCCTTGGGGAACGTTTGCTTATAGAGTTATGCCTTTTGGGTTGTGTAATGCTCCAGCAACATTCCATTCCAGCGTTTAATGAATAGGGTGTTCGAACCCTACATTGGGACCTTCATCAGAGTATTTCTGGATGATTTTTGCATCTATGGGAGCAAGTTGGACCACCTGCACCAGATGGAGACACATTTCAAAGGTTAGATGAAGCACAAGCCTCACTAAAAACCCTACAAAGTGTGTCTTTGGATGTTCTAAGGGGTTTTGTTAGGGCATGTTGTATCCAGAGATGGTATTGGTACTGATCCTGATAAAGTTTCAAAAATCAAAGATTTACCATTTCCTATGAATAGAAGTAAGTTGAGATCATTTTTAGGCCATGTGGGTTACTATAGAAGGTTCATCAAGAATTTCTCAAAGATTGCACAGCCACTAACCCAGTTCTTGAAGAAGGATGTTACTTATGAACCAGGAAATAAGGCGCATGAAGCTTTTGGACAACTGAAGGAAGCCCTGGTGTCTTCACCTGTTTTGAAGAATCCAGATTGGAGCAAGCCATTCATTGTGTACACTGATGCCTCAGATGCAGCACTAGGAAGTACTTTGAGCCAAAAGGATGAAAATGGGAATGAACATCCAATTTACTTTGGGAGCAGACAAATGAGCAGTGCTGAGGTAAATTATACTGTAACTGAAAAAGAGGCTCTGGCTATCATTTTTGCTGTAAAGAAGTTTAGAAATTACTTGCTAGGGCAAAAATTTATAGTTGTAACAGATCATCAGGCTCTAAAATATATTGTAAATAAGCCTAACCCATCAGGGAGGATAGCAAGATGGATAATTTTTCTACAGAATTTGAATTTGATATTATAGATAGGCCAGGAAAGAAGCATGTCAATGCAGATGCACTCTCTCGAGCCTATGATGGTTTAGGATCATCTTGTGATGATGATAATTGATTTCCCGATGCAACATTGTTCTCCCTTGACACAATCCCTAGTGAATACATAGATATTTGGAATTATCTGAATGAATTCAAGTTTCCTGATGGTGCCAATGCAAAGACTAAGAGAAAAATTACTCAAGCCAGTCGTCCATATTCTCTATTGCATGGAGTATTATTTCGAATAGGACCTGATGGACAGTACAAGAGGGCAGTTGGACGTGATCAAGGGAAAAGGAACTCTAGAAGAATTCCACAATGGTACATGTGGAGGGCACTTCTCTGGACAACTTACAGCAAGAAGGATCTTGGATGCAGGTTATCACTGGCCCACTCTTTTTAAAGATTGTTATAATTATTGTAAGACATGTGATATTTGTCAAACACATGGTAACCGTAAGACTTCATCAGCTCCATTATGTCCTATTCTTCCACTTGGTCCCTTTGAAAAGTGGGGAATAGACATTGTAGGTCCACTTCCACTACTACATCACGCCAAAATAAGTATATTGTAGTTGCCACAGATTATTTAACCAAGTGGGTTGAAGCTAGGCCATTGAAAACAAGCTTCCATGGATGAAGTGGCAAGGTTCATATATGAACGCATTGTCACCAGATTTGGTTGTCCATTAGAAATTGTAACAGATCAAGGAAGCCACTTCATTAATGAGGTGGTAGAAGCCCTAGTCAATAAGTTTTCTATTAAGCACAGGAAGGCAACAACATACAAGCCAAGCACAAATGGACAGGTGGAACGAACAAATTTTGTGTTGTGTCAAATTCTAGCAAAAGATGCAGCCTTGCAGGTACATAAATGGGATAAAGGATTCATGCAGCATTGTGGGCATATAGGGCAACATCAAAGTCAGCAACAGGATACTCCCCATTTCAGTTGGCCTATGGCATTGATCCAGTTCTTCCTATTGAGTTTGATATTCCCACTGTGAGAGTTATGAAAAATGAAAGGATGGATGAAAGTGATTCAGTAAAAGAAAGGTTGGTACATCTTCATTTGCTAGAGGAAATGAGGGAAATAGCAAAATAAGCCATAAGAAGAAAATGAAGCAGAAGGAATACTTTGATCAAAAGATCCGGTTGGTCTCCATTTCATGTGAATGACTTTGGTTCTAGTATATGATTCCAGATACAAAAAAAAGAAGACAGAGAAAATTTCTTCCAAAATGGATGGGGCCCTACAAAATAGCAGCTGTGCATGAAAATGGTACGTACCGACTGGAGGAATTGGATGGCACTCCCATTACGAAATGGGTCAACCACGACAAGTTGAAGATTTTTCCAAGCACCAGAATAGTCTACTCCGAGGACGGAGTAGAAGCTAGGAAGGGGGAAGATGTCGACACTAAAATTTTCCTCCGTAATTTCTATTTCATTAATGTATGTATTAGGAATAGGATGTTGTTAAGTGTAATTAGTAGTAGCGTCTGATAGAAGATAACGGCGCCGTCAGTACGTGTGCCGCCAATAATGTGGAGTACGGTACGGTAACAGTCAAAGTACAATAGGATGTTTGTAAAAAGTAAATATTTGTCGTAAGTGGTCCGGTAATGTTAAAATGTCAAAGTTTGGGTAATTAGAGAAGTAGGGTCTACATGATTAGGAATTAGAAATATTATATTGGTAATAAGGACAAGGAGTGAGGTCATAAATATTTTGTGTATTTTATTTGTAAAAAGTCTAAAAATGTGGAACCCATGTAAAATGATAAGGTTTATCTTATCTTAAAGATAAGCTTACATGTACAGATAAGAGTTAAGGTATGGAATATGATTCGTCAGAGTGGATTTCTTATCCTATCTTAGAGATAAGATGGATAAGCCTGGAAGTTCTATAAATAGAGAGGCACCCCCCCTCATTTAGCATAGAAGAAAGTAGTAGTGAGAAATATTGTAGGAAGTGTGCAAAGGAAGCCATCAGTTTAAAGGTGTGTTGAAGAAGCCATTAAGAGGTGTAATTGTAAAGTTTCTCCCATAGTCTTGGTGGAAGGCAAGTGAAGTCAATAACACTTGAAGTACCTCATGGGTGAGATTGTAACAATTTCATGTTAATATTATAATTTATTTGATATTTCAGATTTGTCATCATTCCGTCTTATCATAGTCAATGGTATTCTTGTGTTATGTTTGTTGTTTTGTTTCCAGATTACATCCACCAAACTAAAGGCTGTGCATTAGTAAATAATCATAGCACGAGGAGTTCCCGGTGAAGAATTATCATAGTGCCGGATTGGTGATGATAGTAAATCATTGGGGTCGGAGGTTTACAAAACTTTTTCTCTCTTTGGCAGCTTAGTCATGTGGAATCGTTTATCCTGAAATCATTGTAATGACTTTTTGGATGGTTCAAACCTCCATGAAAATCTCAATTCAATGATTGCCCAGGACCTTATGTACATTGGTCCCCTTGACAATGATTATGAATATCCAAAAAGGTCTTCAAAGAGAAACTCACTCATTTTTAGAATCCATAACTTGGAATTTTTTTCCAGTTTCAACTGATACTAAAAATACCTCAGCCTGCAAAAAAAATGATCAAGTGATGGGAAACTGAATGGTTAGTTTTTTTAAACAGACTTCCTTGCATCATGTTTTATATGCAAGACTTCCACTGACCATAGTTTTAATCAACTTTCCCTCATGAAGGTGAAAGTCCTTTTTACTCCTTTGACCCCCACTAATTTTGGATCGTCAGGATTTGAAGTATCTAACAGGATACTTTACCAATACATTTCAGACAATTGTATTCATGCCCAAAAGGCAAATAAAATAACCCACCTAGATATGTGGGATACAACTGATTCTATTATAATTGACAATCATATTGGATTAGTTCCTCCCTTTGTGCATTCTGACAGTAAGGTATGGAAAAATCCATTTACAAAAGGCATTCTACTTTTGATTGCTAAAAAAAATGGATTCCTTTTGGTTCCAGATGTCCTTCACCCCTTTTGGATCACTTACTTCCCCTTTTGATTTTTTCCATTTCACTTTTTTAAAAGGTTTCCAAGGAACCTTTTTGCTCCCTAGATTGTTTCAATCCTTTCCAAATTGCAAAATTTGGAACACTTGGACCCCCTAGATCAATCATTTTTGTGTCAACAATGACCCACCCTTCATAATTGCATAACTATGAACATTTTTCCCTTTATTCTTCCCAGCATCCCTTACATAATCCTAGTTTGTAATCTCATGTTAAGGCTTCCATGGGAAAAACAAAGTCATATTTGACTCAAAGGATTATCCAGAAACAAGGACCATCTGTTCTATCCTAAAAAACCACTTTGGTCCCATAATCTTGCAACCCATTAATCTGAAATTTAGGTAACATCAGACCTCCCTCTCCCTCCTCTTCCTCCCTGAATCCCCTCCCCTCTCCCCCCCCCCCCCCCCCCCCCCCCCCCCCCCCTCCCTTCCCTCTCCTCTCCCCTCCTCTCCCCCCCCCCTTCCCTACCCCCTCTTTTTTCCCCCCCCCCTTCCCCCCCCCCCCCTTTTCCCCCCCCCCCCTTCCCCCCCCCCCCCCCTTCCCTCCCCCCTTTTTTTTCCCCCCCCTTCTTCCCCCCCCCCCCCCCCCCCCCCCCCCCCCCCCCCCCCCCTCCCCCTTCCCCCCCCCTCTTCCCCCCCCCTCCCCCCTCCCCCCCCCCCCCCTCCCCCTCCCCTCCCCCCCCCCTTCCTTCCCCCCCCCTCCCTTCCCCCTTTCTTCCATTTTCCCCCCCTCCCCCCCCTTCCCCCCCCCCCTCTTTTCCCCCCCCCTCCCCCCCCCCCTCCCCCCCCTTCCCCCCTCCCCCCTCTCCCCTTTCTCCCCTGGATCTCCCCCTCCCCCCCCCCCTCCCCCCCCCCCCTCCCCCCTCTCCCCCCCCCCCCCCCCCCCCCCCCCCCTTTCCTCCCCCCCCCCTCTTTTCCCCCCTTCCCCCTCCCCCCCCCTCCCCCCCCCCCCCCCTCCTCCTTCCCTCTCTTCTCGGGGGCATTCATGCTCACATGTGCTTGAGAGGGGACCACATTCAAACACTTGGCATCAAATCTAAGGCCGCAAGAGGATAGTTGGTAGTCCATAAAGCCTATATATATAAGCACTTGCAGAAGGAAAAAGATAGAGAGATAGATAGATAGAGGGTGGAGCTCTGCAAAAATACTACAAGAAATCTGTTAGTTTGGGTAATAGTGTATAAGGAAGGATGTATCAGGGGTATGGGGTTTATAAATTTCTTTTGAGAGCCTAGCCATATGAGTTTAGATATAAAGCATGACTATGGTCTGCTTTTTTGTAACATTTTTTAACGGCTCCATGAATGTAATGAGGTTACTAGCATACATGAATATGAACATTGGTAATTCTAATGCATACATCTCTCGCATAGTTATTTCTCATTTATGTTTATGATTAAGTATGGATGTGTCTACAACTTCTTTCTATTTTGGTATAAGTTATACAATCTGATTAAGCACTTTCTGTCTTGAATGATTACAAGGACCTAGAATCCATTCTGAGCTCTATGGTGCTTGTATGTTTTACTTCCTTTCAAATCTCTTTAAACATGGATCATAGATGATGTTCCCCACTAAAATCACATAAAATAGATACTCGGCACCACCACGCATGCCTCGGGTGAGTGCCCAGCGCCCACTGGGTGATAGGCTATTGCGCATTGGGGTTCCTTTCTTTTATAATAAGGGTGAAAATGACTACAATCTTGGTTCCATTGCCGAGACATGTTTTTTGAAGTTGTAGTGGGAAATGACATACATCATGATCTCGGTAATGAGTAATGATAGAACGTTTAAATCTGGAAAGTGTTGAATCATGATTCAAGATCACAGAGGATAAAATTTGCTCATAGATTCAACATTACACCTAATTTTTTATTCACGTAGATGGGTGGAAAGAGAACCTTCTACCATGATTTATATGAAGATTTTTTTCTGTTGTTTCCCAGTAGAACTGTATGAGTGGATCTCAGGCCTATGCATCTAGATCAAGATGGTATTATAGATTACATGTGTGGACCCAAGAAGAATACTAGAGGCTACATGATGCAAATATGACGTGTACTTGTGTTGTGGATCATTGGTGGCAAGGTATGTTGGCTAGCTACACTCCTGGAGTATGTTATTTCAAACATATTCTTGTCCAGAGGTTGCTGAGTTCGAGTTTCTATGGGATCCCATAGGATCATTTCTATGTGTTATCCCCCTGGAAATGAAGATCTTGATGGTTACCATGGGTTTAGAGGCATTTCCAATGGCCGGCCTAAACCATTCTGAGTGTTGGGCGAGGAAGCTAGGGTGGAGGAAGATGGCAGATGTTGCAACAGAGAAAGAAAGGGAGGGGAGACGGCTCAAGTATAGTGAAGCACGTGAAAGGGAGATTGCTAGATGAAATGAGGTTACAGGTGTGATGGATGTATGGTGGCAGACATTGCGGGGAAGGATTTGAGGTTCACACAAAGGACATGGAAACATGGGACAGTCTATGCAACCCCATCTTGGCAAGCACATCAGAGAGAACCCTTCAGCTTCTGATGAGAGTTCGTTGCATGGAGAGAGAAGAATCGTTGGCACGCATCTGAGCCCACCCAGTGACCAAACCCTGGTGCTTAGTTTTCCATATCAGGGGGAAAATATTGTTAGTCTAGTTGGCTTACATTAGAAGTGATTCGGTCTACACCCAGGAGATATAATTTCTCATTTGGGACTTATATGGTTGCAAACCACCATTCTAGAGTTAGGAGGAATTTTTTGGGCAAGGTATAGACACACAATATTTTGGGTCTCACATCTAGGAGTGGCACGGTGTATACTATTGGTAGTGGGGCATTATCATAGACCATCAGAACATAGTTTCAATGTAACTATGGGGACCTTTGGCATGACCCACTACCAGGATCTGGTAGGATCTGGTGGATCTAAGGAGGTAGAAGTTGAAGGTCCATTGGTTAGGTCCCTATAAAATCCTCGTACATCTTTGATTTAGGTGCATGTCAGTTATAAGCGTTGGATGGAATGAAATTTTCTAGACACTCTCAATGGGAGTAGGCTGAAGCCCTACTATAAATAAGATCTTCTTGGTGTTTGTAAATAAGGTAGTTTTGCCAATTAGTTTAGAATTTCCTTTATGCATTTCTTTTCTTGTGTTTCCCTTTTGTGTTGGTTTTTTTTTTTCCTTGGGTTCCAGTAACCTTATTACTCTTTGAGGATTTTTTAATGCGCAGAAGGACCGTTGCATCAGTTTAGTGTGGGGTGGAGTGATGTGAAGGAGAGCATGGGTAAAGTTCCAAGGAATTTTGTGTTGAAAATCCTAGTTGAATGACCCTATTAAAAGAGGTGCATGGAAAGAAAAGATGGAAAAGGATGGTTGGTGTCAATATAAGGCTACTTTCATATCCCATGTACAAAGGAGGAAAAAGCACATAAGGAACACAAGGTACGCGAGAGCAAAACATCAGGACAAAACAAGTGCCTTCGGCACCCAGTGACATTCATGCCAAGAGTCTCCTATCTAGATGGATTGGTTTCATGCCATAAGGCTGGAAGATTGTTCGTGCAGGGTTGAGCACGTGAGTTAAAGCGCTAAAGTTAGACTTTGTTTGAAAAATATGCATTAAATGTGAAAAGTATTGGTGGTAGGTGAAGTAGCATTTAATGCTTAAAAGGGGAAAAACTATAAATAAAGGGTCAAGGCACTTCATTATTCACTTTACATATAAGGAGAAAGAAGTACTTTTTACATCTTTGCAACTAGGGGCTTCGAAAAAACTAATCCGTGTGAAGAAAAAAATTAAAGAGATTGAGCGTGGGTGACTAGTTTGGATCTGCAAACCAGAAGAAAGGGATTTCATGGGCATAAGAGAGGTAGTGAGAAGGTGTCATCTTGTGAAGGTATTATCCCAGCTAGGGTTTGAAGAACTAGGGCATAGGTTTAAGGAATTTTCTTCACAAATTCGAGATCTAAGGTGGGAAAGAGTGGAAGAACAGAGTTACAAGAAGTGATTGAAGTAAGAAGAGAACCTAGATAATGGCACCTAAGAAACCAGTTAGCACACCCAAGAAGGGCAAGGTAAATGGAAAACAACAAGAAATGGAACGCACATACAAATGAAGAGTGGTATGCAGAAATGTAGTACCCAGATGAAGTGTTTCTAGGGAAGCAATGGGAGTCCCATCTAAGAAACATGTTTGTAAATGACTAAAATCATTGTATGAGCATAATTGAGAAGGAGATGGAGTTGGAGTTAGTGCACCCAACAAATAGAAGGACACCAAAGGGCTTGCCCATCCATAACAATGATGTGAAGGTCAAGTTGGAGAAGGTAGGGTTATTGCAACTCTTTGAGCTTCCTTACTTCGGGAATCCTGACCACCTATATCAATGGTTGATGTTGTGTGTGCATGAAAACTACTTCCACTTCGCAGGGAGCAAGATGTGCATTACTCTGTAACTCATTTCAAATTTCACAAGCCTCATCTATAAAGGAGATGGTTTGGAGGATGACTTAAGAGATAAAGAGGTAATTAAGGAGACTATCGCCGCCTACGCGTACAAAAAGGGGTCAAGGTATTATGATATCACAAACATCGAGGACCCCGGTAATGAAAATGGCCAGGAGAGATGGACCCAAGTCAATAAGCCATGGTTGCATGTTTGTAGGAAGATCTCAAAAGGCACCATCTATAACTTTTCTGCGTTCATCACATATGAGATTGTTTAGCAGCGTGAAGGAAGGTGACAAGATCTTGTTTGGTAATGTCCTGGTAACAATTGTGTTTTCATAAATTGGAGTACCTGATGCATTAGACAAATTTGTGTGGGAGTACCCTGTTGAGGACCCTTTTCCCACAAAAAGATTCAAAAAATACACATGTGACTCTATGAAAACTATACACAAGGCACACCTGGAGAAATGGTATATGTGCCTAAGGAACGTGTTCAGAGAAGAATGGAGGATTCCCAAAAAACTTCCGGTGGCCACCAAAGGAGAAGCTGAATTTGCTATGTACCAAGCATTTCTACCTGGGTAGGTTTAAAATAGTGGATGATACATAGAGCCCATGGTGTAAGCTCCCCTTTTGCCTTCATAGCTCAATACTTCCAAGCGGGAGTAAACAAGTTCAAAGAGTCCAAGAAGCTAAAACTGGACCTTGGTAATCTGGACTGGGAACACAGGGAAATGTGCAAAGGGTTGGTCTACCCTTGCAAATGCACGTATGTATAGAGGTATGTGTCGTATGATGTACTAGATGACAAGGACCATGACTCTACCCATTGTAGGAGGATCCATGGTGCGCGTGTACCTCTGCATAAGGCCCAAATCTAAGAAGGGAACATATCTAGAAAATGAGGTGTTTGTACCTGAGGATCCAACTGGTAGGAAGAAATACCATGCACCCATGCAGGTGGAAAAGGAGCCAGAGAAGAAAATACCAAGTGTTGTGGAAACATAGGTAATAGGTTCCCCTGGGACTAGTGCCAGAACAAGCATGTATTCATGCAAGAAGAGGCCCGTAATCAAGGAAAAGACTCCAGAGCTAGAAAATCCATCAGACAAGGAATCCTGAGGAGAAGAAGAAATAGAATCACCTACACCGAAATCCCCAGTTAGGAAGAAGTAGAGGCTAGAAGAGGAGACCACCTCAGAAGAAACTAGAAGTTTGGACAAATGCATAGGTGAAGAAGAAGTTAGCGAAGATGTTAGTGGGGAAGATGAGCCTAAAAAAGAACAAGGGCCACCTATTTTCAATGTACATGATTTGGATGAAGAAGGTAGAGAAGAGGAGTATGAGTTCCTCTTTGTGTGGTGCAAGGATAGCCATGAAGGAAGAGGCACCCAAGACATGACAAGTGAGGTGGATGGTGTGGAAATGTAGAAGGCTCCAAGAATTACGTTGGAGCAGAGAACCAAGGTGGTAGAGAAAGAAGAAACAAAGGCCATTGAGACCTTGCAGGAGGAGAAGTTGGAACACAGGGCTGAGCCGATGTTAAATGAAGAAAAGGAGGAAAGCATGGAAAAGGACCATGGTAGCACTGGAGGCCCCCATTTTTAATGGTAAATATTCCTAAGGGCACACACATGGGAGGAAGGTGCGTAGGGGAGGAGAGGCCAAGAATGGGTTATATTGATGACCCCCAACAAAGTGTTTCACTCACACTTCTAAGGCATGATTCTAGTAGAAGAGCTCATAGCCATGTCATCTTTTGACAAGGAGGCTACCTACCCGTGGTCAAGGAAGATGCTCTCATGGGAAATTGAGTCCCATATTGACGAGCTGAGAATTTGAGGTAAGCCACGGGGAAATAATAACATTGCCAAGGCCAAAAGAAGACAACCCAGTGGTGAATGCTTAGTAGCTCTCAAATGAACAACTGTGCAACGTGCTCAAACAAGGTATTTGTTGAAATCAAGGCTAGAATCTTCGGGTGGAATGATAGAATCAAATATCTGGAGGAGGACTTGAAGAATAAAGAGGAAGAACTAGCTTCAAGGGAAAAGGAGCTTAGTCAATAGAAAATAATCAGCACCCAATTGCAGCGTAAGCTAAAGGATGAGAAGGCCAAGGTGGGCACAGTGTACACAAGAAGGTGGAGGTCTATAAATAATGTGATAGTATTGAAGCATCTGAACCTAGCACCCTCCCTACGCAGAAGTATGGATCTGCTTTGGGATGCCTAGAGGATTTAAAAAGAGTGCTCACCATGGAGAGGCAGTTGTTAGCCTTGGAATCTGTAGAAGAAGTGGCTCACGTGCCTAGAGAAAGAAGATAAATTAAAAGTCATGTTGCATTCATAGCTGAGTATAGCAAGGTTCTTGCTGATATAAAAGTTGCTTCCCAAATTGCTGAGGCCGTGTACGAAAATTGCACGGATAGAGATAAAGTGGCAGGCATCTTGGTCACCACTCATGAAGCAGAACTCAAGGAGTTTCAAGATAAGAATAAGGGAAATAGGGTGAGAAAGGGACAAAATCCTTTCCGAGGTTGAAAGAAAATCTGAAGCCATTGAAATCCTTAAGGGGTTCAATTAAAAACCAGTTGAAGGAATTGTACCTGCAGATTACATGAAGAATGGATGCACTAGATGATATAGGTAAAGAGTTAGAGAAAATTGCTAACACCATAAGCCCATAAGGAAATGGGATAAGTTTTGAGAGGTGAGCACCCTAGTCAGTGACCTCTGTCAGAGAGCGCAAAATGAAGTCGATGCCTGGAACAAGTTGGAGGCTGACTTGCAGAAGGATTTTCCTGGCCTATTACAGTGATTTGATCAACTTCCCCATTCTTTCTTCTTTCCATATTCTTTCATCCCCTTATTCTTTCCCATGGTGTAAGTCTACCATATTCTTTCTTTTCACTGCTAAGTACAAGAAGGCGCATAGGCGTGCAAGGCCTAGTTGAAGAAAAGCGCGTAAGGATAAAGCACGCAGGTCAGGGTTTAGGAGGGTTTTAAGGAAATCCGTGGCACGCGCGAGGACAGAACCAAGGGTTTAGGACTTAGCCATTTTGGGAATTTTGGTAGAACACATGAAAAGCATGACCCGACTACGCATGCAGAGTGGATAAGGTGCCAGCCTGGACAGGGTGGCCCAGAAAGGATCATGCCTGTGATAGAATCTTCTAGAAGCTCATCATGGTAAAAAGTGGAAAGCTCAGGCCTGGAGGAGCATGCTCACATGGAGGACCACATTCAGACACTTGGCATCAGATCTGAGGCCACTGGAGGATGAGTTGGCAGTCTAGAAAGCCTATATATACAAGCACCTGCAGAAGGAAAAACATAACCAGATAGTGGGTGGAGCTCTATAGAAATACTGCAAGAACTCTGTTAGTTTGGGGAATTATGCTTAGGGAAAGATGTATCAAGGGTATGGGGTTATAAATTTATTTTGTGAGCCTAGTCATATGAGTCCAGATATAATGCATGATTGTGGTCTGCTTCTCTGTAACATTTTGTAATGGCTCCATGAATGTAATGAGGTTACCAGTTTACAATGAATATGAACATTGATGATTCTAATGCATACATCTTTCTCGTAGTTCTTTTGCATTTATGTTTATGTTTAAGTATGAGTGCTTATAAAACTTCTTTCTGTTCTGGTATAAGTTATAGAATATGTTAAGCATTTTTTGTCTGAATGACTGCAAGGATCTAGAAGCCGTTCTGAGCTCTATGGTGCTTGTATGTTTTACTTCCTTTAAAATCCCTTAAACATGGATCATAGATGATGTTTCCCACTAAACTCACATAAAAGAGAGACTCGGCACCCGCGCGTGCCTCGGGTGAGTGCCCAACACCCACTGGGTGATAGGCCGGTGTGCATGGGGTTCCTTTCTTTTGTGATAAGGGTAAAAATGACTACATCTTGGTTCCATTGCCGGGACCTCTTTTCAAAGTTGTAGTGGGAAATGGCATACATCATGATCTGGGTAATGAGTAATGACAGAACGTTTAACTCTGGAAAGTGTTGAATCATGGTTCAAGAGCATGAGGATGAATTTTCTCAGAGATTCAGCACTGGACATGAGTTTGATGCATGAAGATGGGTAGAAGAGAACCTCTACCATGATTTATATGAAACATTTTTCTGTTGTTTCCCAGTAGATCTGTATGAATGGCTCTCAGCATATGTGTCTAGATCAAGCTGGTATTCTAGATCATGTGCGTGGACCCAAGAAGAATACCAGAGGCTGCAGGATGTAGATATGACGTGGACTCGTGTTGTGGATCATTGGTGGGAAGGTGTGTTGGCTAGCTACACTCTGGAGTACGCTATTTCCA
The DNA here is from genome assembly GCA_019776745.2 of Taxus chinensis. Classification (NCBI taxonomy): domain Eukaryota; kingdom Viridiplantae; phylum Streptophyta; class Pinopsida; order Cupressales; family Taxaceae; genus Taxus; species Taxus chinensis. Next base: position 532,590,322 of record CM034155.1, on the reverse strand, counting down.
CATATTCTTGCCCAGAAGTTGCTGAGTTTGAATTTATGTGGGAGCCCAGAGGATCATTTCTACGTGTTATCCCTCTGGCAATGAAGATCTTGGTTGTTACTTTGGGTTTAGAGGCATTTCCAATGGCCGGCTAAACCATTCTGAGCGCTGGGTGAGGGAGCTAGGGTGGAGGAAGATGGCAGATATTAGAACGGAGAAGGAAAGGGAGGAGAGATAGCTCAAGTATAGTGAAGCACGTGAAAGGGAGATTATTATATGACATGAGGCTATAAGTGTGATGGATCTATGGAGACAGATGTTGTAGGAAGGAGTTGAGGTTCACGTGGAGGATGTGGAACCTGAGCAGTCTGTGCTACCCCATCTTGGCAAGCATGTAAGAGAGACCCCTTCAGGCTTCTGATGAGAGTTCATCACACGGAGAAAGAAGAGTTTGTTGGCACATATCTAAACCCACCTAGTGACCAAACCCTAGTGCACTTGGTTTTCCTAGAACAAGGAAGGAGTATCATTGACCCAATTGGAATCAGTGGAAGTGACAGATCTGCACCTAGGAGGTACAATTTTTTAGTTCCCACTTCTATGGCTACACATATCCTAGTATTTGGAGGACTCTTTGGACAAGGAGCAAGTATACAAGCCTTTGGTCTCACATCTGGGAGTGGTGCGGGGTACAATAGTGGTAGTGGGGCATTATCACAGACCGTCGGCACAGTTCAGTGGAACCTTGGGGACACTTGGCACAACTACTACAGGACCTGGTGGATCTAGTCTGGTGGGTCAGAAGGGATAGGACCTGGTGGACCTAGTGGTGGTGGCTTAGGAGGCACAGGACCGGGTGGACCTGGTGGATCCGGTGGTGGAGGGAACACTGGAGGAAACCAAGGCTCTGGCTCAGGAGGACAAGGGCCCCAGCCACCCCCTCAAGTCTTCTTTGAGATGTCGTTACACTTTCTAGATTACAGAGGTATTGAGGATGTTGCAGAACATGTTCACAAGTGTGAGCTGCTATGGCGCGTAAAGGGGATCACAACCTCAGAGTGGAAGGCTAGTCAATTTGTAACAATGTTGCAGGGGTGCACACATAGCTGGTATAGGAAATATGACCCTCATCAAACGGTGGTGGATTATACTACTTTAAAGAATGCCTTCTTGGTAGAATTCCACATCCCTGAGTTTGAACAGAAGAGCATCAATGCCCTGAAGGAAATTCAACAGGGAATGGAAGAGAGTGTGCGGGAGTATGATGCACACTGCTTTAAAACTCTCTTGTCTAAGTTATCATATGATATTCACCCTTCACAACATGCTCAGTGGTTTTTTGGAGGATTGATCACACCTTTTAGAAGGGCCTTATCTCATAAAACATTTCACAGACCCGCGTGAAGCATTGGAAGCTGCTCTGCGCGCCGAGGCTGTTGGTAGTGTTGATACTAGAGTTAGCCCATTCTTGGAGGCTCAAATTGCTGATATGGCTAAGCAGCTAGAGAAATTGTCTGTGAACTCAGCCCATGAGACTCGCAGTGGTTTATGGTGCACAAATTGTGAAGTAGAGGGGCATGTCAAGGGTAGTTGTCCCCGGAGGGTAGTACGCGTCATGATAGTAGACTGTGAAATTTTTCATGGGGACCATGATGCAAGTAGGTGCCCCTTGTTACAACATGCAATCTAGAAGAATGTGTCTTGCTACTGTAAAATTTGCACCTCTACAACCCATGATACTAAGGATTGTAGGCTCATTGATCAGATCCATGAGGCCATTGATCATGGGGTGCACCAAACCAGCATTGCTAGTAGTTCTAAAGGTGATGATCGCCATTATGAGGAGCGCACAGATGGAGGCATGCATGGAAGGGGATTTCACGGAGGATTTTGTGGTCATGGTAACCATGGAGGAGGAAGGAGTGAGTTCCCACATGGAACCTATTTTAATTGTGGGTCTACAGAACATTATAAACGAGAGTGCCCAGACCTATTGCAGTGCTCATGGTGCAGAAAGAAGCACAAGTATGAGGAATGCCCTGAGTTGTTTGAGCACATGAATCAACAGCAACAGAAAGACAAGGGCACTGCAATGGTAAGCATTAAGAAGACAGACACACAATGGATGCCACAAGTGACACGTGATGTAGGCTTAGAACCTGTTTTAGTAACAACAAGAGCAGAGGCCGCACGCACAAAGGAAATACCAAGGTAGAGGACCCTGGTTTCAAGAGAGGAAGTAGTTCATGGGAAGTACCCAGACCCTGCGCATCAAAAGGAAGTATATCAGGATACCATGGATGTCATTCAGAGTTTACAAGGAGAAATCCAGTGCCTAAAGGAGCAGTCCAGGAGGGAGGAGCAAAGGAGGAAGGTCGAGGCACCAAAGGATGACCTGGATGAGGTCAAGGAAGTATGTAAAATGCTAAGGCAAGAGAATGTTATTCCCTTGCTAGGGGCATGGCTGAGGGAGAAGGTACCACGCGCCAGAGAAGAGCGCGAGAGATAGATCCTGCATGCAAACCTTCCCCCTCACAGCCTTGACTATGACAAGGAGATCACATTGGATGCAGTCGTAGATGGATGGCTCCTTAGTAATATCCTCATTGACATAGGCACAGGAGGTCAATGTTCTCACATTGGATGCTTGGCATCAGATGGGAAGGCCTGCATTACAACCATCTTCAAATGTGTTGTATATGGAAAACAAAATGAAGGCAATGCCCATTGGTGTCTTAAGGGATGCAACTATCACTATCCAGGGAGCTAAGTTTACTGGGGACTTCGAAGTCTTGGCACTCACCGAGGTGGACAATTTCCCAGCACTACTTGGGTGCCCATGGTGTTACAAGAACAATGCTGACCTTTGGTTCAACAAGGGGTACATCAGCTTTGAAAATAAGGAGGAGCGGGTTATTATACCCTTGGCTGATGGGAAGTCAACACCCTATACTGAACCTTTGGGGGAAGAAGTCCTAGATAGGATATATGTGTGCTCAATCAGGGATCCAGAGATAATCCATCCTACCAATGGAGTTATCCAGTTTGAGGATGCTCAGTCAGTAAGTGACACCACCAGTCTAGCATGTGATAATTGGGTGCATGGGACTTATGAATTGATCAGACGACAGTTGAGAGGATCGGTAACAAAAGTAACAAAGGTGCGTATGGTCTGACACCTAGGAGGAAAAAAATTACCTAAGTATTCAGGAGGGGCCTTCCCTAAGATATTTTTACAGGAGATGGAAGCTCAGTGGAAGGAGGAGAAGGAATGAAGAGGGATGTTAAGTTATGTCTTGCTCAGCACAGTGGCATGGTGGTGGGCTACACATCATGAGAGCCTTTTGGAATGGCATGAGGTGAGAATTGCTCTCTCTGTCAGGTTTTCTAGAAGCAACATGCCCACCGCCATCAAGGACTACCATGGTAAGGAACCCACCTCTTTCCACATCCAAGCTTGTGAGAAGGTCTGGAGAGAAGGCACGAAAGCTTTTCCACCATCCCTTTGGGTACACAAGTTGTATTCTACACTATAGGGTTGCGCATGTGCATGGTACATACATTCTGAGACACGCCACCAAACAGGAAATTGGCAAGAGCTAGCAGCTGACCTCATTCAAACATTTTTGAATATCGAAGTACCAAGCCATCAGTTGATAAGGCATTGTAAGTTGTTAAGTGCCTTACCATGGGGGATAGTGCCATGGCAGAAGATAGGCTATTGGAACTGCTAGGTGAACCAGGTTTGGAGGTGCGCTTTGAAGAAGAGGTAGAAGAAGCAGAAGAGATCCAGCTTGAGTGCACATGCTTTGAAAAGGAGAAAGGGAAATTAGTATATGTTATTGATGGAGAGGAAGTAGAGAGCTTGGATGTTAACCATTCTGTAGGGACGCGAGGTAGTGGACAGTGTTGATGCTCACAATGCGCACCTACCATGAGCCCTTAAAGACAAATAAGGTTAACATCAGATCAGAAGAAGAACCTAAGGAAGCTATCATTGGAGATTACTGGTCGGAGAAGGAAGTCTCTAAGATCATTGATATTTTGCATGAATTTGAGGATTTATTCCCACATGGGTACCATGAGCTCAAAGGCATCCACCATTCCTTGGGGGAGATGAGGATAAAGCTGAAGGATGGTGCATGCCTGGTCAGGAAGAGACCCTACCAGATGAATCCCAATTTATGCGTAAAGGTAAAGGAAGAGAGAAAAAATAATAGCTTCTGGGATCATTGAAGCTAGGGAAGAATTAGAATGGATAAGTCCATGGTAATAAACATTAAGAAGGATGGGTGGATTAGGATCTGCATGGATTATAGGGAGCTGAATGCAGTTTGTGTCATCGATCCTTTTCCAACCCCCTTCACTGAAGAAATTTTGGAGGGATTCACTAGGCGTGAAATCTATTCCTTTACGGATGGATTTTTGGGGTACCACCAAGTCCGGGGACTTTATTGGGGCACATCATATGTAAGGAGGGCTTGCTAGTAGATCCTGCCAAGGTTGTAGTTAATCGGGACACCCCGAAGGCTTTTATATGTTATTTGATTTTATGTATGGATTTTAGTCCTTAATAAGTAAATGATTTGCATTGGAACAATTGATGGTGATGTAATATAATAAAATAATATTATTCTGGTTTAGGTCATTTGGTAATTTTAAACATCACATGACTTAATTCTCACAACAAATATGTCATGTGATTCACTATTAATTAAATGATTTTTTATGTGATTTTTGGACCTGATTTTCTCAATTGCTTCCTTGACATTCGAGTAGAACCTTGGGATCGAGGGATTCCCACCCAAGTACCCTAACACATGATAACCGAAACCAAAAATACTAACCCAACCAGACAAAAAACAATAATACTACCAAATAGGGCACAAGCAGAAGGACCCAGTATACTCACTGCGAATGATAAAAACAAGGCCCATCCCCACCAAAACTGTTTTTCTCCCCAAAGGGACTAGGAACATTAAAATTACTCCTTAGTGGCAGTTGGGAACGTACAGTACACAGTATCTATGTCCTATACCCCACTAGACTCACTTCTCGAGTAATTTCCAGAGCAAGAAATTAAAAATTTATAAACCTAATTTTCTATGAACGACCCACGATCCCGCCGATGTCAAGAACCCATTATGTGCCGACAACATTGGAACCAATCCAACTTCTCGATCATGTGCCTTCGAACGAAGCTCCGCTTACACATGCCTCATGGAACACATCGATGTAAAACTTAATCATAACCACATTCCTGGAAGGACAAACTGCACAATCACCCTTCCCTCAATTTTCCTTATCCATCGGCTTATGCCCCTCCCCAAATGCATCCGATAACAGTACACGCCCCTACCAAATGTGTAATGATTCCTAAACATTAACATGGTCGTTGGTGTTTTATGGAAGGGAGTTTTGCCCAGGAGTTATAGCAAACGAACACAAACCAAGATCGCAAACCGTCTGAATTCACCCAGGCCCTAGTTGAATCTCCATGTATTTCTTCCTTACACATAGCTCACACAAAGGGACCCTCCTTACCACGTCTACCCTGAAGATAATCCATAGTCCGCATGCTTGTTTGAGATACACTTCCTAAAGTAAAGGCCATCTTACGCTTCACACCCTGAAGAAAACACGGAAAGTGCAACGAGCGAGCATGTGTCTCATTTACATCCAATCCTCATTAATTTTTTTTCCCCCCCCTCTCCTTTTTTTTTCTTTTTCTTTTCCTTGTAAAAACCTAACGCAAGCCACAAACCTTCAAAATTTTACAATTCAACGAGAACATTAAGAACGAAAACTAGTTTGAACGAACATCGAAACAGCTACCCCCACCTCTTGAACTCACAAGAGAAACTTTCATGGAAATCCTCAAGGTCACATCGCGTTAGAGATGATTGGCTCATCTTCCTACATGCCTGGCATCTTTACCATTTCCGAAATCCAGTGACGGAATTCGGATTGTTTTATTTAGATCCTGTTTTAAGTACCTTATACTTATGGAAATCCTACTCAGGTCACATGCAAAAAGGGAGTGATACAATTTAATTTCAAACTTCAGGACATTACTTCGAACTTTTAGGAAGTGTTCATGATCAAAATTATAGGACCTTGAACCTCTTCAATCTCGAGACGCTCTTCATCTAATCGTATTTACTTCATTTGCCATTTACTTGTGATACCTTACCATACACAAACTCTTGGGCGCCTTCATCCTTCGTTATTTTCATGTTTCCCAGTGTTCCTTTTAATGGATTAAGTGTACATCATACCACATATCACCTAGTTGCCTCCTACAAACTCTATTAAAACATCCCTCTCATGAACTCGTTCCATAAATTCTTTCAACGCTCATCAAAGTTCTAGTTTGCGAGAATCCGAAGGGGGTGGAAGCAGCATCGTATAATGTTTCCTGAGAGGATATTTTCACCTTTGACAACAGTCCTTCGTAAACTCGTCTCGGATCCGACTTGTTAGGATCAGATACCCCAGTGTGCTTATACATCGACGGATGAAGCTTATTGACATTGGATCTGTACTAATTCGAGTTGAGGGTGATTCCGAAATTGCAATTATTCAAGTCTTAGCAAACTGGTTATTTTTGAGAGACTCTTGTACCGAATGAATCTCGCAACCTTTCCTGATTTTTACTTTTTTTTCCCTATATTAATGTGACAAAGAAGGCGGAGGTTGACACATAACCAAAATACTATTTTTACACTGTACTCACCAGGCCCCAATCGTGGCTAGAGTACGAACATTGTTCTCTAATATCTTGCTCATGTGTGCTCAATTTGGTCTCGCCCGTTTGCCTTAAAGTCTTCAGTTTGCGGGCTCTGTCATCTTTTTCTATCTCCCCCGTATAGATGCATAAAACTCTGTACTCCATTGGTTACCAGGATAGTTCCCGTTCCTTGGGTCGAGGATAGTTTAAATTACTACTAAAAAAAACTTTCGTTCTCTGTCCATTGAAGGGAGTCTGTCACTTGGGTGTAAACTCCAGGTTTTTCCCTTCCTTCCCTTTTCCATAGCCACGTTGTTGTCCCTGTCTTTTTTGTCCAAGGCTCTATTGAACATGTGTGATTAGATGGCATTCCCTGGAGGTTTTATCTTTAACATCTTTGGGTCCTTGTATTTCTAAAGTTCTTTTTTTCCGAACCGTTTTCTGTCGTTTCTTATCGATTAGAAAGATTCTTCGATTTCCTAGTGCTCAATGTGTGTTTTTTCGTGCTATTGTTTCTTGGGTTGATCGGTGCAGGTGTTTTCCCGTGTCTAGAATGCTTATTATTCATGTCATTCCTCCTTATGGAGTAACATGTTGCTTCCCACTTTTGGGTTGGTATGTCGGCTCGATCGTTTGCGGCAACGTTTTGTTGTATTAACACTCTAAGTGCTTTGTAGGTATTCACCTTCTTATTAACTATATCGTTCCACGTGGATGTGGCCGGTCGCTGTGATGTCAGTAAAATTTTCTGCCTTTGGTTTGGCTTGGAGTCTGTGCGTAGCGCGTTAGACACAGTGGTAGCTTAGTTTTCCGTGCATCTGTCCCCCAGAATTAGAATATTACTCTATGCATGCTGCTACCTAGGTTTTGGTTGTCACATAATCATTGATCTTTGACAATCTATCGGAGGGTGTGTACGCTTGTTTCTCCTTGCTCGGGTGTCTGCCTAAGGGGTATCATAATCCATTATGTTTTGTGACAGGGAGAATGTGGAGGCTTCCGCGGTTTCCTTTTTCATTTCCTCATTGATATCTTTTTTTTTCTTCTAAACTTTCAAAGCCACACTTGTTTGAAAGGTCGTGAGACATTCGTGGAGGGACCTCTTCACCTTGTTTGTGTTGGGTACCGGTGTCCCCTTTACGTCTTGTATTTTTCTTGTAATCTGATTTTTCAGGCCTTACTTCCCTTCACCCCCTCCCCCTGCCTTGTTCCTTTCACCCTTGGCCGCCCCCCACTTCTCCCCCCCCTCCCACCACCTTTCCACCGAGCCCGCTTCTTCCCACGCTCCCTCATTATTTTGCCTCTGCTTTCTTTGCGACACCTTCTTTTTCCAACCCTAAGGATCCACAATTCGGTACAAAAACCTGCGTCTAGGGACACACCCCCCTACCCCCCTGATCCACACCTCATGGTATTCTGTGATCATTCTAACATTTTTTCATCAACTCCTGTCAGACTGACTTTGTCGACCATGTGGGGAGCCCACCCCCGCAACTTTGTTCTACCGGACCTCCCACTTTTGAGCCGGGACCCATTACAAAAGGTGTGCACAACAATCCCCTGGCAAACCACATGGCGGCTTTTTTTACTAGTTTCCATTTTCTACTTGAGACCTTTCACTAGGCCAAAAGTGATTTTATTTAATGGGCCCCCAGGGCTTATGTGGAAGGCTCCGCGCTCTGTTCAGGCAACACTTTGCCCCTATACTTATATCTGTAGTTGTGTTGCAACGGAAACACTTGTGTGTACAATTATCCAACCAATAAAGTGACGAAGGGGAAAATCAATGTTGCGCCGGGTGCATGCATCTCCTGCCACTTTTTCTGCCAATTTTGTCCCTTCAAGAACTATCGCCGAGATGTGCAATACGCACATTTTTCATCCATATTAGAGTTTGATGAAATTCCTCCTCGTCCATCTCTGTACCCCCCCTAAGTGGTAATCTGAATGCGATTTGCCCACCTTACCCTTGGCGCAAGTCCGGGATTGTTAAGGCAATATTTTGAAGTGGAATTATATGTGCACTTGTAAAAATCGTGATTCCTATTACTCCACGAGACCATAGATGGATGCAAGGTAGACCGCCTTGCAGAGTAACCAGATTAATGGGCAGAAGATGAAATGCTGAAAGTTGTAGGTTGCATAAAGACTGTAAACAAGGTGTTGCTTTGGAGTTGAAAAGGATCTTTTGGTGTCATATTATCCTCCAGCTTTTGTGTTTGCAAAGTTTCCTCACCAGAAAATGCATTACAAGGTGACTCTATCACATGACCAGATATCACCCATTCACCCCCCTGCCATTAGAAGGATTCCCCAAAATTGTTTTGTTCCCGGCATTTGGCATTATTCCTTAGTTTGACATTCAGTGTTGTTGAGTGTGCTAACCGAAACCGTGACCTTAGTTCATACAATTGGTCTCACTGGCAACTTCTCGGCCACCTGTGCAAATGTGTTACCATTCTTACCCACCCACCTACATCTAAGGACAAATTTTTTGGGTGACAAGAACACGGCCCCGCGCGAACCTATTCTGCTCTTTTGGGGGGTAAAACTTCAACGAGAGCTGACTGTATAACTGCCACTTGGAGAATACTCTTGCAAAATGGTAGGGGTGCCCCGGCCCCCGACATCCTTAAGTCTTGATGATTCATATTAAACTCCTTGAGAGGAGCCACCATCTTCCTCCACCACCCGCCAGACCAATCCGCGAAATTCCCTGTAATTCGCCCAGTGTCTTTAGACTTTTCTATTCATCACTTGTGCAAGTTTGTTGGTGAGTTGGTCACCTAGCCACTTGCCAACATAACGCTCTGAGAGCTAGTCAACCACCCAGCAACACTTACCCTCTAACCTGATCGATTAGATATCCCACTGTCTCGACGGTTCACCACCTCGTGTCCATGTCCAAACTTCTTGGGAACGCAATTTGTCGTTGCTTTATTTTCCAGCCCAATGTCTGCAAGTAGTTTTCTCTTCATGCACTATTGCAATCTGTGGTCAACAGTCCTCTTGAACCTCTTACCATATCTGACTATTTCGTCCCTGTGATTACAGTCCTAGTGGCCATTGTGCTCAATTTTCATTTAACCGATCGAGCCTTCTTCATCCTGCCACATTTTGCATGATACTTACACCTTGAAACCTCCCTTCTTGTATTCGTTGATAAACCGTTATTTGTCTGTATCTGACATTCGAGTGTTAACGCCTTCATGCATGAGGCCTAACGGTGTCTTTTTTCCGTTTCTTTCTTTAATTCGAGCTTTAGGCTCTCCGCCGCCCCGTGCTGCCCTGTCCCCTACCCACTATTTTTATTTCCTTGAGTGAATTGTCCGTTTTTGCCTTCCCCTGTGATTACAGCTGGCCTCTTTCCCACGTGAGCCGCCCCACTCTTTTCGTCTCCCCCATGCTTTGCGCTTTTCCCCAGGCACTACTTCTTAGCTCTTTATTCGAAGAATCCCTTTGTCTTGTCATTTCAAACCATAGGAATCCAAACCGTTGTGAACAGTTTCATCACAAAGTACAGTATTCTTGGTCTTAATCACACTCTCTATTTTGCTTGTTGCTACTTTTTCTCCCACCTTAAAAATTATTCAAACATAATGCCACAATCCCCACTCTCCTGAAATACCCCTGTTTCCCCTTGTACTCCATTTAAAGGATAACTTTCAAAATTATTACTAAAATTAGTGTTTACGAACCTCAGCGCATTGGTACATTTAATTGTCCCTCTCCACCTTCCTACGCCCCTAACCCTATTCTTAGCCTTGTTTTTTTTTGACCACAGTATCTTATTCTTTTAGATGTGACAATTCTGAGCATTTAAATTATTGAGTATTGACTCCACTTTCCCATTTAGGCGATTCATTCATAAAATTTTGCTGCCAAAAGAACCCGATATTCATGTCTCCCTTCTTTCGATCAAACAGCCCATCCCCGTTACATGCACATGTGTCCTCGCACCCTTGGTTCGCGAAAGGCACGACCCTAACCCCATCCTTTCTAGTCCGAGCATAGGTCAAATCCTTTGTGAAGGTGTGTTTTTCCTATCTTTTTTATCTCTTTCTCTCACCAAATCATCCCCTAGGGTTGGACACAAGGTCCGTTAGATCTCATCCCTCCTAAGCCATAAAACTTTTTTGGACACATCATTACCTCGATTTAGCGTTCTTTAAGCTCTCTCCCATTTCTTGCTCAACTCATATGTGACCCTCTTTTTCGTCTCAGCTTTTGAAACATTTTTTGATTTTTCGAATCACTTCTACACCCATTTTTTTCGCCGGTTTTACCCATACACCATTTTTACAATCCGGTCGCTGTCCCGTTTTTTTTCTTGTCGGCGTTCTTGCACTCATTTTGGTTATTTTTTTGTTTTTTTTTGCCCAGTTAATATCCATCGCTCACGCTCTACCCCGTAACCCACAACCCACTCGTGTTTGTCACCCATGCCCTTTCTGGCCGGATAGCTATTCTGAATAAAAATCGGTCGTTTACTCCACCGATAGCACCTCGGTAAAGCCCTTTGTCTCTATAGCTCAAGCCTGTCCAAATACATTGCCTTGAGACACATCAATCTCTGCCCTCTCGCCAGTATCCGTAGACATGTTCACACATCTTGTGAATGTTTTTTGACAGCGCTAATCATTGTGTTCCACCCGGTCTTTCTGTCATATCGCGCTCCACCTCGCCCCACCTCAAAGCTTCTGCTCTCCCGCCACCATTCGATCTAATTTGGGCTCGCAGAAGTATGTCACGATATCTGTCCACTCTCTCATCCATTGAAATGACCTTGAAGGCACATTCTGATACAGTCTTTCCTCGTGCCTAGTGCACAAACCAAGGTGACAATCCTTAGTGGCCGGACTTTTCTGCTATTCAATTCTTATAACTCCCCAATGTTAACATCTATCACGTAGAGTTGTATTTCATTTGCCCACAGAAAGGCCGGCGCATTTTTCCAACCCCCGTGCCCCTCGCCACAAGCCTGTTCTGTTGTCCCGGAGAGTGTGAAAGAGTCTCCTTCAGAACGGAATGAAGGATTAGGCATGCGGTCTAGGTCCAAGCATAGCACAAAATCGCGCCGCCTCCCCGGTTCTTGGTGCACCTGCTGCTGTTCCCCCCCTCCTGTGCGGCGCTTCATACTCTTCCACCGTCAGATGTTTGTGCCCTTGACCCGGTCTATCTGAGTCGTGTTCCTTTATTAGGCCTTCGCGGTTTCCATCTGGCGATGGGTCTCCTCCTATATTTGATCTTGTGACACATTCTGCTACACCTGTCAGGTGCCACCACCCTGACTCTTGTCTTACCACTCTGTATCGCCTTTTGTATCCCCAAGACATACCAGAGGCTTTAGAGGGGATCCCCCAGTCCTTCCTGTTAGGCAAACCCGTCTCCCTGTCCCCCACGAGATTTTCGTTTTGTGCCCACTCTCACGAGTCTGTCATCAATTTGTTTTTCTGTCATGACTCCTCCACGCCGTCCCCTCCTCAAAATAATATGGCTCAGCCTCCATCCAGGACCCCTTTGTTGTTATCATACCCTTCTTCGGTCCGCCCCATCAGTTGTGCTAGATGTATGTCGTGCCTGGCTATCCAAATCTGATTGTGCCAGCTCAAGTGTACCCTGAACCTAGATCACTCTTGACTTTTGTCCGTCAGTTCCGGAAGCCTAATGTGCCCATGTCACATAGCCTGATCCCCCTACCACCTTGAATCTTGTGCTTGTAACCCTATGATTCCTGAGGAGCTATTGCAAAACTCCCCTGAGGATTTGAGGAGTATAAATTACATTAAATTGTTTATCCATACTCTAGAAGGCCTAGATGCCAACTCGTGACTGGCTATACACTAGTCTAACTCCCTTAGCAGATATTATTCCATTCGACCCCTGTGTGCAGTCGGATATGCTGAAGAGGCTCGGTCGGCTGATTTTAGAATGAAGTTATGGAGTGACTAAAATCAGACCCTAGGTTTCTTTCTCCATTTAATTCCGAATTTTTTTAAAAATATCCCCCAAAGCAATTGAACCTAACTAAGTTCGGTGGCATGACATTTCAATACAAACACTGATTTAAAACAATAATCATTGGAGAAAGACATGCCATTACGATTGAGGCCTAAGGGCCATGCACATCATGTCTTGATAAAAGTATTCATGATGCATTTGCTAATGAATTTTTTCTACTCATTTGAGGATGGATAAAAACCAAACAATTATTTGAGACAGGCCTGTCACATGCTCTGCAATATGAGAATAACACCTTAGAACCCCTGGTATTAAAACATTCCTAAGAGGGACCGGCTGTCCCTAAAATTGATAACTTGAGGAAGGCAACTCAATCATAGTAGCCAGTTGGTGGATTCCTTGACCGCGAAGGGTGTGTTTTGTAGATCATTTTTACTGGTGCTCAATACCCAAAGGTATCTGGACTACCTGACCTCCTATAGTCGTAGGTGTGGATCCTTGAGCGCTTTAGAAGACTAGCAGTACAAGGTCTTTCAAGTTACAGCATTTTTTTCGGCAACAAAGCGACAAGTTCCACATATTATGTCATAATCATCCTAGAACATGACCCTCTGTCCCTTCCCCCCAGTGCAGAGAATATGAGATACGGTAAGCCGACCCATGGGACTTCTCCTGTCTATGCACCCTATGGTCATCAGGGAACACCGCGATCAGAGTAGTGTTCCTATGCTCTGTAAAATGCCATTGTATCCTCCCCCCCCCTCGCTAATTCTTTTCAAATCGAGATTGATGGCTGTGAAAATGGTCTCTGCCGCCACCACGCCATGGAAGCTGAAAGTTAGATCAACAAGTCTGAATAAGCTGATGATGATATAAAACATTCGATGATGATGAGGCATGCCGATCGGATTTTCTTGATTCTACAAGCTCACACAAAGCCAGATTATCTTCGTTCGTAAAGGTGTACAGTGCAAGAACTGCCTTGCAAGTTTTTTGTGGACTGCATTCACGATACGTTCTTTCCTTTGTCACCATTCTCATGCTTTATAAATAAGACCCAGTTACACGTATTCTGAACTTCCCCCATCACATTATTTTGAGTACCGAAGAGATCGCTTGCGTGATAAATACCTGTCTATGATGGAGGATCCTCAGTTAGAAGAGGTAGATAGCTATTGACATGAATGTATGTTGTTAGCCCCTAGGAAAATTGCCAGTAATAAGTGACATGAATTGCTACAAGTTTTGGCAAAGGATTCACGGTGACTCAGCAAAACAAAAACCCCACTCCTACACCAATGTCCCAAATAAACTTCCAAGGACATGATGATATCGTAAAATTGATGGCATTTGACCCTCTGTTGTACTTAAGTCAAAGTGTTCCCCTACCATACCGCAATCCTGTAAAAAAATAGTGCTCGCAAGTTCTGACAGTGCATCCGTAGCGCACATTTTCTCGCACAATCCCCCCTGATGATTGTCACCCAAAATGTAAATTCCCTATGACACTTCCACAATTCGGTGCTTCGTCACCCCGACCAACCACTTTGTCACCATATGTTGAACTACTTAGGCCATTCATGAGCACAAGACCGAGGGACTATTTGGGTGATTGGCCGATTAGCTCCACAGAACCCGCCGTAAGTGCTAATTGCCTTATGAAATAAAAAGCCAATTTCATAAACGAAGAGGGCATGCCTCCAACCATGAATAGACCTAGAAAACCACTAGCATGCTGGATGTGAGATGTGCTAGCAACCACCTAAACCGCCTTCTGTTTCGTAAGTAGCAACATTATACCTAGTGGTGAGTTCTCGAATACGCATGCCCGATCCATTTTACAACACGATTATTAAGGATAGAAGTATGGCATCAACTGCTATTCCGATGATGTGTCAATATTCTCCTGGCTGCATCATGTAATTGTCTATGCCTCTAATGAACCTTGTCATGAATCGCCCCTTTGAACATTTAAGTATGTTGAGTCAGCTCCAGATTATGGAAAGTGGCTACAAACCAGGATCTATCCGAGAGCGTTGCTATTGTAGGATGTTTAAAAGGGTCTGGTCCCGTACAAACTTACACACTTATTGGTAAGTTACTTGAAACTTTGGATGTTTATTATTATGTCGGCATCTCCCTTGTTTCACAATTGTATGAGGTATGATTTTATAAGAAAAGTGGTCATCGTACACTGATAGTGTTGGTAATCAAGTGTTCAGATATATGTCATTTTCACCGTTCAATCCTGAAGGAAACCTTGTTAAAGCACCATAATTGGAGAGAAGAAGATGGGTGACCCTCATGCGAATATCCAATAATTCTTCTTATGAAGTGTTGGATAGGCTGATGTAGATGAAGATACGTTGTTGGGTTTTTTGAGTGGCAAGGAAGAAAATATTGATGAATGGAATCGTACTTGAACAGTATGTTTACAACTTGGACCTTAGTTATTTCAGATTGGATCTTGTGACACAAACTGTGTGAGGGTGTCTGGTATTGTTCTGGATTTCTCTAGGCCCAGGCCAGAGTTTATTTTTTCTTTCCGCTGAACTCAACTTTGATGCACTAAACAAATTCTGAATGTGACGAATCTATTACACAGTGACTTGAGAATTTGCATCGGAAATATGGTTGTACGGGATTATCATTTTCAAGGAGATTCGTAACTGATGTCAAGTAAATTAGAAAAAAGTTATGCTAGTCCCCCCCTCAGAGGATTGAATTCAATTAAGCATGTAGTCTAGGATTTGTATTGAAATCGTTTGACGTGGTATCTTAATATTGTGCACCATAATAGAAGAAGTCCCTAAATCCCCATTCCGTCCAGATCAAGTCTAGCCCCATACGTAGGATCCAGATTGGGAATTGTATAGTGTCTCTATTTGAGAGTATGATGTGAAATACTAAACCGGCGCGCATGATTTCCCATAACAACGTTAAGTGGGTTGGAAAGTGTTTGATGGATTGATGATTGAAAGTTGGATGAAACCATTTTTCCACCATCAATTGAAGGCAGCAGTTTGCTGGCCAAATGTAGTAGAAGCGGGAACGTCAATGGTGTGTCGATTGTACATGAAGCCGAAAGGAAAACTCGCCCCTTGGCAAAGGACCTGATCGTCCTGCAACTAAAGAACAAAACATGATCCTCAGAGCCCTCGCTTATGGTGGTCGCTTGAATACACACTGTCTGATAATACCGTTAATAGATAAAAGACGTCCCTTTCAGTTCAAGAGGTGTGAAAGATCATTGACCTGGGCTACAAAAGACCACAAGCATTGTATCACTGGTAGAAGAAATCTCAGCAAAGAAGAGAAGCAATACCTATGTTCAGATTGCATGAAGGGAAAATCAAGACTTCACTAGCTTGGTCTTACTCTGAGTTTTAGGTTATAGGGAGAAAGAATGTTGTTCCAACATGAATATCTGTACTTAAATCTAATTGCCAAGCCTTCAAGAAAACAAAAGGCCCATCAATTATCTGCTTTTCCTTATTCTACTAACACTAGACCCTGCTTTCGGAAGAAGTCACGAAGAAGTTGAGGGGATGGATCCCTCATTCAGCCACAAAGTACTTTTTTTGGGTATCGTAGCAATTTGTTACTTGATCTAGTGATAGAAAACGATGTGCATATAAGGTTGTCCGTTTAGCACTTCGGAACTTGAATAAGAGCATCGTTAAAAGATAAGGTACCCTCTACTCAAAACATAGAGAAACTATGCTACATGGTTGTAAATGGTGTTAAACTATTATTCCACTCTCGATGGGGTATCTGGAATATTCAAATTGTTTTGAAGGAGTTAAAAAAAGAATAAAGGTGCTTACCTTACCATCTCCTTGGGGAACTTATGTCCTATATGCAAGGATGCCTTTTGGTATAATGAATGTGCCTAGGAGCGCAAATTTTAGCCCGAGAAATGGATGTAGAATTTTTGTTTTAAGGACTTCAGTGTTGTTTATCAAGAATGATTGTAACTGTGTTTTCAGAAAAAAATATAACCGCATAACTTGCAGCAGTGGAGAAGAGAAGTTGTTCAGGTGCCTAAGAGTTGATAGCAATCAGTTGTGAATCCCAAAAAAGTGCCATTTAATGTGAGTGCAGTTGATAGGAAAAATCTACATTGGGGCACATGTGTATCAAAAGAAGGGGTATGAGATTGATCCAGAGCAGAGTGGATGCCCTTCCCGACTTAGGATGTCACAATTCTAAAAAACTAAATAAGCCGTAGTTCATCCTCTTTGGAAAAAGTAAATCTTTATCAGAAGTATGTGATTTCTAACTTACTGAGATGACCTATTACCTCATTAACTATTATACGTGTTCCTAGGCCTGAACCCTGTACTAACCCTGGGAAGAAGATTCCATTCAAGATTCACTGGGGATAAAGAAGCTACTAAAGCCATTTGCACCATTTTGGAAAGTGCTCCAAAATTAACGACAGAAGCCTTTTCAAGGGTTTTCTTGTTTTCAGAAAAAACCATTGGCATTTCCGTTTGTTGTAACTTTGAAAAGTGGGGGGGGGGGGGGGGGGGGAGGGGGGGGGTTTGGTGGCACTTGAATCAAATTTTAATAATGTTGATTGCATTATTAACAAAATTATGTCAATTTCAAGAGATGTGGAAGAGCATGACCTAGGCACAAAGGAAAAACCACAAAAAATCTAGTTAGGAAGCAATCTCAGCAAGTTGCTGAAGAAATATCAAGACTGCCTAGCTTGGTCTTACTCTAGTTGAAGGCATACAGGAAGATTTGTTCCAACATGAGATTCCTCTTGAATCTAATGCCAAGCCTTTTAGGAAAAACAGAGGCCCATCAATCCACTGACTCCTTTCTTTGAAGATGCAAGAAGAACTGAAGAAGTTGAGGGATGGAGGGATCATTCAGCCCACAAGGTACTCATCTTGGGTTGCAAACCTAGTGCCTGTCAAAAAAAATGGTGATATAAGGTTGTGCGTAGACTTCAGGAACTTGAATAAAGCATCATTGAAAGATAATTACCCTCTGCCAAACATGGAGAATATGCTACAATTGGTAATTGGTTCTGAATTGTTATCCACTTTGGATGGTTTCTCTGGCTATAATCAAGTTGTTGTGAAGGAGTCAGAAAGAATAAAGACTTCCTTTACCACTCCTTGGGGAACTTATTATGTCTATGTCAGGATGCCTTTTGGCTTAATGAATGCTGGAGCAACTTTCCAAAGAGCAATGGATGTAGCATTTTGCTGGTTATATTAATGATTCATTGTTTTTTTTATCAAGATGATGTAACTGTTTTCCAGAAAAAAAATGATCACTTGCAACACTTGGAGAGAAAATGTTGTTAAGGTGTAGAGAGTATGGTATATCATTGAACCCCAAGAAGTGCCATTTTGGAGTACAGAAGGAAAAGTTTTTTGGTCACATTGTATCAAAGGAAGTGGTCATGATTGATCCAGAGAGAGTGGAAGCCATCAACAAGGTTCCAATTCCAAGAACTAAGAAGGGAGTTCAATCCTTCTTTGGACAAATAAACTTTCATCAAGATTTGTGTCTAACTTTGTTGAGCTGACCATCCTCATTACTAGCATGCTAAAAAAGGACCAAGTTATCAAATGGGAAGAAGCTTCCATTCAAGCTTTCAATGGGATCAAAAAAGCATTTAAGCATGCCCTTGTTTTGGAAGCTCTAAATTTACAAGAAGCCCTTTTGAAATGTTTTCTTTTGCTTCAGAAAACACCATTGCATCTATTTTTTGTAGAAGGATGATGAAGGGGCTGAGAGACCAATTGCCTTTTTTAGTAAGGCATTAGAAGGAGCTGAGTTGAAGTACACCATCATGGAGAAGCAAGCATTTTCCTTGTGAAAGAAAAAAAGGTTTTCAGACCTACATCTTGAGCTCTAAAGTTGTTTCTTGTGTTCCCCACACCATGGTGAAAGATATCTTATCAGAGATGGAGGCCTTAAGCAAAATATGCAGATCAGTAAACAAGTTGCAGGAATATGACATGGATATCCAAACCACAAAATTGATAAGAGGTTTGGGCCTAGCTAAGCTTATGGCTGAGAGCAAACTTGCAAACTATTGAGGTGAATGAAGTAGAAGAAGAGAAAGGGGTGGATGTCCTTGAAAAGTTGGTAAGCTCTGAATGGTACAAAGATATAATCTTTTATCTCAGACATCTATGCTGCCCTGAACATTTGAGTAAAAATCAAAAGAGCTCTTAAGTTAGCCTCTCAAAAAATATGTCATTACTGATTTTGGGTTAGCTTGGAAGAACCCGAGGGAGTGCTCTTAAGATGCATTGCTGAGGATGAAGCCCCAAAATAATTGTGATCTCCATGGAGGAGTTTGTGGGGGACATTTTTGCTGGAAGAGTTACAACACATAAAATCTTGAGGGCTGGTTATTGGTGGCCAACTCTCTTCAAAGATACAACTCTATTGGTTAGGAAATGTGAAAGTTGCCAAGCATTTTTTTTTGTACTTACTCTAGGTGGAATCAGTTGATTTCTTGCCAATTTTATCCGTGTAATTTGTAAAGAAATTAATCATCAGCCATATCTAAATTAAAAAACTTTGACCTTAAAACATTTTAGATCCAAACATGTTCTCACCCTCCTTAGAAAGTCCAGAAAACAAATAGAGACTATACAGATTCCCACTTATACCCACAATAAAAAAGACAATTCCTAGCTAAATCACATTCACATACGAAAATGGCAAGCACTCAAAGATCTGCGTAGCATATAGAAGATTCATAAAAATAGGAGGCCACAAATTTACAAGAACATAGAGCAAGTTTACTAGTAAAAGATATTATGTGGGTAAATTACTTGCCAACACTTCTGTGATATTAGATGGTCAATTACTAAGAGACATTTATTTTTCATTTTAAGGAAGAACATTAGTCACGATCTGTTTTGTAAAACATTTAATTCTGGTTATTAGTTATTAAGTGATCATAATATTTAGTTTATAATTAAATAATATAGAATATAAGTAATTATTTATTATTTAATATAAACTATATATTAGGTTATTAGTTATTTATTAACTAAATATTAAATCGGGGACATATTATATGTAATTTCCTTTAAAAACAGGGAGCTCAAGTATTGGTTCCAGAGCGTTATTACTATATGAAATATTTTCCATTTTTATATAGTTTCAAATGTTTGGAGGTTAAATATTTCGAAGGTAAATTCGGAGACAAGTTTCCTAAAAATAGGGATTTCAATTTATTTCATTGGATCGGTGAAATTGCTTGTCCCCTCTATAAAATTCCATATTTCTTGTATTCTCGTGTGAAATCATGTCCCCTTGTACCTTTTAAAATAAATGGGTTGTGTTTCAATTGTAAAAACTATAGTCTAAAAACTATAACATAAATACCTATGTGTATTCTGGACACATTTAATTTAATACCTAATATTAAAGTTATCTAATGTGGGTATTTCCTATAATTTTCAAACTATACCTAAAACCTATATGTCTACCCAGGGCCAAATTATAAATCAAACTTTATACAAAAATTTAACCTAACTTTATGCGGCCCCAATGAGCCTCACGCAATAAAAGAAAAACATTAAAATAGATGATTTCTATGCCTTTTTAACTCGAACTTTCATAGGGAGTCTTTAACACAATATAACAAATTTAGATATGGCCACGCGGATTCTTAATATTACCAATTACACGTGGGTTGTGTAATGGATTCAAAAATAAAGCATGCAAAAAAAGAAGTTGACGCCACACATAGGCGAAATTTCCTTCAGATACTTGAAACATTTGTGAATGTAAGAAATATAATTTTTCATATGTGAATTTAATACTTATCATGTTCTTAATCTTTATAGGGGTAAGTACACCAAGTTGGGGGGCCAAAAGGGGGTCTTAAGTGGACGCATTTTTCTGGAAAAAAAAAAACTTCAACTTGTACGAGTTTTTTGAAATAGTTACACTCAAAATTGGAAGATGTTGTAGAAATATGAATTGTAGAATTTTGAGTCTAGTTTCTAAGCTACTAAATTTTATTGAAAACGGATAAGTTTAAGTGGGTCAAAAAACTAAAATACCAACAAATGCTCCTGTTTTTATGAAAAAACATAATAGAGTGACTTTTGTGCCCCCCACCATTTTTTGAGCACCATTTAGTATTTTTGAAAACCCTTTGGTAGAAAGATAGCTAGGAGCATCTAGTTTGGGCTCCATTTGTTTAGATTTTTATAGCGAATATTTTTTATTTATGATTTTTCTAGTACAGAAATTTTATGTTTTGAAAAATAACGGAGCTCCGACTGTACCCCCCCTAACTACCTCAAAAAAAATCAAAAATTAGATTTTTTTTTTAATATGTATAGAATTATGCCTAGTTTGGGCTAGTATAATTTTTTTTAAATTTCAATCACCCAAAAAAAAGATACACCATGAAAGATAGACATATTTACACTTCAAAAAATTGTTATAAAAAGGCATAGTCAGAAACTAAATAATATGGAAACCTTATATTAGTTAGAAAATTTGAAAAATTATATTTTTAGAAAGAAGAGACTCCGCTCTATGTCGTGGTATATATATTTTAAAATGGATCGATTGTTTTATTTTGATTTATCATAGAGGAAGTGACCTTTTTACATTTTCTTGTAAAAACACGTTGTTTGTTGTGTTTGTGTAGGTGCATGCCTTAGGCTTGGGGATCCAAACTGGATCCCAAGCCTTGAGGGATGGCTTGGGACAAGAGAAAACGCAAAACACGTACGCATTATAACACGTACGCGTTCTATGTAGTATAAACATTATGCATGCTTTTGACATGCTTCTATTTACATAAATAAATGTTCAAGTATAAGTTTTTCATTTATTATTATTTATATTTTATTATTTCTTATACTTTAAATTTATTTATGTAAATATAAGAAATTAGGGTCACTATGCACCTTATGGAATTAGTCTCACAGCTCCATGAGTCATGGTTTAGGAGATAGTTTTTAAAGTATAATCTGGTCAATACATAGGTAATTTTTCAAGATTTCAACATTCAACATAAATCTTTTAGCGTTTAACTTCTACAATTGAAACCCTAAACCATAGGCCATAAACCTAAACACTAAATTGTAAACCTTGAGCCCTAAACTCTAAAACCTACACCTTCAACCATGATCCCTAGACCATAAACCCTAAACTTTAAACATTCAACCCTTACCCGTGAGCCCTAAACCCTGAGCCTTAAGCCCTAAACCCTAAGCCATAAGCCCTAAACCCTAAACCCTAAACCCTAAACCATGAGCCCTAAATGCTAAACCCTAAACTGTAAACACTAAATCCCAAACCCTAAACCCTGACCCCTAAACCCTAAACCTTAAACACTGAATCCTAAACCCTAAACCCTAAGCCTTGAACCCTACACCCTTATCCCTGAGCCCTAAAATCTAAACCCTAAACCCTAGACCATATACCCTAAGCCCTAAAACCTAAACCCTAAACCCTAAAACCTAAACCCTAAACCTCGAGCCCTAAACATTAAATCCTAAATCCTAAACCCTAAACCCTGAACCATAAACCCTAAAACCTGAACCGTAAACCATAAACCCTTATCCCTAAACACTAAATCCTTAACCCAAAACCCTAATCCCTAAACCTTAAACCCTAAATCCTTAACCTTGATCTATAAACCCTAACCATAAACACTAAAACCTAAACCCTAAACCTAAAACCTAAATCCTAAACCATAACCCCAAACCTTGAACCATGAACCCTAAACCCTAAACCTTAAACCCTGAACCATGAGCCCTAAACCCTAAACCCTAAACCCCAAACCATATTTCATCAATATTTCCTAGTCTTGTGCCTAGAACCATCATTGAGTTTTCTTATAGAACTACCTTGTTTATGAGAGGCGGGACAAGTAACTAAATGGATATGACATCTACCTTGTGCCTTGTAATGCATATATTACACATCTCTTCCAAACTTGTTTCTCCCCAAATATACTTGCGCTCTTGAATGTAAATTTATTCACACTCTGAAATAAATTTCACATTTCTCATATTTCCATGTATGGTATTATGCAAGCTAGGATGACCCATTGGAAGCTGGAAAAAATAACCATCACAACAAAAAAATTAATCTTAAAGGAAACAAAAGAATCATAGAGAATATATCAATGCAGAGGTATAGGATCATAATTGAATTTATTGTAGTATCCTCTCCTCCAGAGAAAGATAAAGTTCAAGTGTTCTACTAGAATGGATAGTAAATTTGACAGAACTTCCTAAAGTGTTCAAAATAAACATAGAAACAAGGGAATGGCTAAGAACACTAAGGGGTTATCAATCGCCTAGTAAATATTTCTTGTTTAGTTCTAAATGGGAGTTACCTGGCCCACAACTTACTGACCTTCCATTCATTGATAATTCCTTATATGATAAACCAATGGATGTTTTCAAAATCCCCTGAATAAAAAGATTGGGGTAGTCATCAATCCTAGTGAAGGGTGTGATGTTATTTCCAAGAAACTTGAAATTCATAAATATTTAGAGGTTATAACACGAATTTACAAATATCTCTATCATTTACAAATATCTCTATCATAACAGAAGCATTTTATCAAGCTCATGCCTTGATTGGTCAATTCGCTGGACTCTGGCCTAGCCTACCTATCTTACATGCATGGATCTCCAAACATTGGATCCCACTCCTAGAAGAAAGGTTAGATCTCTACCCTTGTGCTAAGGGCATTTTTATTATTGCTTTAGAATCCATTGTTGATAAGAATATCATTGCGAAGCAACTCTGTATCTGTCAGTAAAAATACCTTATTTTAAAACCCTGGTTCCCATCATTTAACCCACTCACTGAATCTTTCTCCCGTAAACCGATATGGATTCGATTACCCCACCTTCCTCTGTAATTCTGGGATCAAAAGTGTCTGATATCCATAGGTAATGCCTTGGGCAGTATCATTAACATTGACTCCCAAACCTCCGATTTTACCCATACAACCTATGCAAGAATTCTTGTTGAGATTGATACTTCAAAGGATCTTCCAGTTCATATTGAGCTAAAAGTGCAAAATAGATCCTGGACTCAGCCTCCGGACTATGAAGGCCTGCCTTTTAGATGCAGGAGATGTTTCTCTTTAGGACATTCGGCCACTAATTGCGAGATAGTAAAACAGAAAAATGATAAGGCTAACTGGTGGAAAAATGCCCTCCTGGAACATATGGTGTTTGAACCTAAAGACATTCCCGCTGCGGATGAGGAGGTGGCTACTGTCCCTGATACTAATATTGATACTAGCATGGATGACAGGATGGAAAAGACCCCTTTGAGTGAAAATTCACCCAGGGATGAAACTAAAAGGACCAGAAACATTGAACCAAATGTGTCTATAGTGACTGAGGACCCCCCTAATTCAAGCAATACATATCAGCTGATAGCTGACCTTGAAGTTCTTATTCCTATGTAGGAAATTTCAGATGCTTGGATCACAGTTAGGAAAAAGAAAAATTATTTTTCCAAGAAAACTACCTTTCCTTCAAGGTAGTTCTTCACTGTTGTTCGGCTAATCCATATTGCTTTACTTCTCTAAGCTGGACAACAATTGTTTGCTTGTTGTTCATCAGCTGTTTTTTTGTTGTTGTGTTGTTGGTTTTTGGAACTTCTCTTGGTAGATTGCTTTCTTTTATGCCATTTGGGCCTTAAGTGTTTAAATCTAGTTTGCAGAGCCTTGTTGTACAAGGGTATATTCCCTTTCAAAAAAATATTTATCTATAATAAAAAATAAATAAATGGAAGCCAAGTAATAGTGTCTCCCTGTACATCCAAGGATTAAGGACTATTGGGGTCTTTGGAAGGATTGGATAGTCAGTAATATGACATTTCCCTCCTTCAAAATATCAATAGATGAAAACCATCAAATTTTGATGACTCTCTTTGAATGCTCTGCCTACAAATTTGATGAATCTTGAACTCTATGACCTAAACCCTTAACACTCAACCATGAGACCTAAACCCTAAACTATAAACCCTAAACCCTAAAACCAAAATAATAAATCCTAAACCCTAAACACTAAATACTAAACCCTAAAACCTAAACCCTAAACCCATAACCCTAAAACCTTCACCCAAGACCCTAAATACTAAATCCATATCCCCAAGCTCTAACCCCCAAAACTTAAACCAGTAACTCTGAACCCCGAACCTTAAGCTATAAACCATGAACCATGAACCCTAAACCATAAACCCTAAACCTTAAGCCTTAAACCCTACACCCTAATCCATGAGCCCTAAACCCGAAACCTTAAACACTGAGCCCTAAACTCTAAATCTAGAGCCCTGATCTCTAACCCCTAAACCTTAAACCCGTAACTCTGAACCCTGAACCCTAAGTTGTAAACCTTAAACCTTAAACCATGCACCCTATCCCCTAAACCCTAAATCCTGAGCCATGAGCCCTAACCTGTAAATATAGAGCCCTGATCTCTAACCCCTAAACCTTAAACTCGTAACTCTGAACCCTAAGTTGTAAACCTTAAACCTTAAACCATGCACCCTATCCCCTAAACCCTAAATCCTGAGCCCTAAGCCCTAACCTGTAAACCCTAAACCTTAAGGCCTAAATGTTAAATCCTAAAGGTCCCTAAACCCTAAACCCTAAAAACTAAATCATAAACCCTAAACCCTAAACTCTAAGCACTAAATCCTAAACCCTAAACCCTAAGCCCTAAGCCCTAAGCCCTAAGCCCTAAGCCCTAAACCCCAAGCCCTAAACTCTAAACCCTAAAAACTGAACTCTACAACCTAAACCCTTAACCCTGAAACCTAAACCCTAAACCTCGAGCCTTAAACCCTAAACCCTGAACCCTAAACCCTAAACCTCAAGCCTTAAACCCTAAACCCTGAACCCTTTTCCCTAAACCCTAAACCCTGACCTTTAAACCTTAAACCCAAACTCCTAAACCCTAAACCTTAAACCGTAAACCCTAAATCCTCAACCCTAAACCTTAAACCTCGAGCCCTAAACCCTAAACACTATACCATAAACCCTAAGCCCTAAATCCTAAACTCTAAGCCCTAAATCCTAAACCCTAAACCCTAAACCGTAAAACCTAAACCTTGACCCTTAAACCCTAGACCTTAAGCCCTAAGCCCTAAGCCCTAAGCCCTAAGCCCTAAGCCCTGAACCCTAGGCCCTAAGCCATAAGCCCTAATCCAAAACCCTAAACCTTAAACCCTTAAACATGGACCCTTAACCCTAGACCCTAAAACTAAACCCTAAGCTCTAAACCCTGAACCCTCAACTCTCAACCCTAAACCCTAAGCTCTCAACCTTGATCCCTAAACCCTAAACCCTGAACCCTTTTCCCTAAACCCTAAACCTTGACCTTTAAACCTTAAACCCTAGCTCCTAAACCCTAAATCCTTAACCCTAAACCTTAAACCCTAACTCCTAAACCCTAAATCGTAAACCCTAAATCCTCAACCCTAAACCCTAAAAACTAAACCCTGAACCCTGAACTCTCAACCCTAAACCCTAAACCATGAACCCTCAACTCTCAACCCTAAACCCTAAACCCTGAAACATGATCCATAAACCCTAAACCCTGAACCTTGAGCCATAAACCCTAAACCCTCAACCTTGACCCCTAAACCCTAAACCTTGAACCTTGATCCCTAAACCCTAAACCCTAAACCCTTAACCCTAAACCATAAACCCAAAACTCTGAACCCTAAACCCTAAAATCTGAACTATGAGCCTTAAATACTAAACCTTAAACCCTAAACCCTAAACCCTAAATCATAAACCCTCACCCAAAGGAAAGTCCTAAAAAGATCATTCAACATGTTTCAATGTGTAGGGAATAGCATTTAAGGTGATCAATCGACTCATTTAGTTTTTATGAGAGATTACTTCCTTTGAAGGCCTAAAAAGGCATTTTGGCCATTTTGTAGCTAATTGAACACCCTTCAGAACAAGCAAAAATGAGCTAGTCATGTCACTGAGTTATCAAGGACCATTATTTGTGAAGCATTAAGGTATCATTTGTCTCCATAAGAGACATATGAGCAAAAGCATGTATGAGAATCATGAATTTGATTCCATGAAAGGATGCTTTTAGAGCTAGGAAATGTGAGGGGATGATCTTTATATGGAGCACCATGTTTCTAAGAATGAGCAATCATCTGAGTTCACTTGATGCAATTCACTTGGTACTATTCCTAACAACTCATTCAACACCTAGTAGTGTTATCACACCTTAACGAGGAGGCACATTACAATCACCTCATTTTGGCCATAGGACAGGAATCCCATTCATGGAACAATCCTCTATCTACAAAGTGAGGATCTCTTTTTAGTAAGAAGTAGACAAACATCATAGAGTTAATTCATGGTCACTAAAGTGAATTATGGACCAAATTTAAAAATTAGTACCAATTCAAGCAGTGGTAGGGCCAAAATCCATTTTAGAAGGTCAAAAAACCTAAAAAATGACTATATGCTTTCCCAAAACAAAGACTGACTACAATATATATGCCTTGAAAGTTTTAGGTCATTTGTTGAAATCTTGAAAATGAGTAAGTACTGACCAGATTAGATTTTGAAAAACTATCTTCTAGATTATAACTGTTGGAGCTACGATACCACTTCCATAAGGTGCAAAGTGACCCTAATTTATTGTATTTACTAAAATAAATTTAAATTATGAGAAATAATAAAAGTATAAGAAATAATAAATTAGGTTTGGTGATTCCTGAGCCAAACAAATTAAAACACGATCACTTTTTAGCAAAATGCGTACGCATTTTGGTTTTTTTCGGATTCTTGTCCGCTTTTTGACCCCCCCAACTTTGTGCACTTACCCATAGGTGATAAGTAGATTTTATATGTTGGATTGAAAGTTTTGGACTTATACTGCATATGAGTTTTATGTTGTTGAGTGCAAATTTCTCTCTGATTTACAAGGATGGATTTTCACTAATAAAACAATCAAAGTATATTGTGTAATGTCAAGGTGTCAAAAAGATTCTTTGTTTTTTTCATTTAAAAATATCATGTACTTACTTGAGCTTGAAGTAAATTTTCATAATTTAAGATATGATGTACTTACTCTAGGTGGAATCAATTGATTTCTTGCCAATTTTATCCTTAGAATTTGAAAGAAATTAATCATCAGCCATATCTAAATTAAAAAACTTTGACCTTAAAATATTTTAGATCCAAACGTGTTCTCACCCTCCTTACAAAGTCCAGAAAACAAATAGAGACTATACAGATTCCCACTTATACCCACAATAAAAAAGACAATTCCTAGCTACATCACATTCACATACGGCAATGGCAAGCACTCAAAGATCTGTGTAGCATATAGAAGATTCGAAACAATAGGAGGCCACAAATTTATAAGAACATAGAGTGAGTTTACTAGTAAAATATCTTATGTGGGTATGAACTCCACTTGAGTGTAACATACACAATTGGCTTCAACTTTAAAATTACTTGTCAACACTTCTGTGATATTAGATGGTCAATTACTAAGAGACATTTATTTTTCATTTTAAGGAAGAACATTAGTCACGATCTATTTTGTAAAACATTTAATTCTGGTTGGAGCTAGTGAAAAATATTACATTAAAGAGTTGAGTGCATTTATGTGCATCCAACACTAAAAGGATCATCAAGAACATATATATCTACATCTTAGTAAATAGAATGAACAAATTATTTTTTTTTTTCACCACTTAAGTTGATTCCCCTTTCTCTAATCTTTGTCTAATCCTTAAGAAAAAAAATTGCTATTCCTTATTCAAAGCACGGGATTCAAGAACATTTTCATACTTGCTTCTATCCATCATTTTCCTAAAAAGTATACTATCTTCATTTTTGCTAGTTTGAATTCATGTAGTGTGTGGAAAATAATATTTGGTACCTCTCATCTTCTCAATCCCTGATATCTTGGAGTTTTCACCCAAAGTACAGGACAAAATGTGCTTTGTTTCCTAAACTAACTGACCCACAAATTGTAACTTTTATTCCTTGTGTTACATGCAAATTTATCCCTCTTAATGTTGATATTTATGAAAGATGATCCCATGAAAACACTACATATTTGATCTCAATTGCAATTTCATTTGATTAAACCTCAGGTGCCTTTTTTATTGCATTGAATTGAAGCTCTTCTGTCTATAAAATGTGGAAATTTTAACTAGTAACACCTTCATTTGAGAAAACATTGAAACTAATTCTGGGATATTATGGATAGAGGCCTGAAGTATCTTGAAATTTGTCAAATCAGAAAGAATGAACACTTGCCATTAGAGGGATCCCCATTATCACACATGAACCAAAGAAGAACAATTAGCCACAAGGGTATGAAGGAAACCCAGTTGGGGGATCTAAAACATGGGTATAAGTATCATAGCCTTTATTTCAAATAATAACATAATTGGGAACTTGTAGGGAAAAGCAATGCATAAACTCAAAATGGAGAAAAATAATTTATGAATATGACTGGGTCAAAGCAATCCGAAATATAGTAGTCTAAACTACTATTTTTGTGCCTCTAAACACATGGACATTTTTAGACATATTGAAACACTAGAGACAATTGCCACAAAACTACATAAAATTTTTAAAACACGCCTGTAAGACTAATGAAATCCATTTGCATTTTGAATGACCATAAATCCTGATATATGTTATTTATTCCTTTGGTGAGAAGTTATATTCTGCTATCTATCTATGGGATAGATGCTATTTGTGCCATACATATTGTAATGTAGACAAAATTTATATCTTTTCTACGAATTTTTATGATGAAAGTGGTCTAACTTAAATATCTAGTAAATTAATACTTTCCGTTTGCCCGCCATAACTTCATCAGATAATATTGAAATCAAATAATTTTAGTTGAATATGTATATAATTTCACCACGGTTAGGATAGGTATAGATGTTTATAGTGATGTATCTCTGACAAGTGAAACAAAATTGATTTTAGTCTTCATGAGCGTAGACATACGAACAAAATTTACGAGAAATAAGTTTTTTCAATTTTATTTGGAAATGACCTACTATTAGTCATAAATGTCTTGAATGGTACGTACCGAATCTTTTCACTTTAAAATCACATAGTTCTAGAAAACTAATAGTCTCCCCTAAAAAAGATAGAACCCATTTTTATGAAATATTATTTGACTTTTTGGCATGGTTCAAGATGATGAAAAATTGAATGTTATGTGTAATGTTTTCATAATTTAATTCACTGATTTAGATAAACATGTGGCATTTAAAGTGTCCCCCAACTTGCTGGCACTATACCCACAAACTGATTAACTAAAAATGGAAATTTTATGCTATGGTAGTTAATCTAATCTAGGAGGACATATAACACAGTAAATAACAGTATGTAAAGCATCATGTAAATGAAAAAAGTAATTAAACTAATGGAATAAACCCTAATGATCAAGAAAGAGTGAGGAATTGACCTAGTTGATTAGACAAAGTAAGGAGACTGTGTCGCAGAGATGACTATGAAAATAGGATACATGAACGACTATTTTGGAGCCCCAAAAAAAGATAGATCTGGACTGTATCTCAGGATTGGGGCACCTGGAAAGGAACTGAGGCTCTCTAGTGTGAAAACTAGGTGCCCTAGGTGCCCTGGTCTGTGTAGGTAGATGATTTTGAAACCCCCGTTGTTGATCACATTAAGTTCGTTTCTTCGCTTTAGATGTCGTTTTTGCTCCAAGATGAATAAAAGACTTGCAAAACCCTAACAAGAATCAATTCCCTAAAAAATAAGAATTCATATGAGTAGGTTAGATTGACCTCAGCTACCACAATGGTGGACTTAATAACTGAGAGTTACACTACATTCCAGACCCAAATGTACTTCTATGTGTGTGTGTATACCCTAGGTTTCTCTTGTGTCAGTCACACTTTGTGTAATAGTGAGCTAACTATGTGTAAGAAAATGTAATAAAATGGTGCATGGAATAGAATGAATCCTCCCCTATGATGTGGGTGATGTAGATGACCCAAGCTTTGTTCCTTGTGATGGAGCTATATGGATGGAATGATCTCTAATGCAATAGATGGATACAACTCTAGGTGGAGTAATAGTTCTTAGTCCCTCATTATGGTTTCATAACTTTATATGTATAGGGTTATCTTGATCTAATTTTGTAATTAACCCCGAAATGGCCAACCAAAAGAAAATTCAAATGCTAAAATGGTCATAAAGAGCCCAAAAAGTGGTGGGAAAGAGAGAAAAGGATCAAGGCACCCCGAGTGCCCCAGTCAAGGCTGAAATGATGGGAAACGACGGATACTGACTGGGCATGTGTTCATTTAAGATCGGGAATGATGCTGAAAATAAATAAAATATGGCCAAAGTACTGGGGTTAATTAGTACTTTCTTTACTTAAGAACCTTCTAAATAGTAGTATGAGACCAGGACTAAAATAACCCAAAGTGGGTGATTTATTGACTACATTTGCTCCCACTTTATGTTGGTGAGTTGAAATCTCGGTAATATAAAGTAGATAGAGATGCGTACTTGAATACCATGTAGATTGATGAAGAAGATGTGCCGAAGGACTAGACAAAGCATGGAATGACAAAAAGATGATGGAGCGTGGAAACTAAGGATGAAAAATGCAAATAGTGATGAGAGTGAACCTAGGGTGGAAACACATGTGTTGTTGCTGATGTGTGTGAACATGCATGGTTAGTACGCAAGGTGTACCACCACGAAGTGTTATCGTTTTTGTTTTCATCGTCGTCGTTGTTGTTGTCCCCAATTTGACTGCTTGTATCTCATACAATCGGACCTGTAAGGATAAATCGATCAAGTACTAAAATATATATGTATGTAAAATGTAAAAATGCTATGTATGTGAAAGTATGTAAAGTATGCAATTATAAAATACGTAAAATAAAAAGTGTAAATGGAACATGTGCACTTGATCCATGTCGAAAGAAAGGGTTTAGAAGGATATCTTATACTTTCCAGCTTTTTTGGGTGATCTGACTCCATAGACTAAAGAGGTATAGGGAGGAAATGCTATGTGTCCTCCAACCTTTAACTGCTTCCCTGAACTGTATGAATAGATCTCTGTTGTGTCCTGGTTTTTTAGGTAATTTGACGCCAGTGATAAAAGAAGTATAGGGAGGAAATTATATATGTCCTCTAACCTCTCATTGTTCCTCCCAATGCTAAAGGCACCATGTCCTGTAAAAGCCATTGTGTATTGAGTTCGTATACTGGTCTAAACTCACTCGCTATATGTAAACCCACAATGCCAAGGGTGTAATCTGCATTGAACTATACCCACAATGCCAAGGGTGAATGAATGGACTGAACTGAACCCATAATTTCAAGGGCGGACAACTAAACCGAATTAAACCAGTGTAAACATGTTGTATAGACTGTAAAACCCCAAATGATGCCCCCCTCTTTGGGGGCACATGTGACGTCACTGATTAGAGAATGCAGCCCCAAAAGAGGACCAACTGTACTCTAAAATTTGTACCCTATAGAGGGAAGGGGACGTGTTTGGTAGAAACCAAGGTGTGCATAAACAAGTATGGATAGCTAAAATAAGTGTTAGTATGAAAGCGCATGCATGTAGAAAACAATATGTAAGCTAAGCAGACAATGTGTAAGCTACCAAGAAAAGTAGTGTAAACAGAACAAGAAGACAAGTAAGCCACACCAAGCTGGTTACAAACATGGGACATCACTCACGATGTTGTAAGACACACAAGGCCATCATGGTCGTAAACAACAAGCAAGTGTGCACACTAAACATAGGGAAAAGCCCGCATACAATAGCAAACAATGGTAGACAAGTACATACAAACAAAAAATAGTCTTGGTAACATTTAACATGTAGATCCTTAGGTACAATTGGAATTAAACCAAACCTTGGCTAATTAAGGGTTTAACTTATGGGTAGAAAATGGTAAGTAACTCCTTACAAATGAAATTGATTTGAAATATGTTGACTTTAGAGAACCCAGTAAACTGGAAACTTGGTTCCATAATTCCTTGTCATGTCGCTTATGACATTGAGAATAAAAGAAAATTCACAGGTGGAATGGTGAAATGTAGAAACATGGGATCTTACCTTGAACACAAATCACTTGTGGTTCATGTGTAGTTTATAATACTTCTGTAACTCCTTTTGCTATAAAACAATGATAATAACGAGACCATAATGCGATGTAAGAGTAAAACATACAAGAGTGAAATGAGATTTGAGGTTAGGAATACTGTCACTCTTGGAGTCCTTATAACTCAATTAGACATTTCCTTGTGTTAAAAAGAATATGAATTGCATTGGTGAGATCAACTTCGAGAAAACAAAAGATATTTATAAATCTAAATAAAATTTCTTGAATTGGAAATATTGAATGGATTCAACAGTTTATCAAACTATTTTTAACTATGATGGGAAATAAGGACACTGTGATCAAAAAAATGTTTTGGGAAAAGGTATCTTGAATCTAAATCTGCCTCAAATCCTAAGATTTATGTCTTGACATCACGTCAAATTCACTATTGTAGTAAGAGTAAAATTTAAACATTAAATAAAGGTTTGAGAAACATAAGCTTAACATAAGAACGAGCAGATTAAGAAATTTGTAAGAAATTTTAAATATGCCAAATAATTATGTAAGTTATGGAGATTTCATGAAAATGCACAAATTTGCACAATAGAAACACTGAATATATTATTCACATCATAATGAACAATGTACAATAGATTGGCTATTATATAGCCATAAAGGTAGGCAAACAACTTCCTAGGAAATAGGAAGTGAGTAGAACAATTTGTTAGCACATTAGTTAGTATTTAATACATTGTTTATTGTTTAGTTTGGATACAGGCGGTTACCTCCTAACCGCATTCTCTATGTATTTATTCACCCCTCGTGCATTCAATAAAGTATTCAGACATTCATTCCAAAATCCATCATTGGTATCAGAGCATTGTTTCCATTCCCCTACCTATGTGAAGATTGAATTGCATTTTTCCATTCCTCTGCCTACGTGAAGATTTGAAGTGCTAGTTTTTGAAGCAAGAAAACAATTTTTTTTAGTGTGTTCTTTGTGTGCTATTCATTGGAATCGCTGTTCATTGGAACTTGTGTGGCAAGTTTGGAGTGCCAGGTGTTTTTCGTGACCTGTGTGTGGTGGAGAGTGAAGGAAAATGTCATGCGTGTTTTATTCTGCCTTCATATTGCTTGGCACGCGGGGAAGAAACCTATTTTGGTGTTTTTGAACTTGCATTGGAAAATAAATCGACCAAGGAGGGGATGTGCAAAGTTTTTGAAGTGAGAATAAAATTTGGAGAAGCGTGGCATCTGGAGAAGTGTCAACAAGCATTGCACACCTGTGCGTGGAAACTAGGCATTAGCACACGCATTGATATAGGCGTGCGTGGAAATCAAATGCTTGTTTTTTTGTTTTTGATCTCTGATTTGCGGCGACCTGGAGACATTTGCATGAAGATTTTGGACCTGTAAATTACCAGCCCACTGGATGTTAGTCTGCAGCGACCTGCAGTAAATAAATTGAGTGGAAGAACCAGCCAGCGAGAAATATCTGATTGCCAACGAAGAGAACGTGGAAGAACCAGCCCGCATATGTCACAAATTTCTGATGCAGAAAGCACCGCGAGTAATGCACCAAATATTTGGGCATTGAGCGACAACGAAGACACCGCTGGACTATTCTTTGCCTTGGTCAACGAGCTCCGTAACACTGGGAATATTCTCTTTGACGAGATTGTGTGCTGAGGACTATTGGAGTATTTTTGGTTCGACGTTCGATGTCAAGCACGACAGATTTGTGTAGAACTTAAACGTGGCTATGATGCAGATGATGAACGTGAAGTAGAATGCCCATACGAGCGTCCACATCTCACTGCACAAGCCTATAGAGCCCATCTTCAGGATAGGTTCCTTCAGTAAGCTTTTGTAACCATTTTTGAACAATAAATAAAATACAATTTTGAGTTTTTGGAAATGTTTGCACCTCACATTTTACTATCTGATGCCCAACTCTTGAAAGGGCCAAATTTCACCGCATGGAAGACCAAGATGCGAATGATTCTTCAATTTGAAGATCTTTGGGGGATTGTTTCTAGTAAGGACGCCCCTCCACAGACGCTGATCTATTGGCTAAGTATGAAAAGGCCGATGCAAAAGCACTAATGCTTATCACCCTGAGCCTTTCTGATGAGGTTCAACCTTACATTCGGGAAGCAACCACTTCCTCTCAGGCATGGACCTCATTGTGTACCATCTATGAAGCCAATAATCTGACGACGAAGTTACATCTTCAGACAAAGCTTCACACGATGAGTATGCATGATGGTGAATTAGTAGAAGCCTTCTTACAACGTGTGGCCGAGTTACGCATAGAACTTTCTGCTCTCGGTGAACTAGTGGATGACAAGTTGCTAGTCCCGCTCACCTTGTGAGCTCTTCCTTCCCGGTTTCAGACACTGATCACCATGTTGACCATCACTCAACAGGAGGTGAGTTTTGCCACACTGGTGAATTATCTCCAGCAGGAAGAAGCCATTCAAAATGTTCAAGAAGCCTTTGAAGACAAGGCTCTCATCACAAGGAAAAAGAATAAGCCTCGGAAAGGGTAGTTAGCCCCCCAGAATCAGAAGCAACATCCTCAGCAGCAACCTTCTCAGTGGCCACCATAACGGCCACCCCAGAAGTAGCAGAACAACAAGGTGGATTGATGGTGCCACATTTGATCCACGGATATGCACATGACTGCAAACTGTTATTACAACAGTTGTAAGTATGGTAAATCTGGCAAAGAGAGAACTTATGGCCAAGGATATTCTAAGAAATCCCCATGGCGTTCTTGTAATCAGAGGAAGAAGGGTCACATTGCTGCTCAGCAGGATGCCACCTTCGATGAAGAGGTTCCAGACACAACTCATTTTGACATTGTGCTAGTCTCACAGACTTCACAGCCATCAGAAAGTGTCTAGTTGATTGATTCGGGCGCCAGCAAACACATGACTGGCAATAAGAAGTTGTTCCATACCCTGAGTGACTGGCCCACTGGAGATTAGATCACCATCGTAGACAATTAGGAGTATATTGCGGTTGGGATTGGAGATGTCATCATTCCTCTTGGGACACGAAGATTTACACTCACGAAGGTGCTCTATGTTCCAGGTTTGACCTCAAATCTCTTGTTTGTGAGTCAAATTCTTAACCATCAAATGTAGTTTGAATTCTTTGTTGCGAAAGGGGTCAAGTCTTGCATCATTTCCCAAGGAGACTCAGTACTTGCTCGACTCAGTACTTTCTCGAGCATTTCTAGAAGGGCCATCTATTTACACTGGATGCGGTCACTTCATCTAGCATTGCTCTCTCTGCTTCAACGGTAGAGTCCACTACACTATGGCACTTTCGATATGGTCATCTTTCTACTGGGGCTCTGCATCAGCTCAGTGCCAAGGAAATGGTAAGAGGGCTTCCTCCACTCTCCCATTCCTTACCTGTTTGCTCGGGATGTCTTGCGGGAAAACAACATAGAGGTCCGTTCAAACAGAGCTCTTATCATTCTACGAAGCATCTTCAGGTTGTACATACCGATCTGTGTAGACCCCTGCTAGCTAGCTTCCAAGGTTTTGAATACTTCCAGCTCATCATTGATGATTACTCATGGAAAATGTGGGTATATTTCCTCCGGAAGAAGAGTGAGGTGTTTGCCAATTTCTAGACCTTTTACCAGAAAGCCACCAGGCAGTCTGGGAAGCCTCTCCTTCTCCTCCACTCAGATCGAGGGGGGGAATTTGTATCAAAGAAGTTCTTAGCATACCTGAAGTAGCATGGCATTCAGCAACATCTGACTGCACCCTACACTCCCCAACAGAATGGGATTTCTGAGCGACACAACAGGACTGTCATGGAGATGGCTCGTTGTATGCTCTCCACTGCCAAGTTGGAGGGTCAGTTTTGGGCAGAAGCAGTCCAGACAACAGTGTATCTACTCAACCGGGAACCCACAAAGATCTTGCAGAACAGGACACCGGAAGAGGTATGGACTAGTCGTAAACCTTCTATCCATCATTTGAGAGTTTTTGGTTGTACTACATATATGCATGTTCCAGATGAGAAAAGGAAGAAGATCGATTAAAAGACACTGCCATGTCTTTTCTTGGGGTATAGTACTACCTCAAAGGCATATCGTCTCATAGATCCTGAGACAAGAATATCTACGAGAGTCAAGATGTGGTGTGTGATGAGTCATCCTTTGACTCCCTACCACACAATGGAGATCCAGTACCGACTTCGTCACATAGATTGCTCATACATCCATATGATGGGAAAGATGATTCTTCTCAGAGATAAGAAGAGCTGAGTGGAGAATTGTTCGTTGATCTAGGCACACTGGAAAACACATCTTCACATCAGCAGCAATAGTACCAACTTCTGAAATGGGTCCAGAATACTATTAGGGATGCACACCTAAACTCACTTCCAGGCACTTCTACGGGAGTCAGAACATGAAGTCAAGCCAGACATGAGGTAAATTTTGCACTCATGAGTTTAGTTGTTGATAGCACCGAACCTGACACTGTTCGTGAGGCATTAGACCAACCACAGTGGAAACAGGCTATAGATGTTGAATATGATTCCCTAATTCAGAATCAGACATGGGAACTTGTCGATCTGCCTCCAGGTAAGAAATCCATTGGCTGCAAATGGATTTTCAAAACAAAATATAAGGCAGATGGTTCAATCGACAAACACAAAGCATGACTTGTTGCAAAGGGTTATGCTTAGCAAGAAGGAATCGACTATGACAAGACCTTTGCACCCACAACAAAGATCGAAACCATCAGAGTTGTCTGTGCACTAACAGCACAAAATGGATGGAAACTTCAGTAGATGGATGTCAAGAGTGCTTTTCTAAATGGTGATCTAAAAGAAGAAGTATACATGGCCCAACCTGAAGGGTTTGTAGATGAGCATCAACCACACAAGGTATGTCATCTGATAAAGTCTCTTTATGGACTCAAACAAGCACCTAGGGCATGGTATATAAAAATTGATGATCACCTATTGCAGCATGGATTCACTCATAGCCCCTCAGATACAAATTTGTATATCAAGAAGGTAGGAACAGAGATTGTCATTCTGGTTTTGTACGTAGATGATCTTGTGATCACAGTTAGTTCTGAAAATCTTATGGATGATGTAAAGAATGATTTGAAGAAATCCTTCAACATGACCGATTTGGGGCTACTTCACTACTGTCTTTGCATAGAGATATGGCAGAAGAAGAATCATATATTCGTCTCCCAGATGAAATATGCCAAGAAACTCCTAGAAAAGTATGGTATGTCAGATTGTAAACCTATGTCCACCCCTATGGAAAAAGGTTTGCAATTATCTAGATTCCAGGATTCACCGCAGGTAGATGGCACTCACTACAGGTAGCTTGTGGGGAGTCTCATTTACTTGACTTATACCAGACCAAATCTTTGCTTTGCAGTGAGCTATCTCGCCCAGATTTATGTAGGAGCCAAAGAAATGTCATTGGATAGAAGCAAAGCATGTGTTGAGATATGTCTGAGGTACAGTTGACTTTGGTCTGGAGTATCAGAAGAACACTTAGCTCTTCTTACAGGGATATACAGACTCAGACTATGCAGGATCCGTTGATGATAGGAAATCCACTTTAGGGTATGTTTTTCATCTCGGATCTGGACCTATCTCGTGGATTAACAAGAAGCAAATTGTTGTTGCTCTCTCATCCACTGAGGCTGAATACCGTGCCGCATGAGGAGTTGTGTGTGAAGCGATTTGGTTACGTCGCATTCCTTTAAATATAGGGATTCCTAAAGAGAAACCTCCCATCATTCACTACGACAATAAAGGTGTGTTGAAACTTGTGAAGAATCTTGTTTTTCATGAACGAACAAATCATATTGAGTTCGAATGTCACTACATTCATGAATAGGTCTTGAACCACCAAATTCAGCTCCAGTACTGCCCTACTAATTTTTAGGTTGCAGATATTCTCACCAAGCCTCTCGGTAAAGTGAAGTTTGATTTGTTTAGGGGGTACATTTGTAAGAGAAATGTATTAAGGGGGGGAATGTTAGCGCATTATTTAGTATTTAATACATTGTTTAATGTTTAGTTTGGATACATGTGGTTACCTCCTAACTGCATTCTCTATGTATTTATTCACCCCTCGTGCATTCAATAAAGTATTCAGACATTCATTCCAAAAGCCATCACAATTAACGCGATAAGAGCTATGGGTGTAACAACTAACCATTCATAATATATTGTTATTTCAACAATATATACAACTAACTAACTTACTAATATTCACTATAATAATAATTACCAATGTAATTATTATTCACACACATACAAATGTGGAGCACTAAAATATTAATTTCCTAACATTCCCCCCCTTAGTGTGAACATGGGGAAAACTTGCCTTTATACTTGCACCTGCTCATGATCTGGTGATTTTCACAGGATAATCACAAACCTCAGGGATGGTTTTGCAAACGGTTGACCACAAATCGAGAATGGTGGTTTTACAATTGGTTTACCACAAACCACAAAGTGATGGTTTTACGAATGGATTACTAACAACCAAGAATGGTGGTTTTGCTATTGGTTTACAATAAACCAAAAATGAAGGTTTTCAAGTGGTTTACCTACAACCACTTCATGATATACCAAGTACTATTCTTAGCCCTCGTCACATCTCACTGTAGGGAATAACTTAGGAAATTATGTTGAAATCTTTTGCTCGCTTATACATAGAAAACACTGACATAATGGAAATGGAACATTACATCATGTTAGCCCCCTCAATGTGAAATTTCCATTTATTAAAAACTGCAATATGTACCACACTGTAAGCACTAAAATCAAATTGAACACACACACATGTCACCAAAGCTGATATGCGGCCCCATCGTTGGTAATTGACGAGAGGTCGCTGAATGACCTCCAACCTCCGATGCCTCCATCCTCCAGTTTCATGTTGCTAGCTCAACAAATTTTGCTTTTGAGGATCATTAGTTGCTAGGACGTTGGATAACATCGAAAATATGTCCGTAAGGTAATTTTTGTTTTGTTTTTCAGACTTTTTGACAACTCACAAAACAACTATACTTTGAACAAAATAATACTTGATTTTGACGACACAATTATTTTTACAATGACACCAACTGTATTGACAATACAAATGATAATTTCGACATGACAAATGATGATGGCTCATTTTTAACTTTTATGGCATTAAACAAAACAATACTTGACTCAATAAATTTTTATACATACTTGAATGTTAATAATAACTTTTGACAACAAATGACAATGAACACATGATATAATAGACTTATTAGGAAAAACTAATCACAAGACTTTGTTTAAGTGAGACTCGTAAATTTCTAAAGCTATCAATTAGAAATAAATTCGACCACTTAAAACTAAAAGAAACTATAAAATAACCACTTAAAAGTTTTTAGACTAGTATCGACGACTGTGGACCCAAAACATACGGAACCCAATAAACAAAAACTATGTAGCAAGAAATAAAGACAACTAGACAAGACTTATATCTTCAGGCTTGTCAATGCATGCAGAGAATCTACGTGTTTGGTTAACATTGAGGTACGGCTATTGATGTGGCGAGATCAGTGCGGCTCTTTGATCAGTGAATATACTGCATGCTTGATGAAAATGTGAGAAAACACCAAATCTGATACATGTAGACTTTATAGAAAATGAAAAATTGACACGTTTAATTCACATTGAGGGCTTGAGGCACTTAGAATGTGTGATTTCTGAGTTGAAACGGATATGCCGTGTGCAAAGTTTGCAGGTTGGAGACAGGTACAGCTGGAAATACATTCGAGGGGAATGGTACGTATTTAAGGAGACTCCAACCATTCAGACGTCACACATGTTTACAGAGAAGACCACAATGCACTTGGAATACTCATCAATAACACTGAATGGAGTGACATATAAATGATTTCCACAAGTATATTTTGAAAGTGTAGACAAACTCCAAGTGGATAAAACAAATATCTCTCAAATCAGGAGCTGAAAAGATTTTACCTTAGTAGCAGGTTGTTCTTTCTTTCTTTTGCAAAATTTGGGTCACACAAGGCATACACGTGGGCTCTCAAATGGAAGATCAATTTCTAACATCCAACGTGTTGATAAAAAATAGCAACGACCTTATGTTAGTGCTATACTTATCTTTACTATACTGCAACATCTATTGGTATTGGGATCTTGATATATTTAGGTTTATAAGTTAGAGTGAATCAAGTCAACCAGTTAATATGGGATCATATTTTTTGATTGAGTGAGAATTTTTAATGTTGTAGGAGCAATTCTAAAATGTACTAGATGCATATTTGAATTAGGTAGTAATACATGTATTTAGAAATAATTTTATCGGGCTTTCCAAGCCACATACGAGAAGAGGGGAAGGCTAAACAAGCAAACATAATCATCCTGCAATCAATACACAATTATGTTAGTATGAGCGCAACTTTCATTATGGTGTCACCTTTATCGACATAAGGATGAGTGAGTGAGGATTTTTAGAGACGTGCACCAAAGAGGCTTGTGTTGCATTGTAATGCATGTATTTACATACAATTTACCTTTATTTTCTATTCTTTGAAGTCATAGAGTAAGAGAGTCGAAGACCAAGCAAGTAAACATGTTTATCCCACAATCAATCAACTATTTTAATAACAGGGTTATCACCTCTATTAACATAAAGATCATGATATATTGGGATTTATATGTAACTACAAACCAATTAAACCAACCAATGTGTATAGGATATGAAAGAAAGTATCTTAAACATTGAAATTTAGGTATGACCACGTAGAATATAAAAATAAGCAAGTGTTTTTTTTAATTAAATTCCTACCATTTCTTATACTCTCGTGTTGAAATATACTTGAATATTGGATAAAATGCTTTTAAGACATACTTATTAATTCTTATACACATTTATTAATTATTATCCCTATTTATTAATTTACCTCAAAATAATAAGATTAAACATAATTATTATGTGTTTATGCATGATTTCGTTTGCAAGATAACACAATTAAGTCATGACCGATAATGACTTCCTTGCACCTTCAACCCTATTTCATCTTGTCCACTGTCAAGATCTACTCAAATAATACAAAAGAAACATTGAGACATTCAAGATCCTTTAAAAAGAAGTTTTCCATTAAATCAAGTGTCAAATTAGAGTTATTTCCACATATTGCTATCTAGTTATAACAAAATACTGAAATTGAAAATTTCATCAAAGAATTAGGTCATTAAGACCTTGGTTGATGTTTCCAACCAATGGCATGCACTATTGTCCCCTTCCTTGTTCACCTTATTTGACATTGTCTCTTTTCTCTAATGAAAAACAACATCAAAGAGTAAGAAATCAATTTTTATTGTCACCTATTTACAGTTTGACCTTTAGGATATCTAAATACTCTTCTTACAAGTCTTGACTACTGTTTGAGATCTTTCTTATGTAATGAATGTTACCATTCATTCTTTGTTCTTGATTTAACACATTGTACACCTTCTCCATTTCCTCAATCATGAAAAATTTTCATTAATGGTCATGCGAGAACCTAAATATGAGTACAAACTTGTAATTTGTCTTACCTTGAACATGCATGAATTATTCCTTGAAAGTAATTGTCTTTGATTCCTTGGGATTCTCAATTACTAATGTAAACTATCCCTTCATTCAACTATAAACACATCCTAAACTCTATCCCTATATCAATAAAAGAGGATTGTCATAGTGGACATTTGGTGATACCCTTCTTTATGACATTTTGAAGCTTCAACCCTCTATCATACATGGATTTCATATCAATGTTCTTCTATCTTATTATTTTTTCATGTCCCTTACTCTATGCTATATGTAGATTTTTCCTAATTAGGCATATTTTAGGACCAATTAAGGTCTATTTTTCTATAAACTCAATTTCTCTAAGCATTATTAAAATTTTTGAGTACCCCTTATCATGATTAAGAAGATCCCAAAGTTTTCTGATTCAAATCTTTATAGATTCTAACCAGATTAGACTCGTGTAAGATTAATTAGGCCTTAAGCAAATAACAATATGCTCGTTGTAAACTGTCATCTATAACTTTCTCTTGTGGACTTGAAGTTTCCCACTTGACTTATTTTATCTGAAAGAGGACTAGTCATTTTTCATTTATTCTCAATTGTAGCTCATAGGGCCAGAAATTTACATAGATATGATGAATTCTCTTGAAAACTCTAGATTAGGGTTTTAATGAACCCGAAAGGAGTAAAATCAATTTATATTTCTCCCTTGAGTTGTTCAAATCCAAAAACCACTTGATTAAGCTTAATAGTACTCCAATGAAACTTTCTCCTTCAATAATTTAAGCCTAAAAAATGTATATCTAAGTCTTTGCTATAATATTTTGCTTAAGAAACTTAAGACTTGATAAGAACAAATGACAATCTTAAGGTAATTGCTTAATATTATGAACTCTCAATGTAAATTCATTCTTTTATTTATTAATAGACATCAAAACCATCAAAGGAACTCATGAAAAATGGAGTTATAACCAATTCTCACTATTTTCTTCATTTGCAACTTGATTGGCAGAGTGTCTCAAGAATGCACACTTACAACCAAGGTTTACATTGAAACCCTTCATACATGTAGCTTATCATCACACCCGTATATTTAAATTCATACATCTTCTCGTGTCTCTATAGTCATATACAATTCACACTACATTAAAATATGGAGTCAAACCAAATGACTTATATAGGAACTTTCAGATAAAGTTTATATATCATTGACGCAAAGGAATCATGAAAAAATGTGACATCAACATGAACACTAACATCATATATCTTATTCATGACTCATAATGAAAAAATAATACATTAGAATTCATGACTAATATGCATTTATAGATTGTTTTTGATCTCATATAGATTGTTGGAGCCTTTTTTGCTCTTTTACTTGATTATAAGCTTTGTCCTCATAATCTACTGGCATCTCTCGAATTTCTCATCCTTCTTACGTATTTTTATATCTTATTTTTGACTCCTCCAAGGATGATTAAATCTTAAGAAGACTCAACCAACCTCTTTGACTTGGAAAATATTTCAAATATTTCCTCAAATCATGCAACAAGTTTAATATCCTTACCTCTTCCTACGTTGAAGACATGTCTTGAAGACTCTTGAGGTGAATTTACATTGACATGGAGGTGAAGCATATTTACAACATGATAATTGTAACTTATGACTATTTCAACAAGTTTTAAACTCCTTACATATGTTCATGATTCTTATGACCCTTACTTAGCAGTTTGAAATTTCAAACCACCCATTTGGAGGGAAAATGAATTTTGACTCCTATAGACCTAGGGTGGACAAATTTAACTCTTCAATGATGTAACCCTACAAATTTCCCGCAAAAAACCCAAAGACAACCTAGTAATTAGATTTGAAAATTTACGAAATAAATTATTATTATTTTTTTAAAAC
This sequence comes from Taxus chinensis, assembly GCA_019776745.2. Classification (NCBI taxonomy): domain Eukaryota; kingdom Viridiplantae; phylum Streptophyta; class Pinopsida; order Cupressales; family Taxaceae; genus Taxus; species Taxus chinensis. Next base: position 532,546,058 of record CM034155.1, on the reverse strand, counting down.
TAGGTTATAACAAAAATACCTTCAACTAGATTCAATTTAATTCACAGTTAATATTTTATTTTTTTAATTATTATTTAATTCCCCAGATCGGCATAAAATCCCCTTGTTACAATCTTTATTTAATTTAGTAGCATAGTTCTATTGTCATTTATATTAATTTATTATTCTAGGGAAAAGTCTAAACTTACCCTCTCATTAAGTTAAATATAAAAAAATCTAATCCCTAAATGAAATGTTTTATAGTTACCCTTGAGTAAATTTGATTTAATTACTTACAAGGGTCAAGGGATTTTTATTTTAAAAATCACCAACTAAACATTTAGGGTACAATTTTACTTTATCTTCTAACATTCCTTTAGTGGCCCCTTTCCTAAGCTACACATACTTTTTATTTAAGACATATTCCCACCTAATTCTCACCTAGCTTTGGTAGGGTTGAATCACAACACTTAGATGGATTCAATGTGGTTCCTTGGATCTTAGGGATTTCACACTAACCCTTATCATATCTATGGAGTGTTTTTATTCATTCGTTTGACTTATTTCCTCATTTTTGATTTGTAGGTTTTTGAGAGAGGAGAAAGAGGAAGAGCCATGAGAGAAAGAAGAGCAACCATGAGAAAATTTTCATGGCTTTAGTTGTAAAGATTTCATTATTGTAATATTTCCCATTTGTTTAATATAGATATCCTACAATGGATTTGTTTTGTATTGCAATGAAAACATTTCCTTGTTTTGAGTTCAACAATTGTGGAAAAAACCCCATTTCATTTAATCTAAGAATTTTGCACATTAGGGTGCCATAAAACAAGATTAAAGAGCTTAAACACTTAATTTCAACTGATTTATAGTTGCTGGAAGTTACCTTTTAATTGTTTAGGCTTATATTTCCCTAAATTATTAAATATGGGCTTTTAACAGATGAATTTTATTTTTTTCCATTGAAAGTGACAAAACCGCTGCCCTACCTAGGGGGCAGTTCATAGACCGCTGCTCTATACAGGGTGGTAGTTCTAAAACCATCACTCTGCACAGGGCGGTGGTTCTGTTCTCTGAAAACAGAACCTTCCAAACATGCATTTTTTTAATAGTTCTTCTAGTTAAGTTGGTTTCTAAAGAAATAATAAATTGAACTAGGGTTTCTTCCATTTAAGGGTTTATAGATTGATAATATTTCTAGTTTCATACTCAAATTGCATAACAACAACTCATTCTCTATTCTTTCCTTCAACCTCTTAAGAAATATAACCAAAATTGCGTTATTTTCACTATGTTTTCTTTTTAATAAAAACAAGAAACCATTTAATTTCATTAGCAATAAATAAATGGAAATTCATTTCAAGCAACAAGTATATTTTCAACATGATCATCAATCTTGTAAAAATGAAATAAATCACACTTTAGAGGTAATAAAAAAAACTTAGGTTGAAAAACATTTATTTCCATTTCCATCCCATTTCAAATTTTCTACTTTGTTTAACAATGCAAGATTTGGTGATTTTCCTTTACAAGAACTAATACATTTAAAATGTAAATTTTTCATCCAAAACAATCTTAGTAGAATTTACAAGTTGAAGGGAATTTAGAGTAACAAATGCAACTTTCCTTTTCCTATTTTCCCATATACATACAATTGAAAACTTGATACAAATCACCCATTTCTCAACACATTTACAAGAGGATGAAAATCTCTAAAAAAATAATGTAAGTCACAAGCCCTCCATTTAAAGGAGACAACATGGTAAAATTTCTTTTACAAAGAGGGATCTCTTCTTCATTTCTTCAAGGTGCTACAAATACCAAAACTTCACTTGAGCTCCATCATCTTCCCAAAGTCCAAACACATCAACCAAAATAGGGGAGTAGGAAACACTCTCCACCCAGCCAATAATCCAATGAGGAAGAGAATTCTTCTTCCTCATTGGCCCCCGAGCCCCAACAATGAAGCAATGAGGGGTATAAGGCAACCATTGGAAACTTTACAAGGATTCCACATTCACATTCAAACCAAATATTCAACACAATAAGAATAACAACAAAATCACATCAACACACACAAGTTCCCCAACACAAAGGCTCTAAACTCAAGTGAAGAAAGAGAAAGGAACATGGGGATCTACTTATGCCTCCCAAGGTTTTGGGTGCCCACCTTAAAACCTCCAAGAGCTCAATCAAAAACCACAAAACTCTTATGCCTCCCTCCATGAAAAATAACTCTTATGAAAATAAACACTTCTACCTCCCTCACTCTTATGCCTTCCACAATAAAACAACAAGATAAGCACATTTTACTTATCACAAGGTGGGACACCCCAACCCAACTCCCTCTTAAAATGGCCAGTAAAAACTCTTATGCCTCCCTCCAAAATATCCCAAATCCCATTTTCTCCTACACAACCTAAGGCCATTTTACTTCTCAAAATCACACACGCAATAACCATTCATTAAAAAACATATGCATAACCAAATAGTAAAAGAAAACATGGGTGAAGACCCTACCTTGCCATTGCAAGAGTTTCTAATCCACAAGCAAGTTCCAAGTCTTTTTTCCAAGTCTAAGAAAGCACAATCCAACTCCAAGATCCAAAAAAACTCTCAAAGAAAGCTCCTCCAATAGAAAAAGTCTCAAAAATAAAACAACCCCCAAATCCTCAAACAAATTGGAATAATATAGAGAGGATAGGATATAGAGGTTATGTGGCTCCATGTAGGATGCCACACCATTTCTCCTCCATTCCACATCACAAGGTCAAAACTAGTCTCCAAAGCACAATAAATTGGTGGTTGAGGGAATGACAACCCTCTTACACACTCAAACCCAAACCCACACACCTAAAGGAAACAAGTAAAGACTCTTGTAAGAAAAGTGCAATTAATTGATCTTTTTCTCCATTAAAACACACAAAAAGGCCTACAAATAAGCCCCTCACATCATAGGCATATTGGGTTAACAAGTTTAAGAGGTGTGGGACAAGCTTAACTTGTCCCACAAGCCTCCAAAATAGGATTGAAAGTAAAAATCCAAAATTTCATGCAAGGTTGAGTACACAACACTCAAAAGTAATTAAATTCTTTCAAATCCAACATAAACCAAGAAGTACCAACTCATATTAATTATCCCATTTTGTCACATCGTAAATTACACTAATTAATCAAGTCTAATTAACTTAAATGGAGTATTTAACAACAATAACAAAAATACAATTAATCACAAATAAATAAAACCAAAAAGGGAAAGCCATAATTTACCCAAGGTCACATTTGAGGCCACCCCCCAATGCATACCTCCTAACAAACTAACAACAATAAAATCATACATTTACACTAGTTTCCATGGTGACATGTTGCCAATACCCCAAATTCCTTCACTGTTCGTCTCCTATCCCCTTTTGTTTTCTATGTTGAAAATGCCTGCAAAAATCAAAACATTGACTTTCTTGCCGCGTGGCCATATTAACGACATCGAGATAATAAAATATACACATATACATATCAATTCACATCATCAATATCATAGATAAACCATCACTAAATGTTGAGCATACATAATATTGTGATAAGGAGAAAACACACAAAGAATGTGTGCAAAGGAATAAGGTGCACTTGAAGGCGCAGAAGGATAGGAAAGGAAACACGCGCCAGGACAAGTTGATTCTTGACTTAGCCATTTTCATGGATGCGGGCTATTTTAGAAGATAGCGTGTGGAGCACACATTGGGATGGAGACTTGCGCAACACACAAATTCTATTTTTGGAACGAGCATTCGATAAGCGTCATCCATGAGTTCAAGATAATAATAAGATTACTTGTTCCAGTTAGCTATATGATGTCTATTATTAGTGCACTTGCATGTGTGCATGTTAGTGTAAAGGTGCATGGATATTATCAACATGCGACCTATTTTGGGAAGTTTGTAGGTGGTGAAGGGCAAGTCCCCACTGCTATAAGTATGTATTGAACTATGTTTCTCTAAGATCTAGATCTAGTTAAGCATTGTGGAATGTTTATGGTTATCTATGGTTCTGAATATGTTATATCTTCATCACTCTAACATCCTGCACAATTAACTCTAAAGAGGGGCCTGATACCTTTGCGTGCTTTGGGTGAGCGCTCAACTCAAGCTGGGTGATGTGCCAACGTGCTTGGGTTTTATATGGTAGATTCTAGGCTGCATCATTGGTTTCGATGTCGAGACCTCTTTTTCAGCTGTTTATAGGATGTTTCGCGATGAATACGTATCGGTTGACCCTAGAAAGTGGATAAAGGATCTGGAAGAAGAGTACGCTCGGAGATTCAACACTAGATATGAGTTTGACGCATGCGCGTGGGTGGAGCATAATTTGTATGGTTGTTTCTATGAGAGATTCTTTTTTATCTTTCCGGTAGAGTTGTACGAGTGGCTGGTTGCTTATGTGTCTAAATGGAATTGGAGGTATCACACACTTGTATGGATGTAGGAAGAATTTCAGGCCCTTTATGATGTTGATCTGATTTTGACATGCCCTTTGGATACTTGGTTCTGTGGTGTTTTGAATAGATATATTTTGGAGTACTTAATTTCCACTTACTCTTGCCCGGAGGTAGCTGAGTTATAGTTTCTACGTTATCCTAGGGGAACTTATTTGCAAGTCATTCCACTTGCAATCAAAATCTTGATGATAACCCTGAAATTGGAAGAAAAAATGATGGCTAGCTAAACCCCACCACACACGGGGGCAGGAATAGGTTTGGTGAAAGATGGCAGACCTAACGGTAGAGAGGAAGAGAGAAGAAAGGTGACATAAGTATAATGAGGCACGCGAGAGGGAGATAGAAAAGCAATGTGAGATTATAGAGTAGATGACATTGAGGAGAGAGATGAATCATGAAGGATTTGTAGCTCATATAGGAGGCATGAAACAGAGTCCCCCATTTGGGAAAGCATAATAGGGTACCCTCCTTGGCCTTGCATGGGGGTGTACTAGTAGAGACGATATGGGTTGGAGGTGCACATCTTAATCTACCTGGAAACCTATCCATTATGCTTGGATTTTCAGTATCTAGTACAACCAGTAGTCAGCAAGCTAGTTTGGGTAGTAGAAAAGCAAGTTTAAGTTCGATAGAAAGTACATATATGACATGACAAACATCTTATTTTTTATTTAGAGGTACCTTTTAAGGTGCATCGTTAACACAGAACTCAAGCGCAAAGACTTTTGGACTCACTAATGGGAGTAGTACCACTTCACAGATTGTAGGTACCACTGTTGCGACACATGGCAGTACATCCACTGGTCTGCTTCTAGATACCGATGGAGGATTAAGGGGTATAGTTGGCTCTAGCTCTGGTGGATCTGGTGGTTTTAGAGGCAGAGGTAACACAAGAGGTTCTGGATCAGGTGGACAGGGTCCGCACCAACCCTAGAATATTTACATGGAGATGTCTCTTTGTCTTCGAGAGTATAGGGGCATAAAGATGCTACTGAACATGTGCACATGTGTGAGATACTTTACCTCACAAAAGGAGTTATGGCTTCTGAGTGCAAGGCAAGTCAGTTTGCAACTACATTGCAAGGACGTGCACATAGTTAGTACAAGAAGTTTGACCCTGATCATACTTGCGTAGATTATGCAACATTAAAGGATGCTTTCCTTAAGGAGTTTCATATCCCTGAGTTTGAGTAGAAGAGTATAAGCGTGCTCAAGGATATTAAGCATGGCATTATTGAGAGCATTCGGGAATATGATGCCCATTTCAAGAAACTGTTGTCTAAACTTTCTTATGATATTCATGCAAGCCAACATACACAATGTTTTATTAGGGGCTTTATGACACCTTTTAGGAGGGCACTGTTACATAAGACATATACAGACCCGCGCGAAGCACTTGAAGTAGCTCTGTGTGTTGAGGAAGTTGGAAGTATAAACACTGGAGTAAGCCCATTCGTGGAAGCACAAATTGTAGCTATGGAAAAATAGTTGGAGAAACTATCGGCCAATTCAGCTCATGAGATGCACACTAGGATTTGGTGTACAAATTTTGAAGTAGAAGGCACACTAAGGATAGTTGTCCCCGCAGGTCAGTGCGCTCATTATTGTTAGACTGTGAGATATGTCATTTGGACCATGATGCCAACCACTATCCATTATTATAACGCGTGATACAGAAGAATGCATCTTTCTATTGTAAACTTTTCTGGTCCACGAATCATGATACAAAAGAGTGCAGGTTGATTGGTCAGATCCATGATGCCATATATATTGGTGTGCGGCAGATAAGTATAACATATAACTCTAAAGGTAAAAGTGAGCACCATGATCATGATCACACTCAAGTGTGCTATGACCGGAACGAAGGGCGTTTTGAAGGAAGTCGTGGCAGAGGTCAAGGATACCGTGGTGGATTCGGGGGCCGAGGCTGTGGTGGTGAATGAGGCGAGTTACCTCACAGAACATGTTTTACATGTAGATCTCCTGACCACTACATGCATGAATGTCCTCGGAATATTACTTGTTCTTTTTGTGGGAAGAATCATAACTATTAGGAATGCCCAAACTTGTATGAGCATCTTAGAAAACAACATAAACAGGAAAACAAGGGTGTGGGGATGGTTAGAATATAGTGCGTTGTGGAAAATTAGTGGATGCCAAATCTGGCACCGAAATCTGAGGTATTAGCTGTGAAGATTACTACACGTGCTGAAGTTGCACATGCCAGAGAGGTATTACAATAGAAGCCTACCATCACCAACGAGGAATTTTTACATGCAACGTACCCAGATCCTACACATCAGAAGGAGGTTTATCAGGAAACCATGGAGGTACCCAAAAGATCTTCAGGCTGAAATATAGTGTTTAAAGGAACAGTCATGAAATTTGGAACAAAAGAAGATAGTAGAGATAGTCCAATCGGATATTGATGACTTGAAAGAGGTATGCAAAATGCTTCTCCAATAGAATATCATTCTATTACTAGGGAATTAGCTAAAGGGAAACACTCCTCATGCAGGTATTGAGAATGGAAGGTAGATCCTACATGGTAATCTTCCCCCTCATAGCTTGGATTATGATAAAGAGATCACTCTAAATGATGTTGTGGATCGATGGATCCTGAGTAATATATTGATTGACATAGGCACGAAAGTGAATGTGATTACTTTGGATGCATGGGTACAGATGGGAAGACCTCCATTATAGCCATCCTCTAATGTATTATTCATGGCCAATCAAACCAAGGCTACTCCCATTGGAGTTTTAAAGGATGCATCCATTCCTATACAAGGGCCAAGTTCACTGGGGACTTTTGAGGTTTTAGCACTTGCAGAAGTGGATAACTTCTTAGCTCTACTTGAGTGCCCTTAGTGTTATGCAAGTAATGTTAATCTACGATTCAACAAGGGGTATATAAGTTTTGAGAACAAGGAAGAAAGATTGATTATCCCTTTGACATATGGAAAATATGTGCCTTCTGTTGAACCTTTGAGTGAGGAAGACCTGAACAAAATTTATGTACGCGTCACTCAGAACCCAAAATTACTTGATCCATCTAAGGAAAGAATCCTCACATGGGAAGTTACACAGTCTATTAGTGATACTACAAGTATTTCTTGTGAAAATTGGGCACATGACACCTATGAGATGGTTGGGCGCAAAGTAAGAAGAAAATTTTCACGGAGAAGTAAACCTCGATGTATTCAGAGGATAGGTAACAACCCTATACCTCGGTACACTAGAGAGAGAGATCCTATGGTATTCTCGTGTGCCATGGAGGAGCAGTGGAAAATCAAGTGGAAAGAAGGAATGTGTTAGTATATACCTTACACGGGATAAAAACGTGCTGGTGGATGGTTCATAGGGATAATCTTATGGAATGGAATGAAGTCAAAATTTATCTAACCACTTGGTTGTTTAGGAGCAATGCACCTACTACAATCTACATGTATCATGGTAATCAACTTGTTCAACACCACGTTCAGCAATGCGAGATACTCTAGACAGAGGTGCAAGAAGATTTACCGCCTTCACTATGGGTGCACAAACTTTATTCCACTTTACAAGACTATGCATGTTCTTGGTATGTTTATGCAGAACTACATAGGGAGATTGGAAATTGGCAGGATTTGATTGTAGAAATGACCCATACTTTTGACTACTTCTCTACTAAACCTCCGGTGGAAGAGGCATTAAGGGTTATAAAGCACTTAACTATGGGAGATAGTGCAAAGGATGAAGAAACCATTCATGATTTATTTTGTGAGGTAAACTCAGAAGCATGTTTTGATGAAGTAGAAGAGACAAATGCCACACTACTTAAGTACACTTGCTTTGAGAAGGAAAAACGTAAGATGGTCTACATAGTGGATGATGAAGAAGTAGAAAATTTGGATATAGATCATTCAACAGGCACGCGTGAGGTGTTAGATAGTACGGATAAAACATGCATGCATATCATGAACCTATGAAGACCAAGAAAGTGAACATTGGCACAAATGTTAAACCTAAGGAGGAAATTATCGGGGATTATTGGACTGATTCTCAAGTGGCAAAGATAATTGAGTTACTACGTTATTTTTAAGACTTATTTTCTAGGGGCTACTGTGAGTTAAAAGGAGTGCATGATTCATTAGGAGAGATACAAATTAAGTTAAAGGAAGGCACGTGCCCAGTTAGGAAGAGACCTTACAGGATGAACCCTAACCTACACATAAAATTTAAGCAAGAAATTGACAAAATGTTGAAATTTGGCATCATCAAGCCCCTAGAGGAATCAAAGTGGGTTAGCCCCATGATGATTAGTACAAAGAAAGATGGTCAGATTAGGATTTGTATGGATTACAAGGAACTGAATGCTGCATGTGTGATTGATCCTTTTCCTACGCCTTTCATAGAGGAAATACTAGAAGGCATTGTAGGGCGCGAAGTTTACTCTTTTACTGATGGATTCTCTGGGTATCATCAGGTTATAATTACACAGGAGGATCAAGAGAAAATCAATTTCACCATTGAATGAGGAAGTTTTGCATATACTGTGATGCCCTTTGGTTTGAAGAACACACCTGATGTATTTTTTCATATAGTTGTTCAATAATTCCAAGATTTTATTCACAACTTCCTGCAGATTTATTTAGATGATTGGACGGTGTATGGACTTGTTAATGATCATTGTGACAATTTGTGTCTAATGTAACACCCTGAACTATTGTTACTTCCTCCTGAGCATTCAAGTGTTGATATATGATTTCTTCTGTAAAAGGATGTGTTCCTTTGATTGTGAAGTCATGCTTGATATAGATTGTATCTTCTTTGCATTTGAAGATATTTGACTGAGCCAAGATATGATTGGACTCTTTTATTTCTTTGATTTTTACACCTGAGTTTAATCTGATTTCAGAATGAATTGTGGATTTTCCCGTCTATATGACTCATCCTTGGATCAGTGGCATTGATGTGTTGAATAAGAAATTCCAGAGTCTAACTCAGGCTGATCGTGTTAAATGAATTGGTTCCCGATATCGTAATATCAGGAAGGTCTAGACCTTGAGCCAGGTAATAAATTCTGATATATTTATTGCTAGCTTATTATCAAGGCTGGATTGAATCCATTTCAGGAAGGTATATCTGTTGGTTCTTATATTGAACGATTCTATTTGTTAGACCTAGACTAGTTCTATTAAGGTTAATAACCTAAACCTAAACTATAACCTATGGGTTGGATTAGTGCTAATCTAACCTAGCCCTAAACTATAAGCTAAATGTTCTAAGGATAGTGACCTAGCACTAAGGAGGTTAAACTAAGTATCACCTTAAGGTCTAACCTATGTTTCTAACCTAACTAATGATCATGGATGAAAGGGACCTATGAAAGGGTGCGAGCCATGGGCGGTAGTTTCTATGGCATTAAATGAGATGGATAAGTATGAAGGACAAGGGATTTGGTGGAAGTTTCAAACGGCTAGTGAAATCTGACGTGGCAGAGTCGCCAAATCTGGAAATGGTCTTTGGTTTGTTTTTGTCCATCACCAACTATGGCGGTAGGTGGCAATGGAGATTGAGTGGGAATTTTGGAGTTAATGCAATTAAGGAACTCAATTTTTGAGCACGGATTTCTCGGGAAGGCATGCAAAATGGAAAACTAGTTGTTTGTTTGGTTTTCCATGTGCTCCGGTTTTCTCTCTGTTTGATCACTAGTTCTTCGTACCAGTCTACTTGGTGTTGCATGGCAACTATGAGAATAACTATCTCTTTTCTCTGTCGAGGAAAGTTTATAAGGCATGGAAATAACAAATCATTGTTGTTGAATTTAACGTGGAAGAAGAGGAGAAGGCTCGAGCTCTTTCAGAGGTCTTCTTCAGATTGTTAAGCGACATTACCAGGCATGTTAGGCCCTAACTTTAAAAAATATTGCTTTCCTTCAAATGATTTCATTAGAAAAACTCTGTTCAGATGATTTTTGGTCCAGCTGGTTTTTATGATAGCATTGTATGAATTAGTTTGTTGTATCTTCATGCTAGTTTGAATATTCAGTTGAACCCTTGCTGGGTGTGCATTTTGTTTCATTCGGTTGAATTATCTTGCTGTGTTTTACATTTCGGTTAGATTTCGTAGAAATACTTGCAAGGATAATGTACGAATTTGACTCTGTTGGAGTCCATAAAAATGCTTTCTTGCTTGGTATATACTTTTGTTGAAGCCTTGCTGTTAACACTGTGGAGATTGATACAGTTGGAATTCTTGGAAATAGATAGTATCTTTCTACTTTAGTAGAAGTTTATTTGAGAATACTAAATGGGTACGACTCCTTTTGAGTCCTTGAAAAGTAACATACGTTTCTACTTCTGTAGGAGTTCAATCGTGAATTTTGTATGTTATTGATAGAGTTGGAATTCTTGAATTTGATATGTATCTTGTATTTCTACTTCAGTCAAAGTTTTATTGTGAATACTACACGGGTTCGACTCCTTTTGAATCCTTGAATCGTATATTATGTGTTTCTCTTCTGTATAAAGCTCAGTTGTGAATACTGTGGTTATTGACTCAGTTGGAGTCCTGGATATGTAACCAGTGTTTCTCTTCTGTATAAAGCTCAGTTGTGAATACTGTGGTTATTGACTCAGTTGGAGTCCTGGATATGTAACCAGTGTTTCAACTTCTGTATAAGCTTGGTTGTGAATACTTATTGATATTGGCTCTGTTGGAGTCCTTAATATGTATCTTGTATTTAGACTTCTGTAGAAGTTTATTTGTGAAGACTGTTGGTGTTGAATTAGTTGGAAACCTTGAATGTTTTGGTATGAATTCGACTACTAATCTAGACCACGTTGTGTTTATTTTTTAAACTCGACTCTGTATGAGTCCTTGCTGAATTCATATTATCTCGGCTTGGATGAAACTTTGTTGAAAATAATGTTATGATGATGACTTTTAAGAAGATCTTGTTGAGGTTATTATTTTTTGATTTCGGCTTCTGATTTAAGACCTTGCTTTATAATCGTAGGGATTTTCTTAGTTGAATGAAGCTGTGCATATTGTGTTTTGACTCTGCGTGAATGTCACTGTATTTCATATGGAAACGTTAATTGTTTTAATGTGATCTTGTTTCAAGTTCGACCGAAACAAAGAGCTCTTAGCTGTGCCATGACAGGCGATGGCGTTGGATATTTTTCATGTTTGTTGAATAATATGGAAAGTTTTATTGAGCCTATTGGAGTTGGATTATTTATTAATGCTTGTTGCATGAACTCTTGAATCGTTTAGTAGCTACAGGTGATTTTTCTTGGATTTAGATGGAATTGTAGTTCTTTTGGTAATCCCGACTGTTTATTCGCAGGCGTAAAAAAATATGTATAAAACTAAAGGAGTCGGTACAGTCCAGAATGTTATTGATTTAGGATTCTGATGGACCCTGTTATTTCTTCTTGACTGTAATTTATATGTTGATGTATATGGTAAATGGAATAGGAAAAATAGTCTCTCCTTGTCTAGAAACTATGAATTTTTTCTTCTCTTATATCCTTATGTGATCTCTACGGTAAGGGTAAAACAAGAATAGACAGTAGTACTATATGGAGAGCCTGACATAAATTGTGTGTTGCTGTATAAGTGGCTATGCTTGCCTATACCATTAACATAGTGTATGATTGAAAAGGAATTATGTCAGTGAGCTTGCTGGTTATTTTAAACTGCCTTGTGAACTTGGTTGAATCACACTTGTTAAAATACGAGTTGATAGTATATTCTTTTTAGAATGGAATAAATTGATGGATTGATGTTGTCTTAGAGATACAAATGGATGGATGTTTTGGAATTATTTTGTTCTTCTTAGTCTCTAAAATGTACGTTGAGTCATCTAAAAATATTTAGGACTAATTGACAGCTATAATAGAGGTTATGCATTATAGTCATGTTAAAATTGTAGAAAGATATTTAGCCTGATTTCATTTAAACAAGTTGTTCAATGAGAGAAATTGGTGGATTGCATTTGTTTTAAGAGTTAGTGCTTATCATGTTCAGTTCACCGAACTAATCCGTGTTGAAAATTTTTGTAGATGATTGCCGTAAGTGGTAAAGGCACGCAGATCTGATATGATGTTCAGATTCTTTAAATTTGATTTTATGTTGAATTAGAGCTTAATTGTCTAAATGTACTACTATGAGGAAAGATGTTCTTTGGTTGTTGAGCATTGTATCAAATATTCTGAATGCATAAAATGTATTTGATTAGTTCTTGAAATGAAATGGAAACTGAGATAATTGTTAGTTATATGTTTGCATCTGTATCTGGATGGTTTGACCTTCTTCGGTTCCAATGATCTAAAGACCATTGTTCGTATTGTTTAACTTGGAGATGTTTTGGGATTATCTAATGTAAGCATTGCAAGAATATGTGACTGAATACTTATGATTTTTTAGTATTTATAGTGTACGATCTAATTAAAGCTAAATTGAAATATAGATCATTGATCTTACTAGAAGCCAGGGTCAAAATAAATGCTAAGCAGGAACGCTAAATGGGAGCTGAATTAAATCTATTAATCTCCTAGTCTTGATCTAAACCAGGACAACGTACTGAATTGGAATCTTAAAATCACTATATCTCGATACTTATAAGTAAGATATAAATTCAAATTGAGAGATCTGGAATTAAACCTAAATAGGGTTCAGATGGCAATCTCATGTGAATATTTTGGGTTAGTGTCTAATTTCGTTGATATAGAATTATTGTGAAATTCTATGAACTCCTTGATGGGACCTTAGTCTTAATGAACATCTCTTCGTACAAGGGGTTTTATTAAGAAAGGTCAATTCTAAGATGAGGAACCTAGGGATCGGGAAAGGACTAACCTTAAGGGGAATGTCTTTTAATGTAATTTAAAATCAATGTGTGTAACGCCTTAAAGTAATAAGTAGATCTTTTTGAGGCGGATTTAAAGGTTGACGGTACAATTCAACTACAGGGTTGTACCTCCGAGAAGATTATGATCTTCTCAAAGTTACAACAATGCAGGTGACTTATGACGACACCCTTTGCATTGATCGTTAAGATTTACGCCGTGAACTCGAACAGGTTTTGACTCTCGGGACCGATTACCGACATGTGGTCACGTTATAAGGCTGCCCCTAGGAGACTTCAGGGTTATCTTGACACACTGGTTTAACTAGGGTTGAACCAGTATGTCATCGTATCCCTAGTCCTCGTGGGAGCATCCATATAATGTTATCCACCTTACTAATCCATTTCTCGAGTGATTAAGTTGTGGCAGGAGGGACTGACAGAAGTCGGTATAAGACATTCTACATAACATAAGGAATGGGGTGATGGACATTTTCCAGATTGACAAGTATGCCGTTAAGGAATACGACACATAAGCAGTATGTTTCAAATCTTTGGCCAAAGTATCGCAAGTTGCTGATTACGTAGTCCTAAATCACCTAGTCTAAGGGAAGAGATGTCGATGAATAATGATAACAATTATTCAGATAGGTTCCTTGGATAGAGAATTTTGATTCCCAGATTAGGGAAGAGAACCGTAAGAGTGGGGTGTTAAAATAAAAAAGCCAACTCTTGATCACTCATGAATAGATCAGTAGATTACCGAGTCATGGAATGAATAGATCGGAGGTACTCCGAGTCATTACAGCGGCATATGGTTTTCTGTTATAAGAATGGTTATTTTGATTTGCGAGTTCTAAATTATGTATTTAGAACCAAGATGTAATTATCAAAAAAAAAAAAATTACTTGTTCTAATGTATAAAAATGAGGATGTTACAACTTTCCTCAAAAGAGAAAAGAGCTAGATAATCTCATAGTTTCCTATTGCAACACATAGTAGACTGGTTTGAAGAACCAGTAAATTTTCAAACAGAGAGAAAAACAGTTAGCGAACAAGAGGGAACCAAAATACTAACAAATTTTCCATTTGCATGCCTTGCCAAGCAATCCGCGCTCAGGAACTTGATGAGTTCATTGCAATGACATGTTGGAAACCAAGAGATTCCCGCCTAACTGTCCATTGACCACCGATCGCCATTGATGGCGAAATGAGGAGGATGAAGCAAACTGATAAGACCATTTCAGCAGACCTCCTGTTGATTTTTCCTGACGTCGGAGTCGATGGCCATGCTGGAAATGCACCTGTCCAACTAGAAAACAAAAAGGCCTGTCCTTGGCATGCTTATCTCACTTCATTTAATGCCATAGAAACTACTGCCCATAAGCTCGCACCCCTAAGTCATGATGGTCCCCACATTCAGGAGACTGGATCTTAGAACTAGGTTCAGCGAACATGGAGAAGTTAGATTTGCAATAAGGTAATACTTCTCAGCCTTAATTTCCATAGTGCTATTTGGTGAGCTTAACAGCTTTCCCAGGAAGCATCTTAGCTTATAGTTTAGGGCTAGCCGTTAAGATTGAACTAAACAATTGATGAGACCAATAGGTTACTAGGGATCAGGTTTAAAGGCTATTACCTTAATAAATCTAGTCTAGGTCTGCCGAAGTAGGACTCATTCAATGATAAGAATCAACATGTACAGACATTTCCGAACTTAGCTCAAGGGAAGTTAATGGTAACAGAATACTGGGAGTGGTTTACAAAATTCCTGCAAGTATACACCACAGAATTTATTACTGGCGAGAAGTTCAGAGGTATAGACCTTCATCATGGGATTGAATCCCGTGATATCGGGGAACCAATTCGATGTTAACAAGATTAGACCACTATGGAATTAACTCCTGAAAAGGCTCATTCAGGCAAGATTCAGACCTTGCAAGGCTATTGTAAGGTCTATAATTTTTGTTCAGTCTAGAATAAGACTTAAAACATCTCTTGGATCAACCTCAACTTGCATCCAAAAAGGGACCATGAGTCATAAAGATGGGTAAATCCACAATTCAGTTTCCAGGGGATAATAGCAAGAAAACAGTGGCAACTCAGCCCGCTAAAAACGAAGGAAATAAAAGATTGTTAAGCATTATAACTAACTCAGTCAGAAGATCTATCAAGAGACAACATGACAGATTACAATCCATGGAGGCAAGCATGAGCTTCACAATCAAAGGAACTGTAGGAGGCTGCTACAATTGTACAGAAGAAATCATATACGCAACACTTGAGTGCTCATTGAGGAAGTATGATCAATAGTTCAGCAGTGTTACATATTTTATGCATTATCATTACTTAAGGGCGCTGAAATGCAAGTAACTCTCCTATAGTTCTTCTTGTGGTGATCCTTATTTATTTAGGCAGGTGTCTATCTACTATTGCTTTTTGTTTCATAAAATCAGGAGTTACTGAATGTTTTATGAGACAATTAATTGAAAGCACATGCATTTTAAACTACAGTGCTTATCATGCTCAATTTGACGAACCTTGGACCTGTGCTAGCAATTTTTGCAGGTAGATTACTGTAAGTGATAAAAGAAGACAATGTGTATTTTATGATGCTTGCTATGTCCTTGACTAATACCTATACATTTTTAATGAGGAAGTTGACCTCTATGTTACTTGCTTTGAGATGTAATTGAAAAAGATTCATCGTCCCGATGATGTAAATTTTACGATTAATCCTTCAGGTCAACCAATTTATTAGTTCATGAAAACATGTGCGACTGAAATGTTCCAGAACTATAAAATATGTATCCAGTTTGATAAATGTCACAAAGGGATTGAGTGTTATTAATCTTTGAATAATGTTTGCCTCCATTTTGGGCTTTCACTGTAAAGGGGATTGTAAAATTATAAGTTCATAAAAGAAATCGTATTAATATCTGTTTGAATTCATTCTGTAGCTGGACTCAAATGAGAATAGGAGAAAGCAAGAGTCATCTCTTCAAGATTTTCCCAAGTTGCTACTTTCTTCATTAAACTGGTCCCACTGGACTGTACATTGCCGTATTTCGCGATTTCTCAGTTGGCAATTGGCATAGATTCCAGCACTCATGTAGGTTTAACCACGATTATTCCTATGGTCTTGGACCTGTAAGGAATTCTAATTGATAATACATGTGGCAGATCTGAAACATCTTACTTAAGCAAATCCAGATATGGAAAACACTACATGCAGGTTGGCAAGATAAATTTGAGCCTAGGAAGGGACCTGTTAGAGGATGTTTTAATTGTAGCAAGGATTGATTATTTCGACAAGTCACTGTCCTTTGGTCCCACGAAGTCGAGGTGACAATAATCAACAGCATAGGATACCTTACCAAAGGTTAGTAGAGCTCAAGCTGGGCTTAACACGAAGAAAGTCACACCTTCTCACCAAGCTCAAACCTTCTGGGTCAACCCGCTTATTTGGTATACCTGTGACTATAATTCTTCTGCCTATACTAGTTGCTTACTTTAATCGTTCATTTCGACTAAGCTTAACTAGCTGTTGAATTTCTGTGAGAATCTCTGGTCCAATATGACCACTCTATCCTGGATACACTATCCCAGCTAATAGGAGTTCTGCAGCATTCTGGAAATAAAGTGCTGTCAAATGGTGCCATTTTAAGAGATTAGTGATAAGTGTTCTTGTATGGATCACTCAACTAATGGAAGATACTCTGCCCATTTAGTACTGTTGATCCATATAATACATTCACCTTTATGTCCTGCAACACTTTGGGGTCTTACCCTCTCAGTTTGTCCATCCGTTTCCGGATGATATGCAGAACTGAAGGTTAGTTGAGCATTCCACAGAGCTGCAGGTAAGATTGTTTTGCCAAATAGATTAGTTGTTATTCTTGGATCCATAGAAAACATACAATCAATTCTAGGATACACCATGTAATCACGAGATTTCAGTGTACGGATATTTTGGCCAGCACTGGTGAATCAACCTTTAGATTTCCAGTGATGAAATGTTGCTACCTTGTATGTCAATAAAAATATCTACAAACTACCAGGATAGACATCATGTAATTATTTTATGGACATGGGTAATCCTTTGTTACAAAATTTCAGGGTTATGTACTTTCCATTTGTACTGCGGTATGCTATGAGGTCTATAACAGTCCAGCATGGGTGCATATGTTCTGCCTTAATGATCTGATACTCCAAACAAATGAACTGAGCAAAATTCCATAGGCATCCTTTTAGAATGACCTTTCCATTGAAGTTGGTAGCTGTTAAGGCTCATTCAGCAAGCAATCTTTATGATACCCGGGTTGATCCAGAGAAAGGTGAATTATCAGAAATTGGGGAACTAACAACTAATTTTTCTCAAATCGTTCAGCATAGGTACACTATACCCTGTGTATTCATAACGCAAGATTCCTTCATTATCAAAATGAAAACCTATTAAGACCTTATATCATCTACTTCTGCTAGAAAGCGCTGCTTTTACTTGTTGATCAGTATGCATCTGATTCTGAGGCATTGGTGTACCTCATCTTTAAAATGAGTTCTTTGATCAAGATATAAGAGCAGAAATGTGCCTCCTACGACTAAGAGCATCATGCTACTCTATTATCCTTCCCTTTGATATAACTAATATCAAGATCATATTGTGATATGGGAATTCTAACCACCTTCTCAATGTCTGGCGTTCAGGTTAGGCTGAGTATGAATATATTTCACCTGCTAAGTGATCAGTGAATTTCAACTCAATAAGGTTTTTCCAAGTAAGTAGTGTCTCCAGACTTGAAGTGCATGAACAATGGCAGCAAGTTCCAAATCATGAGGGGAATAATTCAGCTCATGTAATTTAAGTTTTCTACTTTCATATGCTATGACATGAGCATTTGAAGATAGTTTTGGGAATTCTGAGAAAAAGAAAGTTGTATGGTAAGTTATCCAAATGTTCTTTCTTTGATTCAGAAGTACACTATTTGGGTCATGTCATAAGTAAGGAAGGAATTTCTGTAGATCCTTCAAAAATAGTGGCAATAACTGAGTGGCCTACACCAAAGAATGTGCACGAAGTAAGAAGCTTCATGGGTCTTGCTGGTTACTATAGAAAATTTGTTAAGGATTTTTCTAAAGTGGCTGCACCAATAACTTCATTGCAGAAGAAGGATAAGAAATTTATTTGGAATGATAAGTGTGAAACGGCTTTCAAAAGTCTGAAAAGCCAGTTGACTTCCGCACCTATATTAGCTGTACCAGACCCTAATGGGAGCTTTACTGTTGTAACGGATGCTTCTGGGGAAGGCCTTGGAGGTGTTTTGTTACAAAATGATCAAGTCATAGCATATGAAATTAGAAAACTTAAGTTACGTGAGCTGACTTATGCTCCTCATGATTTGGAGCTTGCTGCCATTGTTCATGCGCTTCAAGTCTGGAGACACTATTTACTTGGGAAACCTTTTGAGTTGAAAACTGATCACTTATGACTGAAATATATTTTCACTCAGCCTAATCTAAATGCCAGACAGAGAAGGTGGTTAGAGTTTTTATCCCAATATTATTTTGATATTAGCTACATCAAAGGGAAGGAGAATAGAGTAGCAGATGCTCTAAGTCGTAGGAGGCACATTTCTGCTCTTATAACATTAAGAACTCAGTTTAAGGATGAGGTAAAAAGTGCCTCAGAATCTGATATATACTTTCAGCAAGTAAAAGTAGCGCTTGCTGCAGAACCTAATGATGAAAGGTATAAGGGCTTTCATTTTGATAATGAAGGAATCTTACATTATGAAAACAGGGTATACGTACCTATGCTGAACGATTTGAAAAAGAAGTTGTTAGTTGAATTTCATAATTCACCTTTCTCTGGACACCCGGGTATCACAAAAATGCTTGCTGATCTGAAACAGTAATACTTTTGGAAAGGTATGAAAAAGGATGTCATTGATTTTGTGACTCATTGTCTGGAATGTCAACAGGTTAAGGCAGAACACATGCACCCTGCTGGACTATTATATCCTCATAGCATACCGCAGTAAAAATGGCAAGTAATAAGCATGGACTTTGTACAAGGGTTACCTATGTCCAGGAATAAACATGATGTTATCCTGGTAGTTGTAGATAAAATAACTAAGGTAGCTCATTTCATCACTGAAAATCTAAAGGATGATTCACCAGTGCTGGCCAAAAGATTCATACACAAAATTTTCAGGTTACATGGTGTACCAGAATTGATTATATCTAACAGGGATCCTAGAATGACGTCAAGATTTTGGCAAATGCTTAATACAGCTCTTGGAACGAAACTAAAATTCAGTTTTGCATATCATCCGGAAACGGATGGACAAACTGAGAGAGTAAATCAAGTGTTGGAAGACATGTTGCGAATGTATTGCATGGATCAAAAGTATAAATGGGAAGAGTATCTTCCATTAGTTGAATTCGCATACAACAACACTTATCACTCATCTCTTAAAATGGCACCATTTGAAGCACTTTATGGAAGAAAGTGCAGAACCCCTGTTAGTTGGGATAGTGTTGAGGATAGAGTGGTAATTGGACCAGAGATCCTCACTGAAATGGAACAGCAAGTTAAGCTGATTCGTGAATGATTAAAGGAAGCAGCAAATAGGCATAAGAGCTATGCTGACCTTAAGTGGGTTAATCGAAGGTTTGAGCTTGGTGAGAAGGTTTTTCTTCGTGTTAAACCCAGAAAGAGTTTTATAACTTTTGGCAAGGCTACCAAGTTGTCACCTCGTTTCGTGGGACCTTTCGAAATTGTCGAAATAATCAATCCTGTAGCTTATCGATTAGCATTACCACCTGCTTTGTCTCACATGCATGATGTTTTCCATATTTATTTGCTTAAGAAATACGTTTCAAATTTGTCACATGTCTTAAATTGGAATTCCTTGCAGGTCCAAGACCCAAGAATAATCATGGTTAAACCCACACGAGTGCTGGAAACTCGCCAATTGCATTTGAGAAATCATGAAATACAACAATGTAAGGTCCAGTGGGACCAGTTTAATGAAGAAAGTGCAACTTGGGAAAATCTGGAAGAAATGAAAATTGCTTTTCCTTTTCTTTTTCAACAGAATGAAATCTGTTGACAAAACATTTTTTTTTATGAACTTATCTTTTTCATGTTGATATGAAAGCCAGATTGAGGCAAACATTATTCAGGCTGAATAAAATGTATCGTGACATTGATTTATGGAACTATTAAAGTTGGAAATAGTCACATTGTTTTGTGAACTAATAAATTGGTTGACCTGAAGGTAAATCAAATATGTAATCATCGGGACAATGAATCTTTTAGGAGGGAAGCATGTAACACCCTGAACTATTGTTACTTCCTCCTGAGCATTCAAGTGTTGATATATGATTTCTTCTGTAAAAGGATGTGTTCCTTTGATTGTGAAGTCATTCTTGATATACATTGTATCTTCTTTGCATTTGAAGATTTTTGACTGAGCCAGGATATGCTTGGACTCTTTTATTTCTTTCATTTTTACACCTGAGTTTAATCTGATTTCGGAATGAATTGTGGATTTACCCATCTATATGACTCAGCCTTGGATCAGTGGCATTGATCCAAGAGATTTTTTAAGTTTATTTGGGATGAACAAAAATTATAGACCTTACGAAGGTTGCAAGGTTTGAATGTGTTGAATAAGCAATTCCGGAGTCTAACTCAGGCTGATCGTGTTAAATGAATTGGTTCCCGATATCGTAATATCAGGAAGGTCTAGACCTTGAGCCAGGTAATAAATTCTGATATATTTATTGCTAGCTTATTATCAAGGCTGGATTGAATCCATTTCAGGAAGGTATATATGTTGGTTCTTATACTGAACGATTCTATTTGTTAGACCTAGACTGGTTCTATTAAGGTTAATAACCTAAACCTAAACTATAACCTATGGGTTGGATTAGTGCTAATCTAACCTATCCCTAAACTATAAGCTAAATGTTCTAAGGTTAGTGACCTATCACTAAGGAGGTTAAACTAAGTATCACCTTAAGGTCTAACCTATGTTTCTAACCTAACTAATGATCATGGATGAAAGGGACCTATGAAGGGGTGCGAACCATGGGCGGTAGTTTCTATGTTATTAAATGCATGGATAAGCATGAGGGACAGGTAATTTGGTGGAGGTTTTTAAAACGGCTAACTAGAGCCGACGTGGTAGGTCGCCAAAGTTGGAAATGGTCTTTGATGTGCATTTGTCCATCGCCAACTATGGCGGTCGGTGGCAATGGAGATTGAGCGGGAATTTCAGAGTTAATGCAATTAAGGAACTCGATTTCCGAGCACGGATTGCTCGGGAAGGCATGCAAAATGGAAAACTAGTTGTTTGTTTGGTTTTCCATGCGCTCCGGTTTTCTCTCTATTTGATCACTGGTTCTTCGAACCAGTCTACTTGGTGTTGCATGGAAACTATGAGAATAACTAGCTCTTTTCTTTGTCGAGGAAAGTTTATAAGGCATGGAAATAACAAATTATTGTTGTTGAATCTAACGTGGAAAAAGAGGAAAAGGCTCGAGCTCTTTCAGAGGTCTTCTTCGGATTTTTAAGTGACATTACCAGGCATGTTAGGCCCTAACTTTTAAAAATCTTGCTTTCCTTCAAATGATTTCATTAGAACAACTCTGTTCAGATGATTTTTGGTCTAGTTGGTTTTTATGGTAGCATTGTATGAATTAGTTTGTTGTATCTTCATGCTAGTTCGAATATTCAGTTGAACCCTTGCTGGGTGTACATTTTGTTTCATTCGGTTGAATTATCTTGCTGTGTTTTGCATCTCGGTTAGATTTCGTAGAAATGCTTGCAAGGATAATGTACGAATTCGACTCTGTTGGAGTCCATAAAAATGCTTTCTTGCTTGGTATAGACTTTTGTTGAAGCCTTGCTATTAACACTGTGGAGATTGATATAGTTGGAATTCTTGGAAATAGATAGTATCTTTGTACTTCAGTAGAAGTTTATTTGAGAATACTAAATGGGTACGACTCCTTTTGAGTCCTTGAAAAGTAAAATATGTTTCTACTTCTGTAGGAGTTCAGTCGTGAATTCTGTACGTTATTGATATAGTTAGAATTCTTGAATTTGATATGTATCTTGTATTTCTACTTCAGTCGAAGTTTTATTGTGAATACTACATGGGTTCAACTCCTTTTGAATCCTTGAATCGTATATTATGTGTTTCTCTTCTGTATAAAGCTCAGTTGTGAATAATGTGGTTATTGACTCAGTTGGAGTCCTGGATATGTAACCAGTGTTTCTCTTCTATATAAAGCTCATTTGTGAATACTGTGGTTATTGACTCAGTTGGAGTCCTGGATATGTAACCAGTGTTTCGACTTCTGTATAAGCTTGGTTGTGAATACTTATTGATATTGGCTCTGTTGGAGTCCTTAATATGTATCTTGTATTTAGACTTATGTAGAAGTTTAGTTGTGAAGACTGTTGGTGTTGAATTAGTTGGAAACCTTGAATGTTTTTGTCTGAATTTGACTACTGATCTAGACCACGATGTGTTTACTTTTTAAACTCGAATCTGTATGAGTCCTTGCTGAATTCGTATTATCTCGGCTTGGATGAAACTTTGTTGAAAATAATGTTATGATGATGACTTTTAAGAAGATCTTGTTGAGGTTATTATTTTTTGATTTCGGCTTCTGATTTAAGACCTTGCTGTATAATCGTAGGGATTTTCTTAGTTGAATGAAGCTGTGCATATTGTGTTTCGACTCTGCGTGAATGTCACTGTATTTCATATGGAAACGTTAATTGTTTTAATGTGATCTTGTTTCAAGTTCGACCAAAACAAAGAGCTCTTAGCTGTGCCATGACAGGCAATGGCGTTGGATATTTTTCATGTTTGTTGAATAATATGGAAAGTTTTATTGAGCCTATTGGAGTTGGATTATTTATTAATGCATGTTGCGTGAACTCTTGAATCGTTTAGTAGCTACAGGAGATTTTTCTTGGATTTAGATGGAACTGTAGTTCTTCTGGTAATCCCGACTGTTTAGTCGCAGGCATAAATAAATATGTATAAAACTAAAGGAGTCGGTACAGTCTAGAATGTTATTGATTTAGGATTCTGATGGACCCTGTTATTTCTACTTGACTGTAATTTATATGTTGATGTATATGGTAAATGGAATAGGAAAAATTCTCTCTCTCCTAGACAGGAAAACTTGTGTGCTTTCTTCTTGCATCCTTTTGCGATCTCCATGGTAGGGGTATAACAAGAATAAAATGAGTTATTATATGGAGAAACTGGTATAAAATGTGTGTTGCTGTATAAATGGGTTTACTTGTCAATACCATTGAAATGTTTTATGATGATAAAAGAATTAAGACAGTGAGCTTGTTGAATGTCTTAATTGCCTTGAGAAATTTTTAAAAACAATTTTGTAGGAGTTTTGTTGTCTTAGATTGGTTGTATTAATTTGTTCTTAGTCTCTAACATATAAGATGAATAGCCTGACTTATGCTTGGAATTTGAATAAATGATTTCATTTAAACAGGTTGTTTAATGAGAACAATTGGTGGATTGCAATTGTTTTAAGAATTAGTGCTTATCATGCTTAGTTCACCGAACTGACCCGTGTTGACAGTTTTTGCAGATGGTTGCCGTAAGTGGTAAAGGCACGCAGATCTGATATGATGATCAGATCATTTAATTTGGTTTTATGATGAATTTCAATTTGATTCTCTAAATGTACTACTTGAAGAACGATGTTCTTTTGCTGTTGAGTATTGTATCCAATATGCTGAATGCATAAAATGTATTTGTATAGCTTAGAAATGAATGGAATGAGGTATTTGTTACTTATGTGTTGTATTCGTATCATGAGGGATTGATCTTCTTCGGTTCGAATGATTTTTAAGAGCATTGTTATTATTGTATATCTTGGTGACATTTGTTATTATCTAAGTAAGCTTTGCAAGGATATGTGACTGAATACTTATGATTGTTTAGTAGTTCTATTACGATCTATTTAAAGCTAATTGTAATTTAGATCACTAATTTTTGAGAAGCTAAGGTTAAAATAAACCCTTTCAGGAAGCTGAACGGGAAGAGTAATCTGTTACTCTCTAACCTTAATCTAAGTCAAGACAACGTACTGAATGTTTTTCAAATCACTATATCTTAACACTAATAAGTAAGATATATTTCAGTTTTAAAGATCTGGAATAAACCCAAAAAGGGATAAGTTTGCAATCTTATGAGAAGACTTGGGGTTACTACCCAATTTCGTAGATTAGGATTATTATGAAACAATGATCTCCTTGTTTAGACCTCAATCTTATTAAACTTCTCTTTGTGGAATGGGTCTTAATACGAAAGGTAATTTTAAAATGAGGAACCCAGGGGTTGGGAAAAGACTACCCTAAAAAGGAGTGTCTTGGAGTATAATTTAAACTCCACGTAAGTAACACCTTATAGTTTAGTAGATCTTATCGAGGCGGATTTGAAGGTTGATGGCACAAGTCGATTACAGGGTTGTACCTTTGAGAAGATTAGGATCTTCTCGAAGATACAACAATGCAGGTGACTTATGGCGACACCCTTTGCATTGATCGTCAAGATTTACTCCTTAAACTCGAACAAGTTTTACTCCGGGACTGGTTACCGACATGGTCATGTTATGAGGCTGCCCCTGGAGACTCGGGGTACCTTGACACACAGGGTTAACTAGGGTTGACCCAGTATGTCAGAGTATCCCTAGTTCTCAAGAGCATCCTTATAACGTTGCCATATTATTAATCCATTTCTGAGTGAATAACTTGGGGCAGGAGAGACTGACAGAAGTCAGTATAAGACATTCTACATAACAAAGGAATGGGGTGAAGGACGTATTCCAGATTGACGAGTATGCCGTCAAGGAATACGAGACATAAGCATTATGTTTTAAATCTTTGGCCAAAGTATCGCAAGCTGCTGATTGCGTTGTCCTATGTCACCTAGCCTAAGGGACGAGATGCCGATGAATAATGGTAAAAATTATTCATATAGGTTCCTTGGACAGAGCATTCTGAATCCCAGATTAGGGAAGAGAACCGCAAGAGTGATGTGTTAAAATAAAAACGCCAACTCTTGATACACATGAATAGATCGGTAGATTACCGAGTCATGGAATGAATAGATCGGAGGTACTCTGAGTCATTACAGCTGCATATGGTTATCTGTTATAAGAATGGTTTTTTTAATTTGTGAGTTGTAAATTATGTATTTAGAACCAGGAAGCATTTATCAAAAAAAATTTTACTTGTTCTAATGTATAAAAATGAGGATGTTACATCTAATGTTTGGAAGATGTAGAAAGTTAAGCATCTCTTTAAACATCGAGAAGTGTGTGTTTGTTATACTTTTTGGAACTTTGTTATGGAACATCATCTACAAGGAAGGTTTGTTAGTGGATCTTGCTAATTATTGTAGGCCTGGAAGAGCCTACCAGTAAGAGTGAGGTGCGTGGATTCTTGGGTCACACAAGGTATTAAAGAAAATTTATCAAATGATATGTGAATATTGTTGCACCCTTGGAAGAGTTACTAAAATGAAAAGGGATGTTCTATTGGGGAGAATTACAACAACGTGCATTTGAGGCGTTGAAGGAGAGACTTAAAATAACATCTATTCTATGTTTTCCTTCATGGAACCAACCATTTCATGTACATGTGGATACCTCTAGCACAACCATTGGCGTGGTGATAGATCAACCTGGAGAGGGTATTATAGATCATCCTATCTGTTTTGATTGTAGAAAGTTGACTCATGTAGAACAAAATTATATAACAACAGAGTGTGAATCCTTGTTGATGATCTGCGCGTTGCATAAATTCAAACAGTACTTGCTAGCAACACCTTTTTATTTTATACTGATCACATGACATTAAAATACTTGGTAAATAATCTTATTTTATTACTATGTTAATGGAGTTCTCATGCACAGAAGTCATAGATTTATTTATTTTTTACTTTTTCATTGTACATGGGTACCTCATCAAAAAATTTCACCATGACCCATATTTATGAGATTTACAAGATTCTTATTTTTTACCACATCACCTAAGATGATTACATGGTGTGTCATTATGCATCAATATCACACTTAATGTGAATTCCATATTATGGAGATGTGTTATTTAGGTGAGACGTATCAACATGCACTATATTGTTAATGTGCTAATTAATATGGTAGTTATCCTCACACTTATGTGTGAGAAGAGCTAGCTGAAGTTAGGTATACATGTTTAATTATTTCACCTTCCACTTCACTATTAATTAATCTCAAAAACATGTATTTAATTTATATAAAACATTTATGTCCTTTATTGGTTTGCTAAAACGATTTGGTAGAGGTATAATAATTAGGGAGAACAAAATATCATTGTTTCATCCATGGTGTTATTTTACAACAATGTTTTGGATACACATATTTTCATTTCAATTTATTGTTTCTGCTAAATAAATGTTTGTGGATGTTGTTTCTATTGAGGATTTTTCTCAGAACTCTCCTAGTTTCTTGCATAGTATTAGAACTAGTTTCTCACATGGTATTATAACTCGTTTATTATAGAATTTGGGGCTAAAAACTTGTGATCCATAATCATATTATCATATGATATAAAAATTAAATTTATATTAGTGCAGTTTATAAATGATACAAAAAAATTTAGCTAATGTTATCTAGAGGCAATGAACACATTTATATGAGCACCATGCATGTGAGTGGAAAATAATAAAAAATCACTTTGCATAACTTATCATGTATGTTCACTCTCCTTCGGTTAAATATACTTCACACAAATCTTTATATGGTCAAACACCATACATGTTATAACTCAATATAGACATCCGTAAGTTTTAATGAAAATTGGATGTGAAAGTATTATATAACTGTCTTAATTTAATATATTCCCTTTCTCTACATAATAAATAAATAATTTGACAAATAAAATATGGCATTTTATCGTATGTATATGCATATATATGTGTATGTATATATATATATAAATATGTATGTATGTATGTATGTATGTATGTATGTATGTTGTATGTATGTATGTATATATGTATGTATGTATATATCTATTATATATACATACATATATATATATATATACACATACATACATACATACATACATACATACATACATATATATATATATATATATATATATATATATACACACACACACACACACACACACACACACACACATACATACATATGTGTGTGTGTGTGTGTGTGTGTGTGTGTGTGTGTGTGTGTGTGTGTGTGTGTGTGTGTGTGTGTGGTGTGTTGGGGATAACTATTGCATGACTCATGAGGATGATTTCGAATCTTTTACATATTTATGGAATGGTTCTGTGAAATCTATAAAAATTATGTATTATCTAATTGGAACTATGGATACCAATGCATGAAGTTTTCACAATTATGTAAACGTTGTCATTACTTTTTTCAAGAATATATAATAATCTTGGACACTTTGGTATCCAAATGAAATGTATAGGATAATTGTAAAATATGTTTTTGATATATAGATTAATTTTAAGAATGTACGTCTAACATTTAATGCATTTTATCAATATTTTGTCTGTAGGAGTGGATTTAATATCTTCTTCCAACTTCGAAGAAAATATATAATGAAGTAAAATATTGATCATCCTTTAGAAACCTAAATTTGGCATGGATCATTATTATTGAATTTATTTCAACAATTGATACATATATGGGTCTTATGTAATGAAACAAATATCTAGTGGCACAACATAAATCATTATTACTTAATTTATTTTAGTGATTTATATTTATATGAGTCTTAAGCAATGAAGCAAAAATATATTGACAAAATTCCTTATTTGGTTTGTATTTATGTGGATTGATTCACTGGTTTGTTTCATATTGTTATGGTTTTTTACACTTTATTATGTTTTTTCATAAAGATATCTAGATCTTAGTTTTCATTTTTGATAGGTTTGACTCCATGTATGAAATTTCCAATTTTAGAAAAAAAAACCACAAACTAATTTTTACCATGATTAAAGGTTTTTTCCCTAGTTTTATTTTGGGTCCCTTTTGACCATTGGTAATTTTTATTCCTCTTATTGTTTTTCACTGATTATGGGTTGAGTTAGCATTATGTGCCCTTAAGTTTGAATTTCAAAGTGAAATACTCCTATATATACATATGTTATACTTGAAGCTTTATCATCTTGCTAGTACCTAGTAATCATATTAAAAGCATCAAGGACTATCGTAGAACATCCAATCAGAACATCAAAAGGGGAAATGAATTATTTTCAAACATCTTATTTTTTCATATAAGGGTTACAATTGAGATAAATTTTACTATTTATCTTGTTATCTATGTTAAGGCATCGAGAAAAATAATAGGAAAAGGGAGGTGGATTTTAATATAAAAATGCACATGCACTAATATAACTAAATGGATATCTAAATTGTAGTGAAAATAATGGTTAGAATAAGATGGTCTTGACCACCGAGTTTAGTATAACTCAAGCACCTAACAAATATTTTTACATATAATTTCTTCTTAAGTATGGTCATAGGAAGCTAGGGATTTGTGAGTGTAGGTTTATATGTGAGAATAATTGTAAATTTAAAGAGAAGTTAAAGTAACCTATAAAAAAATAAGATCAAACCACCAATAGGGAAAAAACCACCAATTATGTATAGCACCACCAAACTATTTGGTCTATGTTTCAAAATTTGGGAATAAGGCATTAAAAAGTTGTAGTGACTTTGTGAGAACCTTCATATACTTGTACATAGCTGAGATTAAATCACATTTCCTATATATTATATTTCAAATCACCTAACTGATTTTACCAACCCTAATTATACGTCTAATTTTTCATTAGATTCTTATTCTTATAAACTCTAGTTTTTGATTCTATAAATAAAATGTATATGATATTATCATTTAATTACTCTTAGAATATTAATACCGTATACTTATTATTTCCTTTATAGATAATGATTCGAAAGGCTCTAAGGGCCATTTACAGCAAATATATTACAATAGAGTACTTCAGGAACCAAAAGTATCGAGCAAAAAATATGACCAAATGAATCAATTAAAAAAGAGATTGAATCAAACATATCCCCACCAAAAATAAATAAGAAACCCAAACCCAAAGTAGAAAACTAAAAAAATGACAAACACTAACAATTAGCAATAAGTCAGCAACCAGGCACTTTTTACCTAGTCCTAGAACTTAGACCAACAACAGGCACTTAGAAATCCTCCTCGTCTGAACTGCTTATGTCAAGCTACCTCTTTTTGCCTCTATCCTCTACAACCATCCACTGGAGAGCATGAACCTTGTTTTCTAAAACTTTTATCTCTACATTTGACCTTTGAAGTCCCCATAGCATATTTCTGCTCTGATCCTTTACTTGGCAGGCTGAATTCTCCAGAGCTTCAACTGTACTCACAAGAAATTTAAAAACAATGTTAACTTTAACCAAACCACTCGTAGGATTACTCTCTTTGTCATTCCCAACAAGATTTTATAACGTTGTCGCAACATCCACCTCCTTTTCAACCCTCTCTTTCATTTTAAGAAGCTTATTCCTGTAAGCTAAAGACATATGGTCTTCCCAATCTTTTCCCAATTTATTTGCAACCCCGCTTGTTTGTAAGTTCGGCTTACTCATTTTAACTATAAGAAGGATTAACCCTTGATGAAGAAGAGCCTTTTTTTTTCCTCCTTAAAACTATTAACTGAAAGTTATAGAGAATTAAATAAATAGAAAGGAATACTCATCCTCCTTCCTCTCTGAAAATTATTCAGAAGCATCAAATGATGAGAGTGCAACTTTTGATACTTCCCATCCAGAGTAATATACTTCATAATATAGAAACATACTTCAGCTTACCTCCACGACAAATATTTCTGGGCAATAACATCCTCCATAAAACAATTTTTCTCATCATGTTAAAAAAAATATCAACTTCCTCTTGAAGCCGAGTTTTATCATTAAACACTTTACAACCACTAAAATCCATCTTAGTAACACTTCTAATTAGCTCCTTAGAGACCATAAATCTTACACCCCTCATTGTAACAACCCCTTTATCCTAAACTGTAGAAAATTCCTTCGATATGTTTTCATCAAAACCCCTTAAAATCTGCATAAGATAATAAACTCTTCCTTCCTTAAAAATATCCCAAAGAAATTAATCTCTTTCCAGATCCATTGACGAAGAAGGCTGCACCCTATCCCTAGAAGCACCCATCTTGAAAATACATAAAAGAAAGATGAGCCAACCTTCAAATGATCCAACATAAAACCTACAACAAGCCTTTAAATTAATTAGCCAAACCAATGCATACCCTATAATGGTATCCACATTAAATCTCACATAATGGAAAATAATTTCAAGGATAGACCATATCCTATTCTCACGCTCAAATCATATTTTCTACATCCAACACTCGGGTAAGTGCACCAAGTTTGGGGGCCAAAAGAGGGTCTTAAGTGGATGCATTTTTCTGAAAAAAAAACTTCAACTTGTACGAGTTTTTCAAAATAGTTACACTCAAAATTGGAAAATGTTGTAGAAATATGAATCGTAGCATTTTGATTCTAGTTTCTAAGCTACTAAATTTTATTGAAAACGGATAAGTGTAAGTGGGTCAAAAAACTAAAATGCTAACATATTCTCCTATTTTTGTTAAAAAACATAATAGAATGACTTTCGTGCCCCCCACCATTTTTTGAGCACCATTTATTATTTTTAAAAACCCTTTAGTAGAAAGATAGCTAGGAGCATCTACTTTGGGCTCCATTTTTAAATATTTTTTTAGCGAATTTTTATTTATTTATGATTTTTCCAGTACAAAAATTTTATGTTATGAAAAGTAACGAAGCTCTGACCATGCCCCCCCTAACTACCTCAAAAAATATCGAAAATTAGATTTTCCTTTTTGAATATTTATAGAATTATGCTTAGTTTGGGCTAGTATAAACTTTTTTAAATTTTGATCACCTAAGAAAAAGATACACCATGAAAGATAGACATATTTACACTTCAAAAAATAGCTATAAAAAAGAATAGTTAGAAAATAAATAATATGGAAACCTTATATCAGTCAGAAAATTAGAAAAATTATATTTTTAGAAAGAAGAGACTCTACTCTACATTGTGGTATATGTTTTCTAAAATGGATCGATTGTTTTATTTTGATTTATCATAGAGGAAGTGGCATTTTTACATTTTCTTGTAAAACCACGATGTTTTTTGTGTTTATGCAAGTCAATGCCTCCGGGTTGGGGATCCAAACCAGATCCCAAACCTTGAGGCATGGCTTGCAAAAAGAGAAAACACAAAACATGTACACGTTATAACATGTATGTGTTACATAACGCATATGCGTTCTGTGTAGTATAGACATAACGCATGCACATTCTATGTAGTATAAAAATTATGTATGCTTTTGACATGGTTATATTTACATAAATAAATGTGTAATTATATATTTTTCATTTATTATTATTTATGTTTTATTATTTCTTATATGTAAACATTTGTTTATGTAAATAGAAGCATGTCAAAAGCATACATAATTTTTATAATACACAGAATGTGTACGCATTATGTAACATGTAAGCGTTATGTAAATATAATAAATTAGGGTCAATCGACACCTTATGGAATTAGTCTCATAGCTCTATGAGTCATGGTTTAGGAGATAGTTTTTTAAAGTATAATCTGATCAGTACATAGGTAATTTTTCAGGATTTCAACATTCAACCTAAATATTTTAGCATTTAACTTCTACAATCAAAACCCTAAACCATAGGCCATAAACCTAAACACTAAATTGTAAACCTTAAGCCATAAACCCTAAACCCTAAACCTTTAACCATGATCCCTAGACCCTAAAAATTAAACCCGAAACCCTAAACCTTAAACATTTATCCCTTACCCGGGAGGCCTAAACCATGAGCCTTAAGCCCTAAACCCTAAGCCATAATCCCTAAACCCTAAACCCTAAACCACGAAGCATGAGCCGTAAATTCTAAACCCTGAACCCTGAACTGTAAAAACTAAATCCTAATCCCTAAACCCTTACCCCTAAACCCTAAAACTTAAATACAAAATCCTAAACCCTAAACCCTAAGCCTTGAACCCTACACCCTTATCCCTGAGCCCTAAAATATAAACCCTAGACCATATACCTTAAGTCCTAAGCCCTAAAACCTAAACCCTAAACCCCGAGCCCTAAACCATAAACCCTAAACCTTAATCCCTAAAAATTATATCCTAAACCCTAAACCATGAACCGTAAACCATAAACCCTTATCCCTAAACACTAAATCCTTAATCTGAAACCCTAAACCCTAAACCCTAAATCATTAACCTCGATCCGTAAACCCTAACCATAAACACTAAACCCTAAACCTAAAACCTAAATCCTAAACCATAACCCTAAACCTTAAACCATGAACCATAAACCCTAAACCTTAAACCCTGAACCATGAGCCATAAACCCTAAACCCCAAACCATATTTCATCAATATTTCCTAGTCTCATACCTAGAACCATCTGTAGACACCAAATTCGTGTCTTACGACCCCTTGTGACCCGCATCTCATCTCGCAATATAACCTCATCAACTAAACCTTACACAATTATTTATTAATTGCCTTCTAATTGATAAATCCACATCACCCTACCTACCACCTCACTTTGCCACTTCATCATGACCTAGCCCTAACCCTAAAACTAACCTAATTAAGACCCATAACTTGGTCCACACCTACACCCATAACTAATGACCCCTTTCTCGCACCCAAAACCAACCTTCTAGTCGCTTGACCAAGCCCGCAACTAATCTCTCGGGAGAAAAGCAGGGAAGGTGGGCTATTTTACTAAAAATAGCCTACTTTTTCCTTACAGATGCCGGTTCCTACTCGACCGCCATTGGTTACGCAACTGCCATCGGTTCCCTGTAAATGGGCTCCCCAAACCAAAACAATGGATTGGAATTTCATTTTGGGATCAGTCGAAGGATTTCTGGATCAACAGAGAGCATTGGGAGCGAGAAACAGAGTCCAGATCTTCACTTAACCAAGCAGAGACGAGTGGAAATACCAGAAGTGTTTACAACAAAGGAGATCAGCTTGCATCCTGGTCAAAACCAGTAAGTCACATCTTGCATGTCCTCTGTTATAACATTTCTTATGCTTCTTGAATCTCAGTCCTCCTAAATCCGTTTCTGAATCCACTACCCAACGTGCCATTGCATCTAACTGTCATTCCTTTACCCCTCATCATCTCATTTCCTAATATCATCCATAAACCAGCCTTACAAACACCATAGCTACCAAGAAGATCCTAGAACCCACTGGTATCGGTTATCAGTAACCGGCATCGGTTCCTCCGATCAAAACCAGAAAACTAGCCTTTCCCCTACCCAGTTCAACGAAACAACTTAATTGATATCTTACAGTCTTTTGTGTTAATTCATATTAGCAGGGGAATTGACCACCTTCGAAAGGAAGTTTTATATTTCCTGGGCCCAAGGCAGTTCCCTCATTTATTGTCTAATTAAAATCTTGTGGTCTTGTGTTCTTATTTGCAGGTAGTCCTTCCAAGACAAAAAGGAGTTCTTAGCAGTCAGCCTGATCTTTCTCTACGGTACGCGCACACCATCTCGACATTCTACAGGTATTCCTCCTAGCCCCTAACCTTATCTGTTTCTAAAAGGAACGAAACATTTTCGAGTGAAACATTTTGGCACGCCCGGTGGGACCCATTTTGGGTTTCTGTTTCTCTTGCTTATTTTCATTTTAGGAAGCATACTTGCTGTTGCTGCTTTTGTCATATATTTCGTAAGGAATTTGTCTTGCTTTCCTAGTTTCGCATTAGTGAAAGTCATCTCTCTTGCTTCATCAAACATAATTTTCGATTTGGGTTTAAAACACGTGCATTGCATTCCTGCTTGTTGTTTTTTTAATTCTAGTGAACGTAGATTAAGTAACAGGTCGTACACGTGGGGGTGATATCCACGGTATTGACAACACATACCGAATCACTTCACAATTAACACAACAACTCAAACATCCCCCTTTTTCCGCGGTATTCCTCTGCCCGATTGAGGTAACCTTATAAGCCAAAACAACTTGACATTTCCCCTAAGTCTCTTGTTTAGGATTCCGACACCATTCTATGTCTAAAGGCATAAGCCCACGATAATTAAAATTAACCCTAGGGTTAGTCTCTGGATTTGCGTGTGCATCTTGCTTGTTTGTAGTTCTGTTTTCTTTCTCATACCCTGTCTTTTGTGATCAATAATTGGACAAGTATATTAAACGTTGTTAAAAATCAAATTAGCAGCCTTTTTATATCTTGTTAGCCCAGACTTCTTACACCGACATCGGTTACCTGACCAACGTCGGCTATAGTATAACCGACATCGGTTACTAAACCGATATCGGTTACTGTCTTTTCTAATTCCTGACAAACCAGCAACCTACCAATTTTACCGGTCTGAGTTTGTTTCTATTCATGAAAGATTGAAACCCTACTGTGAACTTCTGTCCATGGTTGTTATCACCCGAAAGCAAGCTGCCGCTATGGTTTCACATGCTTGCTCTGTTTCTTTGCCTGAATCACCCCCTTCACATTCTGTGGGAAATCCTACGGATACCAGTGAGGTTCCTAAAATTCCTGTGGGAGATAAGGACTTTGCCAAGTTTCTGGATGCTAATTCTAGCGCTGTACAATACTATTTATCTCATACCCCTGACCGTACGCCTGATGGTCAGCTCCTTGTCGGTATGCCTATCAGTATAGCTGCTCATTTAGCTCCCACTCCGCCTAATAATACCGCCTTGCTTCCTGCATCTCTAGCCCCGTCTCCCAATCCGACGGCTTCAGAGGTTCATACGACCCTGATTAGCTTTCCTTTTGTTAATCTTGAACCCCACATATCATTACCACCAACCGCCCCTACCTCATCTCTCTTGCAGACTGCTCCATTCATGACTTGCTCTCTGCCACCTATCCACACGAGCTTTCCTTCTCAAGCTCTGCCTACCTTTTCATTCCCATACACGTATCCAGTGACCTCAACATCCTATATGGGACATCCCTATTCGGTCACCTCAACATATTCATCCTCCACACCTTATCAACACTTAACCCCACCAGTGTCTAGCGGTGGTCCTTGGTCCAATTTGCCTCCGTTTACCACAACCACACCATCATCTCATCCAACTACTGATCTAATTAAACAAATGATGGACAAAATGCAAAACCTGGAGGCTTCTGTTTCAGGAAGTCGTAGCGCCTTGACATACGAGCAAGTTTGTCAGGAGCCCATTCACCCTTCTATCCCCCTTCATTCATATCCTCCTCAATGGGAGTTGCCAAAATTTACTCGTTTTAATAGTAAAGAGGATCCTCAACAACACTTGCGATCATTTAGACATGCTTGTTATTTGATTGCCCATGATGATGCCTTATTACTCCGCACCTTTCCCATGTCCTTATCAGGACCTGCCTTGGAGTGGTACAGTGCTTTAACCCAGCACTCAATCTTCTCTTTTAACCAACTAGCCCAATCTTTCTTGGATCATTTCTCCATTAACATTGCCAAGAAAGTATCTATTACCGACCTCTATGCCATCCGACAATTTGAAGACGAATCTATCGCAGATTTCGTTGGATGATGGCGGGGCCTTATCAACCAACTTACGTATGCCTTACCTCAAACCGAACTTATCGAATTATTTACGCGGGCCTGCGCTAAGCACATCTCCCCTACCCTCCAAATTCAAACTTTCCGTACATTCGACGAGGCCTTTACTATGGCTCGAAAATTAGAAATTCGAGCCTTAGAGGAAGAGAAATTGCGGTTGCGCAATAAAAACTCCACTTTCTGAACTCCAGATTCCACCAATAAACCAAATACCACCACTCCTCACGCATCCACTTCTTCTAAATCAAAAGGAGCTGTCCACGCGGTGACGGTCAAATCCCAACCACCGTCCAATACCCCGCCAAAAACCACTTATAAGTATAATGCGGAACCCATCAACTACACTCCCTTGGGGGAGACATATGGTGTGATATTGGAAAAACTGCTCAAAGCAGGAGCCATTACCTTACCTCCTGTTAAACCTCATTCCGGATTTGATTCCACTCGCGCCATACCTTCCTGGTACAAAGAAAATGACTTCTGTAACTTCCACCGCGTGAAGGGACACAGTCATGAAAACTGCAAGATGTTGAAAAACATAGTGCAGGAAATGGTTGATGCGGGGGATATAGCCCTCGATAATCCTAACGCCCCTACCAACCGAAATTTGAAAATCTTTAACAAACCATTCCCGAATCACTCTTCCAACAGTAACGTAAACTAGAATATCTTAACCGAGGAGAGTGTTCATGAGATCCATGCAGTCTTCGACTCCCAGCCAAAAGCCTCTATCGAGAAAATTTTGAATCAAGCCTCTTCACTAACACAGGAGTCTGAACCTCCTTCACCACCATCAAGCCAAAGCGAAATCATTCCTTTACCCATAAAAGAGTTAACTG
Source organism: Taxus chinensis (assembly GCA_019776745.2). Lineage (NCBI taxonomy): Eukaryota > Viridiplantae > Streptophyta > Pinopsida > Cupressales > Taxaceae > Taxus > Taxus chinensis. Next base: position 532,509,137 of record CM034155.1, on the reverse strand, counting down.
CCCAGACTTCTCTTCCCATCAATGAGTCTTCTTATACCACATCCCTACAAGACTGTGAACGAATGTTATCTAATTTATCTATTTCCTAGATGTCTCCCTCTACCGCTCTTGCTGCACAAGAGGAGGGTACGCCACTCCTTTTAACATCCTTAGACGAGAAATCTCTTGCACCGACATCACCAAATTCTTTAACCATGACAGACCCTCTCAAACATGCCCTCCTGCCTATTAGTCCTTCATCGCCTAAATCTTTTCAACAACCGGTCGACCTTTTAATATCTATTGATACATTTTCTCATCTACCCCCTGTATCACGCCCACAGTGGACTTGAATCACAACCTACCTTTCTTCCATACCAAATTTACAATTCAAACCTGAAGACTATCATTCTCCAGAAGATAGACGAATCCTATGGGAACGTTTGAATACCCCTTATTCTACTCAAATGCAAATGACCGATCCTGATGCCTCCACCATATACCCGAAGTGCTTACAGAAGCTTAAAATGCCCATGTTCTCACCTTCACCCCCCTCACCTCTACCAAATGCCCCATCTACTTCTATCAACTTAACCAAATCTTCCCCTACGCTTGGGACCTCACCAATGCCCAGTCTAACACACCCGCCTAAGCGACTCAATTTATCCAAAAATAAATCCGCCACGCCACCTAGGAGACAAACTCAATTTGTGCCTCCATCACAATCAAAACCCTCATCGTCATACCCACTTTCCATATTAGGACCTCATCCCTCTACCTTACATCAATATATCATACCTCCTACGTTTTCTTCAAAATGACCTACGCCTTCCGCACCTATATAGAGATCAAAGGGTATAACAACACCGTTACCCCACATATCTTGTCCACCCATCAACCCTAAACAAACTCCATCATCAAAGGATTTATTTCCTGTCACTCCCCTTTCTCCGTGGTTGTTTCCCGCTACCACGTCATCTGTAGCCTCATCATCTAACTAGCTGAACGTAACTTCTGCGCCAAAGAAACCACGTTTAGTGAAAAACACGTGTCAACACCCCTCGGCTAAACCACCACCCATACGAACCAACCACGCCCAAACATTACCAAAACCCGCACAACCAATATCCTCCTCCGATTTTGACCCACTCAAAGGATCTTACGCCAAAATTCTTGCTATGTTGGTGGAGAATGCGACCATTTCCCTACCCCCACTTAGACCTTATGACCCGTCTAAACCTCGACCGATAAGTTATGATGAGTCTCAAATCTGCGCCTATCACCGCACACCAAGACATGATGTGGAGGGATGCAAAGCTTTAAAAACCATCCTTCGTCAGTCACCTCTCCCAGATAGAAAGGTTAAGAAAGACAACTTACGAAGGGAGAGACCTTTAGCTTCAACCCCCTCTACTATATCATCTGTCCCCGCCTCACCAAGATCTATCATTATTACAACCCCACCTCTTGAAGACCATGAGTTATCCCAACCATCTTCCTCATCTCAGGTCTACGAGATTAATATGATTAGTGTCGCTACTCGAGGGCAGAAAAACAATGGGAAAGCAAAAGAAAACACACCTGCAGCATCTCTTTCTCCGTCAAACATCCTGATTGCACCACCACCTAAAGTAGTTATTCGTGGACCCGCTTACCCCGTCTCTAATGGAGCTGCCCATCGAGCCATGATCAAACAGCTTCACCAATCACCCGTAAAAATGACACTTTATGATCTCATTCAGACTTCTGAATCTCATCGACAAGCTCTCGTTGAGATCCTTCAAGGGATAGAGGCTTTACCTAATGAAACCCTGCCTGTTGCCTCCATTCTAACACCCAATCACATTGCTTCTCTCACCAAACAACCCACTGCCCCAACCACTTCGGGTTCTGTACAGCAAGCCGCTGCTGTCAGTTTCTCCGAAGATGAAATTATCGACTTTGGTACCGAAGATCCTGACCTAGCCCTTTTCATCTCAGCTTACGTCCGGGATATCCGGGTACGTCGTGTCATGATTGACGGGGGCGCCAGCCTAAACATCATCTCTTCAAAAGCTTTTCAACAAATGAATATCCCTTCTAGCTACATGTGTGCCAACCCCATCATGTTGCGGTCATTCAATGACGCTATTACCTCTACCTTAGGCACCGTGATCCTCAACATTCGGGTAGGACCACGTACTTTACCTGAACTCTTCTATGTCCTTGAGGGAGAGTTCCAATATAATATATTGCTGGGTCGTCCTTGGATCCAGGCCATGGGATGCGTTCCCTTAACATTACATAGATGCATAAAATTTGAGTATGAGGAGAAGTCCTACACCGTAAAAGCTGATCCTCCCCCCTTTAAAACCTGCAATATGTTATACCGCCCTAACGATGTGCTTATACCAATCAAGACACCCATACATTCAACCCAACCATCCTCTTCAAATGTACCTCAACCATCCACCTCAACTGCATCTATGCCTTCAACTCATGAAACCACCATCGCAAAAACCACTTCCCTTCCCGCAGCTAACATCCCAACCTCCGACCCCTTAGTAGATGTTTTTCAACGCCTTACGCTGGGGGAGTACCGCCTATATAACATTAGTTCTTTCCCTACCCCGCAGGAGTACGAAAAATTACATGCACATCCCACCTACGACCGTCGCATGGGGGAAGTAATCTCTTACGGACCACCCCATTGCCTCACCAACCTAACATATAGGGGTGTTGACGCATCTTCCATTACCCCTGAACCTCCTCTTGGTGTGGTTCCCTTCTAATCCGATTTCCAATACCTGACAAATCGTCACTTCGCCCTCACTTTCTTGACTCGCTGTGCTTGGAAAGGATTTGGTTTTGGGCTTTATGAACAAGGCCGACATACGCTCATCCCCATCACCACACGCAAACATAATGATCACAGTGGTCTCGGTTTTCCTGAAACACCTACACAGGAGACACCTCGTGTCAGCTGTATTCTGGAAGAAGACGACGTCACCCCTACCAAACCATCATCACCCACTTTGCCATCATCACCCACAGAATCTATAGACCCTGAATCTATCCCTCCTAACTTTTTTTTTTTCATAAATGCCATCTTCATAGGTCCTCTCACTTATCAACGCGATAATGAGGACCCATCTTCTTTGCCCCTTCTGTATCCAGACATGATCGAAGAGGATTCGCCTTTGATTAATGTTGTTGAGTGTCAGGATGACGAATCCATCCTCACTTACCTTGGCGTGGATGATTCCTATCTTCAACGCGCCTTACCATCTGAAACTCAAACCATGTTGAATGAGTCTACTATTGAAATCAACATCCACACAGAGGAAGATCCTCACATTGTGAAGATCGGACAATCCCTCAACACATCAGAACAAGCTTCCTTTACTACCTTCCTCCGTACCCGCAACCAAGCTTTCGCTTGGTCCTACGCGGACATGCTAGGAATTGATCCTACCATTGCCGTCCATAACATCACCCTAAATCCCGATTCCAAACCAGTCAAACAAAAACTGAGAAAAATGCATCCACGCATTGCCCTCTTGGTCAAAGAAGAGCTTCAACGACTTCTCTCTGTTTCCTTCATCTTGCCTATTGACTATCCTCAATGGATTTCTAACATCGTACCTGTCACTAAAGCGACGGGGGGACTTCAGATATGCATGAATTTCTGGGATCTTAACCTCGCTTGCCCTAAGGATGACTTTCCCCTCCCAAGTATTGATCAACTTGTTGATCTCACTGTGGGCCATGAAATGATTTCTCTCATGGATGGCTTTTCAGGATACAATCAAATTTTGGTCGCACCCGCCGATCAACATAAGACCGCTTTCATAACTCCTTGGGGAACCTTCTGTTACTGTGTAATGCCATTTGGCCTTAAGAATGCTGGTGCAACCTATTAGCGGGCTATGACCTACATTTTTCATGACATTATGCACACTAGCCTTGAAGATTACGTCGACGATCTTCTTGGCAAGTCTAAACATCGCAGTGAACATCTCGATGTTTTAACCATTATTTTCGATCGCCTGTTGCAATATTATGTTCGTCTTCAACCAAAGAAATGTGTCTTTGGTGTCCTTTCGGGGAAACTTCTTGGTTTTATCGTCTCTTTGCGTGGCATTGAGGTCGATCCATCTAAAGTAAAAGCTATCCTAGAAATGCCTCCACCCAAAAACCTCAAACAATTGCGTAGTTTGCAGGGTAAACTTCAATCCATCCAGCGTTTCATCTCCCAACTCTCGGATCGATGTCACCCTTTTCATCACCTTCTTAAAAAGGACGTTGCCTTTGAATGGAGTGAGGAGTGTCACCAAGCCTTCGAAGCTCTCAAAACTTATCTCTTGCAGCCACCCGTGCTTATCCCACCCCAGGACGACCACCCTTTCTACCTTTACCTTTCCGCCACTGACCATGCTATAGGAGCTATGCTCGCACATCGGGACTCGGCACGTCGAGAACAGGCCGTTTATTATATACGTCGTACCCTCATGGATTACGAGACTAGGTATACACATGTAGAAAAATTGTGCCTAGCCCTATCATTCGTAGCTACCAAACTCCGACATTACCTCCTGAATCACAAAACTTTTGTCATCACCAACACGGACCCCATTCATTATATGTACGCCAAACCACATCTAAACCAACGCATCGCTCGATGGCTCATGCTCCTCGCTGACCTCGACCTTGAGTTTATACAAAAAAAGTCAATCAAAGGACAAACTCTTGCAGACCAACTTGCGGAGGCCCCTTTACCTGGGGAACAATTTACCAATTTTACATTCCCCGACGAACTCATCGCCACTCTTTCACTCGGGGAAGAGTTATATCAAATTACCCTCTTCTTCGATGGATCTAAATGCCAGCGAGGCAGAGGAGCCGGCATTGTTCTCATTCCTCTCGACGCTGAACCTATGCCTCTTTCATTCCGGCTTGATTTCCCCTGCACTAACAATACAGCGGAATACGAAGCCCTTGTTTTGGGTCTCCAAGTTGCGTTACACTTAGGCATCAAATCTATCAATATTTTTGGCGACTCTCAATTGGTAGTCAATCAAGTTATGGGCGTCTACCAATGCAAAAATGAGGAACTTCAAAAGTACAAACACTACGTGGATTCACTTCTAGCCTTATTTACTCACTATTCTATCCAAACCATTCCCCGCTCCACTAACAAATTTGCGGATACTATGGCTTGCTTAGCCTCGCAAATTCCCACCGCGCCAACTGACTCTGAATTATTCGTCGTGGTCTAACAACTTTTTTCCCCATCCTATTCAACCCCGGTAGTTTGTATGATAAATACTGTGTCTACTAGTTCGCAGGATACCTGGTACCACCAATTTCACGACTACCTTACAATCTCTGTTCTCCCACCTGACCTTACTAGTAACGGCAAACGTGCTTTTCTTAAAAGCGTTTCTCGTTATGTTGTCATGGGGGGACTCCTCTATAAATGTGGCTTTGATGGCATCCTCCTTCACTATCTAACCGGCGCGGAGGTCACCTATACCATCCAACAAGTCTATGATGGGATTTGTGGTGGACATTTTAGTGGCCTTACCGTGGCTAAACGAATCCTTCACCTAGGTTATTATTGGCCTACTCTCAATAACGACTGCTACGAATATGTTAAGCGTTGTGTTATGTGTCAACAACATGCCAACCTTCAACATACTCCTAGCCATCTGCTGCAGGTCGCACGAGATCTTTGGCCTTTCTCATAATGGGGTTTAGACCTTATTGGTGAGATTCACCCGACCTCTTCGCAACATCACCGTTGGATAATCACAGCAACCGAATATTACACAAAATGGGTGGAGGCCATTCCACTCATTTCAATCAAGAAAGAAAAAATTGTCGAATTCATTAACCATCACATTATCTGCCGTTTTGGCATTCCTCATCGCCTAATAACAGATAATGGTAAATCTTTTAAAAACAAGTTGCTACAAGACCTTTGCGACAACTTTGGTATCAAACTTAGTTTCTCATCACCTTACTATCCGCAGGCCAATGGTCAGGCTGAATCTTATAATAAAACCCTAACCAAAATCCTCATGAAAGTTGTCAATGAATCCGAAAGAAATTGGCACGATCACATCCCCTTTGCCCTTTGGGCTTATCGTACTAGCATTCGTACCTCTACTAACGCTACACCTTTTTCTTTGGTATATGGTACTGAGGCCATCTTGCCTCTCGAAATACAAATACCCTCCCTCAGAATATCCCTTCAGGATATTCTCACCAACGATGATTTCCGCCAAGAACGGTTAGCCCAATTGGAGCTTCTTGACGAACGTCGTCTTACAGCTCTTGATCACCTCCAAATCTATCAAAAATGCATCAAGCGTGCTTATGATAAGTGACTTCAAGAGCGTATCTTTAAGGTTGGTGATCTTGTCCTCAAAGAGAATCAACATGTCACCAAACTAGAAAAGAGCAAACGTGGAAAATTTGCTCCCAATTGGATTGGGCCTTATATAATCACTCACACCTATGGATCAGGCACTTATCGTTTAGCTTCGCTTAACGGTAAACCTGAGCCTGAACCCCTTAATGCCTTGCATCTTCGACCATTCTACTGTTGAATCTAGTGTTATATCACTTCTTATCTACCTAATGTTCGTCCCTTGAGCTCATTTACTGCTACATACACTTTGTTTTCTATATCTCAAAATAAAATCAAAATCACTCCTCACCTCCCCTTGATGATGCCTTCCCCTTTTTAGTCTAGTCCATGACTTCAAAGTATTAAAATAAGCTGTATTCTTATGGGATTTTCTTGAGTCAAACTTCCTACTAAACTAGATGCTTCACGCCAAAAGAACATCTAGCTATCTAAATTATATATAGACTGTTCCCTCGAAGGACAGCTATATGCCAAATTATTGCTGCTATTCTATATAGACTACTCCCCTGAAGGACAGCTATGCACTAAAATCATATCTGCTACTATAAATAGACTGCTCCCTCGAAGGACAACTATACACAGTCAGCCTTTATCAGAAGCTTCTCGCATTGATCAGCTTCGTGAAGACCTCAAGAATAGTACAATCAATATCCCTTGTAGACTTCCCGCATCGATCAGTCTATATTCAGTCAAATAAAAGCCTCATTCAAAAGAACCTTTTGGGTCATGGACTTGTCTATTTAGGGTAGGTTCTCTTTCGTCAGAACACTCACTTTGTACCAAGTTCTCTGTACCTCAGCTATATCATCCACCTCACCTCACCATATGTTTCAACTCAAGGGACGTAATGTACACCTGATATATTGTGATCATACAACTCTTTTCACCTATTGACTTCTTGTCTATGCACGGTACCTAGGGCTTCAAGCTTGTTCCACGTTGTGTGGTTTGTTTAGCTCTTTTCACCTACGGAGCACTCTTTCCGCTTTGCATCGCATCTAAGATTGTGTGTTGATCTTAATCAGGACACGCTTCCCTACTACTTGGGTATGCTAACTTTTGCTTCACCTATACCTACACCAACAACATTATCCTACCAACACCAACAACATTACCCTACCAACATCAAATTTTTACCAAACGACAAATTGCCTAACCACAACCAAATTGCCTAAATTCACCTCTCCCTAGTCCTAAGGGAGAACTACATCGGTCTGAGGCCCCTCCTTGCTTTGTGCAATGGGCTATGTAGGCAGCACTTCGGAGACATGGGGTCTCCCAAGGTTAGCTCGACCATCCCCTACCATAACCTATCATGTGTGGTAAATATAAATATTTTTGTGTATTTCTATTTAATCACATTCCTCTTTATCCTTTTTCAAAACACTGAAAGTCAAAACGAAAAAATTCTTATTATTATAACTCAAATCAACATACATCTCTCATTTTATTTATATGTTAAACAACTACATCTTCTCTATCATCGACACACAGGTCGGTACGCTTATTTATTCTTATACCTTGCTAACATTTATTTAGACCCTCACGCCTCATCCCGAACTAGGTGATGATCGTGATCATCGACCCCTCTCGCCAGGCCTCTCTGTCCTCAATGGTACCACGGCTATTGGTACCGCCCACTGATCTGCCAATCTCTCCTGTAACATATGAATACGCCCTCTCGCATGGAGGACTCCAGCCTCTAGTCTCTCCGCCCGTGACTCCGCAACCACTAAAAATCCTCTTGTCTCATTCACCTGCGTTTGGAGCTGCTGAACCAAATGCTGCAGACGATCCCTCTCTGCTGTAATCACAGCTATGTCAGGGCGATCGCGTACACCTCACAGCTCTGCTACCCACCATAACCTATAGGCCTCTGTCATTCCGGCATCCATTACACTGCGATCGGCTGCTATCTCCTCAGGCCCTTCTGGAGGTGTTGGCCGGGGAGGTGAGAATGCTGCCTCGGCGTCAATCCTCATATATGGTCTATAAGCCTGCGGTATATCCTGCACAAATCCAAATTGTCGCCGCACGCGATCTATAGGAATCCTCTCATATTCACCTAGCCTGTGCCCCGCGATCCACCTCGATCGATCTACACCTCTCAACTCCTCAGCTATGTTCTTGGTTACCATATAGTTCCCGTAAGGCCTCCAACAGATATCCACAACCGTCACCCTCTCCCATACCTACCTGTAATACTCGATGTCACCCGTCACGGCCTGAGATCTTGCCTCTTGTTCTGTCTGGACCCAGCGTCTGAATCCCAACCTCTGTACTCTGGTCTCTCCTGCCTAGATGGATCGGCCTATTGGTCGCACACAAACAATGTGCTCATAGGCCCAACAGTGTAATAAGTATGAACAATCCAGTGTCGTTCTGTGATTTCGCCTACAAGCCCATAAACCCCTGTATAGCTCCGCCAAATATGCAGGTGCCCATGCAACAGTCACGTTCCTTTCTATCATCTCCCAGATAACACACATCAATGCCTTTGGAAATCTTCCCCCTTCTGCCCTCGGTAATGCATAATACCCTACCGTTATCATTAATATCACTGCTAACCTTGTCTCCTCAGGGTGTGCTGCATACATTACCCCATACGTAAATGATAAGCCTCGCTGTGTCAAATCTCGTGCGTATTGACCAAATACTGCTATTATCGCTCCCCGTGCCGCGCTAGGTAGTGCCTGATATACTGGTTCTCCTGTAATAGGGAGTCTCAAAATACGGAACACATCTTCCAATGTTACTGTCATCTCCCCTGTTGGCAGATAGAAGGTATTTTTCTCAGGATTCCATCTCTCAATCAACGCCTGTAACATAGCATGGTTACGTGCGATTCGTGAATAATAGCGGATTCCACTTAACCCCAAACGATTTATCAATGTCCATTCAGCTGGCGTTACATCCGCTCGGATTCGTGACAATAGCGCTGGCACGCTATCATTCATCCTCAACCCTGCCTGAGCCTGCATACATCAGAACAACAAACAACCATTCAATCCATCAAGGTTTTTCTCACATTCTGGAAATTCCTACAGCAACCGGTATCGTTTACAGATAACCGATAGCGGTTGAGTAACCGATACCGGTTATCCCTAACCGATATCGGTCCCTGTTACTTTCATACACCTTGCCTAAACAACCACCTACAACAATAATTTGAGTGTCTATTCCTTTCTATACCTACAAACATACCTGAAACCCCTGATTACCTACCCCGTAACATTTATAACCCTTGCCTTCATGTTTTCTTTTTCATATCTACCCAATTAATATCTTATTCATAACACATGCAAAAGTCAAATCATAACCAAAATGTTTACCTCTTGGGTTGCAGTAGCTTGAGGTGGCCCTTGTCTTCCCTCTTGTCCCTGCCTGCTGGAGGTTTCTCCTTGTCCTGCCATTATCACCACCTTTTTCAAACCTGCCTTTCTGTCTTCTGAATCTCAGATCACAATCACTTTCCCTGTCTCTTTACTCCTAATCACTCAAATTTCTCATGCAATTACCTGTCTCAGTCGTCAAAAAGCATCGCGTATTTAACTTCTTGCATGGCTCTCAAAATTAGAACTTAAGTTGCCCCCCTTGCTTTTTCATTTTTAGAAAAGCTCATACCTAAATAACCGGTATCGGTTATGTAACCGATGTCGGTCTACTACCTACCGACGTCGGTTACCTAACCGATATCGGTTACGCACCTGGCCTTTTGAAACATGGTCTTTTCTTCATTTTTTTACCAAATTTTTGTCACGCCCGCCTCTTTTCCTGCATCACAACACCATTATCCATATTTGTCTATCCACCACACATATCATTACAATTTGGTTAACATCATCTATTTTACAAAAACAAACAAGTCATCAACTAAGGATACCACAACAAAACAAAAAACTATCTATCTATACAACATTTGGATCCAACTCATCAGATACATATATCACAATGTCACAAAACCAGCCCACAACAGGCAACATTTCATCATATAACATGTCATCCTTATATACGTGCAAAAATAAAAACATCAACATCATCCATATATCAACATGTCAACTAAACTCATCCTACATTCTATATCACAAACCATCGACAAAATACTTAAACACATTTTTGAACACTGCATGTGGATCAAAACATCATCTCTATATATATATACAAATTTTCAAATATACAATGTGCCCTGCATCGGGGCCTCTGTGATCTCATCATACAACTAAGCCGGCACGCAGGCCACAATAACTATCCAAAATCTCGACTCGGCTCGCAGGCCAGTCCCTCATATCAAAAAATACTCGGCTCGCAGACCGGTATCAAATATACAACCCATACTCGACTCGCAGGCCGGTATATAATGAATAAATGAATCCATACATGAATAAATGTAGGCACGCAGGCCTCTATCAACACAACCGGTTCGCAGACCGGTGCCCATGCCTATATACAAAAACAATACAGGGATCCCTCAGCTCTCCCCACCGCCCTTGGCACCTCTCCCTGCTGGTCCCTATGGCGCCTCTTGCCTCCTGCCTGTAACGGACATGCCGGCTGTGGCTGCACCTCCCTGAGATCTCTGGCTGTGAGAAGTCTCTGCTCTATGAGCTGCATAAGGCTGATACTCAACTCCGGTACTATCAAGAATATCCTGATAGTATCGGGCCTCCGCTCTAACCTCCATATAGCGCCCTCGAGCCACTGAAGGAGCTGGGGCTGGTCCCCTAGCACCTAATACTAGTACCCCCTGTGCCTGTGCTGGTGGTGCCTGTGGCTATACCACTGCTGGCGGTAGTATCTGTACCTGTGCCTGGGGCTGTGGCTGTGTTGCTACTGGTGATGGTGCCGGTACCTGTGCTGCTGCTGGTACTGCTGCCTATACCTGTACCTACACTTGTGGCTGCGCCGCTGCTGGTGGTGGTGCCTGTGCCTGTACCTGTACCTGCGCCTGGGCTAGCTGCCCCTGTAGGACACCTATATGTGCCTGTGCAGCAGCCAACTGTCCCTGTAATAGCTGCACCTGACCCCTGAGCTGATCTCTCTCTGCCGTCACCGCTGCCAAGTCTGGCTGTGCAAGCTGTGCTACCCTCACCGCTCTCTGACCAGCCCACCACACCCTGTATGCTCCTGTACACTCAGCATCATCTACTGTGTCATCTGCTGGCCTCTCAGCAACCCAATCTGGATCCAAGAGCTGTGGTACAGGCAGTGGGGCCTCTACATCATCCCTCCTGTACTGAGGGAAGGGAGGTGGCTCGTCCTGTCGCAGCCCCATCTACCTGCGTACCCTCTCTAGTGGTATCCTCTCGTACTCTCCTGGCCTCCATCCTGCTATCCAGAATGTGTACTGGATCCAGCGTAACTGTACTCGGCCTCCTCTGTGCGGGTGATGACCTCTGTAAGGTCTCCATACGATGTCTACCGCTGTCAGGCCCTCTAATAAATGTCTATAATACGCCACATCTCGCCCTGCAAGCACTGCTCGTGGCTGCCCCATGACTCCCAACCATCTCTAAAAGCCATATCTGTATATAACCTGTGGCCCTGGCTGCTAGGGTAACCCTACTGGCCTGATGCATATGATGTGCTCATATGCCCAACAATGCAGCAAAAATGTCGAACAGATACCGAATCACCTCATCCGGCGATAACCCCAGAGCTCTCTGTATAACTGCACCAGATATACTGGTGCCCAAGCATAACAGGTGTGCTCCTCCACCATCTCATGAAGCACCCCCATCAATGCCCATGGAAAGCGGCCTCCCTCTGAGTCCGGGAGGGCAAATCAGGTGATCCCAATCATCATCAGCACAGCCAGCCGTGTCTCGTGTCGATGCGCACGGTACATGTCACCATACCCAATGCTCGCGCTGTGATAGGTAAGTAGCGCGGCTGCATCTCCAAAAACCTGTAATATGCTATCCATGGCAGTCTCGGAATCTACCTGGAAGACTGCCTCTCCCTCGATAGGTAGTCGAAGGATGCGATACACATCCTCCAACGTAATAGTCATCTCCCCAGTCGGGAGATGGAACACATTGGTCACCGGATCCCATCTCTCGATGAGGGCGACCATCAGGCTGTGATCTCTCTCTATCGCTCTATACCTCTGGACTCCACCGAGTCCCACCTCGCGCATGATCACCCAATGAGCCGCAGATATGTGTGGCCGCATCCTCACCAACAGCGGAGGCATCCTATCCCGCATCGTCAACTGCTGACGTGCCTGCAAAACCAACCCACATCCTTAGACCTACTTTTTATCACAACATCTACTTTACCCTCTAAACCCCCTTTTATCCCCCCGACCACACCCCGACTCTCTACCACCCAACCCCAAAACAAAACAAACCCACCCACCTAACCCCAAAACAAAACAAACCCAACCCAACTCACCCCACCCATAACCCAAACTCACTCCACCTAAAAACCAAACCGACCCCACACCCAAACCCACCCAATCCAAAACAAAAAACAAACCCAACTCCACCCACACTCACCCAAAACCCAAACCCACACCCACCCAAAACCCAAACCCACCCCACCCAAAACCCAAACCCCCCCCACCCTAAAAACTAAAACCCCCCCCCCACACCCAAAACCCAACCCAACCCAAACTCAACCAAAACCCAACCCAACCCACACTCAACCAAAACCCAACCCAACCCACACTCACCCAACTGACCCCGGTCCCCTTCACACTGACGCCAGTCAATGATCAACCGGCATCGGTAACCCACAGACCCACCCTGCCCTAAAAATTCGCGACCGATACCGGTCGCTTAGTGACCGGCATCGGTCACTAGAAATTTGCCGCGCCGAACCCGACGCGGCTACCCCTTTCTTCTTTTTCCCTATTTCTACCTCTCTACCCACCCAAACACCCTAAAAACCTACCCACCCTGCCGCCTTTGCCTATTTCACCTATCTACCCTCTCCCTTTTTCAAATCATTTCCATTTATTCATTATTTTCTACAAAACATTATATTCCTACCCAAATCCCAAAACCAACATAATGCAATAAAATGCACAAAATGAGGAGTTTCAAACTTACCCGTACGACGACACATCGTCGTGGTGGGATAGGTGGTGGTGGTCCAGCTGGTCTAGCCCCTCCTGCTCCTCCTGCCTGTGCCATAGCTCCAATTCTGATCTGATGGGTCCCCGGCCAATCAACTGCTGCCTCCTCCTCACTCGGGCCCGCAAACAACTCACTCCTCCACCAAAATAGCTCCACCTCACTCAATAAACCTCCAATCTCAACTCTCCATGTCAGACAAGTCAATTTGGTTTTCAAAATAACAAAGTGACAATGACAAGCCATATTTTTCTTTTTATAGGTTTTTCGCCCATAACCGATATCGGTTTTATTTTGCCCTAATGAACCGGTATCGGTCCCTTGACCGATATCGGTCATGTAAAATCGACATCGGTTTTTCTGCCAACTTTCCCCCAATATTTTTTGCCCCTATTTACCATTTGCCCCTTTTTAACCACATATCACCTATATCCACCTTTGCTGAACACCATTTGTTTACCCATTTGGCCCGACCCAAGGCCTCAACCTACCTATTTGGCCCGACCCAAGGCCTCAACCTACCTATTCGGCCCGACCCAAGGCCTCACTCTAACCATTTGGCCCGACCCAAGGCCTCAACCTACCTATTCAGCCCGACCCAAGGCCTCACCCTAACCATTTGGCCCGACCCAAGGCCTCAACCTACCTATCCGGCCCCACCCAAGGCCTCACCCTAACCATTTGGCCCGACCCAAGGCCTCAACCTACCTATCCGGCCCCACCCAAGGCCTCGCCCTAACAATTTGGCCCGACCTAAGGCCTCACTCTACCCTTATGGCCTGACCCAAGGCCACAACCCAACAACTTGGCCCGACCCAAGGCCGTATCACTTCAATACCATACCCACAATCAATGTTTTATTTTATCCATCCATCATGTACCTTTTGTTCAATCGAGCTCACCTGTTCATGTTTTAGCATGATTAGGGTCCTTGACTTGATCTGTCGACCAACTTTGCCTAGACCTAGACCGTGATGTTTATCTCAACCAAACCAACCATTTGGTACTGCCGAACATGCCTAAACGTTCCTGTACCTTACCTGTTATATACCCTGGAGCTACTTCTTATGCCTTGGATACCAGGATTATATCACCCTTGTTTGGATAAACTATCGACCTTTTCCTATACATTGCTGGTTTGCTCGTCAAATCATGTACCCTAGTTGTACTATTGCATTTCAACATGCGTCTGCTTCCTTGGACTTACCCCACCACCTTACCATCCTCTCTACAACATTCACCCTTTATCAACCCTATCCCTGATTTCCCGTTCACTCAATCTATGATAGATTTGAGGGGGATTACCTATATCCTTAACAGGAGAAACCACTTCATATTATTGTCTGCGCAGCTCTACAAAACAAGCTACACAACAATAAGGGGCTAATGTAGACACCAAATTCGTGTCTTACAACCCCTTGTGACCCGCATCTCATCTCGCAATATAACCTCATCACCTAAACATTACACAATTATTTATTAATTGCCTTCTAATTGATAAATCCACATCACCCTACCTACCACCTCACTTTGCCACTTCATCATGACCTAGCCCTAACCCTAAAACTAACCTAATTAAGACCCATAACTTGGTCCACACCTACACCCATAACTAATGACCCCTTTCTCGCACCCAAAACCGACCTTCTAGTCACTTGACCGAGCCCGCAACTGATCTCTTGGGAGAAAAGCAGGGAAGGTGGGCTATTTTACTAAAAATAGCCTACTTTTTCCTTACAGATGCCGGTTCCTACTCGACCGCCGTCGGTTACGCAACCACCATCGGTTCCCTGTAAATGGGCTCCCCAAACCAAAACAACGGATCGGAATTTCATTTTGGGATCAGTCGAAGGATTTCTGGATCAACAGAGAGCATTGGGAGCGAGAAATAGAGTCCAGATCTTCACTTGACCGAGCAGAGACGAGTGGAAATACCAGAAGTGTTTACAGCAAAGGAGATCAGCTTGCATCCTGGTCAAAACCAATAAGTCACATCTTGCATGTCCTCTGTTATAACATTTCTTATGCTTCTTGAATCTCAGTCCTCCTAAATCCGTTTTTGAATCCACTACCCAACGTGCCATTGCATCTAACTGTCATTCCTTTACCCCTCATCATCTCATTTCCTAATATCATCCATAAACCAGCCTTACAAACACCATAGCTACCAAGAAGATCCTAGAACCCACTGGTATCGGTTATCAGTAACCGGCATCAGTTATCAGTAACCGGCATCGATTCCTCTGATCAAAACCAGAAAACCAGCCTTTCCCCTACCCAGTTCAACGAAACAACTTAATTGATATCTTACAGTCTTTTGTGTTAATTCATATTAGCAGGGGAACTGACCACCTTCGAAAGGAAGTTTTATATTTCCTGGGCCCAAGGCAGTTCCCTCATTTATTGTCTAATTAAAATCTTGTGGTCTTGTGTTCTTATTTGCAGGTAGTCCTTCCAAGACAAAAAGGAGTTCTTAGCAGTCAGCCTGATCTTTCTCTACGGTACGCGCACACCATCTCGACATTCTACAGGTATTCCTCCTAGCCCCTAACCTTATCTGTTTCTAAAAGGAACGAAACATTTCCGAGTGAAACACCATCATTGAGTCTGCTTATAGAACTACCTTGTTTATGAGAGTTGGAACAAGTAACTAAATGGATATGACATCTACCTCGTGCCTTGTAATGCATACATTACACATCTCTTGCAAACTTGTTTCTCCCCACATATACTTGCGCTCTTGAATGTAAATTTATTCACACTCTGAAACAAATTTCACATTTATCATATTTCCATGTATGGTATTATGCAAGCCAGGATTACCCATTGGAAGCTGGAAAAAATAACCATCACAACAAAAAAAATAATCTTAAGGGAAACAAAAGAAACATGGAGAACATATCAATGCAGAGGTGTAGGATCATAATTGAATTTCCCGTAGTATCCTCTCCTCCAGAGAAAGATAAAGTTCAAGTGTTCTACTGGAATGGATAGTAAATTTGACAGAACTTCCTAAAGTGTTCAAAATAAATATAGAAAGAGGGGAATGGCTAAGAACACTAAGGGGTTATCATTCACCTAGTAAATCTTTCTTGTTTAATTCTAAATGGGAGTTACCTGGCCTACAATTTAGTGACCTTCCATTCATTGATAATTCCTGATATGATAAACCCATGGTTGTTTTCAAAATCCCATGAACAAAAAGATAGGGGTAGTCATCAATCCTAGTGAAGGGTGTGATGTGATTTCTAAGAAACTTGAAATTCATATAGATTTAGAGGTCATAACACGAATTTAAAAATATCTATATCATTATAAATGGAAGCCAAGTAACAGTGTCTCCCTGTACATCTAAGGATTGAGGAGTACTGGGGTGTTTGGAAGGATTGGACACTCAGGAATATGACATTTCCCTCCTTCAAAATATGAATAGATGAAAAACATCAAATTTTGATGACTCTCTTTGAATGTTCTGCCTACAAATTCGATGAACCCTTAACCCTCAACCATGAGACCTAAACCCTAAAATTTAAAACCAAAATAATAAATCCTAAATCCTAAACACTAAATACTAAACCCTAAACCCTAAACCCTAAACTCTTGACCTTGGAGCCTAAACCCTAAATACTAAATCTAGAGCCCCGAGATCTAACCCCCAAACCTTAAACCAATAACTTTGAACCCTAAACCTTAAGCCATAAACCATGAACCATGAACCCTAAACCCTAATCCATGTACCATAAACCCTAAACCTTAAGCCTTGAACCCTACACCCTAATCCTTGAGCCCTAAATCCTAAACCTTAAACCCCGAGCCCTAAACCCGTAACTTTGAACCCCGAACCCTGAGTCATAAACCATAAACCATGCACCCTGACCCCTAAACCCTAAACCCTGAGCACTGAGCCCTAAATCGTAAACCATAAACCTTAAGGCCTAAATGTTAAATCCTAAAGGTCCCTAAATCCTAAACCCTAAACCCTAAAAACAAATCATAAACCCTAAACCCTAAACTCTAAACCCCAAGCACTAAACCCTAAACCCTAAGCCCTAAACACTAAAACCTAAACCCTGAACTCCATGACCTAAACCCTTAACCCTAAAACCTAAACCCTAAACCTTGAGCCTTAAACCCTTTTCCCTAAACCCTGAACCCTGACCTTTAAACCTTAAACCTTAACTCCTAAACCCTAAACCGTAAACCCTAAATCCTCAACCCTAAACCTTAAACCCTGAGCCCTAAACCCTAAACCCTTAACTCTCAACCCTAAACCCTAAACCATGATCCCTAAACCCTAAACCCTGAACCCTCAACTCTCAACCCTAAACCCTTAATCCTGATCCCTAAACCCTAAACCCTTTGCCCTAAACCCTGAACCCTGACCTTTAAACCTTAAACCATAAATCCTAAACCCTAAATCCTTAACCCTAAACCTTAAACCCTAACACTTAAACATTAAACCGTAAATCCTAAATCCTCAACCCTAAACCTTAAACCATAAGCCCTAAACCCTAAACCCTAAGCCCTAAACCCTAAACTCTAAGCCCTAAATCCTAAACCCTAAAACCTAAACCCTAAACCCTAAAACCTAAACCATGACCCCTAAACCCTAACCCCTAAACCCTAAACCTTAAGCCCTAAACCCTAAACCCTAAGCCCTAAACCCTAGGCCCTAAGCCATACACCCTAAGCTAAAACCCTAAACCTTGAACCCTCAAACATAAACCCTCAACCCTAAACCCTAAAAACTAAATTCTGAACCCTAAACCTTGAAACGTCAAGTTCAACTCTCAACCCTAAACCCTAAACCCTCAACTTTGATCCCTAAACTCTAAACCCTTAACCTTGAGCTATAAATCCTAAACCTTCAACCTTGACCCCTATACCCTAAACCTTAAACCTTGATCCCTAAACACTAAACCCTAAACCCTTAACCCAAAACCATAAACCCAAAACTCTAAACCCTAAACCATAAACCCTAAGCCCTGAGTCGTAAACCCTAAACCTCGAGTCGTAAACCCTAAACCATAAATCATAAACCCTCACCCAAAGGAAAGTACTGAAAAGATCATTCAACGTGTTTTAATGTGTAGGGAATAATGTTTAAGGTGATCGATCAATTCATTTAGTTTTTATGAGAGACTACTTTCTTTGAAGGCCTAAAAAGGCATTTTTGCCCATTTTGTAGTTAATTGAACACCCTTCAGAATAAGCTAAAATGAGCTAGTCATGTCACCGAGTTATCAAGGATCATTATTTGTGAAGTATTAAGGCATCGTTTGTCTCCATAAGAGACATATGAGAAAAAACATGTATGAGAATCATGAATTTGATTCCATGAAAGGATGCTTTTAGAGCTAGGAAAGGTGAGGGGATGATCTTTATATGGAGCACCATGTTTCTAAGAATGAGCAATCATTTGAGTTCACTTGATGCAATTCACTTGGTACTATTCGTAACAACTCATTCAACACCTAGTAGTGTTATCACACCTAAAGGAGGAGGCACATTACAATCACCTCATTTTGGCCATAGGACAAGAATCCCATTCAAGGAATAATCCTCTATCTACAAAGTGAGGATCTCTTTTTAGCAAGAAGTAGACAAACATCATAGAGTTAATTCATGGTCACGAAAGTGAATTATGGACCAAATTTAAAAATAAGTACCAATTTAAGCAGTTGTAGGGCCAAAATCCATTTTATAAGGTCAAAAAACCTAAAAAATGACTATATGCTTTCCCAAAACAAATACCGAGTACAATATATATGCCCTAAAATTTTTAGGTCATTTGCTGAAACCCTGAAAATGAGTAAGTACTGACTAGATTATATTTTGAAAAACTATCTTCTAGATTATAACTGTTGGAGCTACGAGACCACTTCCATAAGGTGCAGAGTGACCCTAATTTCTTATATTTACAAAAATAAATTTAAAGTATAAGATTTCTTTTATTAAACATTTGTTTTTGTAAGTATAACCCACCAAAACATATATGCATGGTCTATACTACACAAAACGCGTACACGTTTTGAGTTGTTTGAAACGCGTATGCGTTATTGTAAGTATAACCCACCAAAACACATATGCATGGTCCATACTACACAAAACACGTACACATTTTGACTTGTTTGAAACATGTACGCGTTATAACACATACGCGTTATAACGTGCACGCATTTCGACTTGTTTGAAATGCATACGCGTTATGTTTCGGTGATTCCCAAGCCAAATAAATTAAAACGCGAGTGCATTTTAGCAAAACGCGTACGCATTTTACTTTTTTCAAATTCTTGTCCACTTTTTGGCCCCCCAACTTCATGCACTTACTTGTATGGTTAATCTTTTTATATTTATTGTTTATTTATGATTCTCGAAGATCTATATATGGTTAGGCATTGTGGAATGTTTATGGTTATCTATGGTTCTGAATATGTCGTATTTTCATCACTCTAACATCCTCTACAAACAACTCTAAAGAGGGGTCTGGTACCTTTGCACACTTTGGGTGAGCGTTCAACTCAGGATGGGTTGATGCGCCAGCACGCACCTAGGTTTTATATAGTAGATTCTATGAATGCATCACTACAATTAAGTAATTAACCAATTGTTCATAATTCTAAATATTTAGATTTTATCAATTTATTAATTAACAATAAGATAACAAAACCAACTAAATCATATAGTAACATCTATATATCAAATACAATGTTTCAGTACTAGTAGTAGCTCTAAAATCGTTGATAAAACTAATATGCCGATCCATGCATATAATCCATCCTATAAATCACATAATTTCATAAACCTAAAACATCCATACTATCTATCAAATAAGCTAATCGAAATATAACAATTTACATCTATCAATGTCTAAAGCTCAATATGATAATAATGTCTAAGGTTCCATTCCAAAATAATCAAAATTAAGAGTAATATCCATGTCAAAGAGGACTTGGCACTACATTCCCCTCCCCTTAGACTTGAACTTCCCTCTTGGGAAGTCACTAGAACAAAATGTGGGAACTGTGCTCTCAAGGGTGTGGCATCCTCCCATGTAGTTTTTCGTCTCATTATATCGATCACACTAGACACAAACCTAATCAATCTTTCTTCCTAGATGGCCAAGGGTCTCATGCCCTAAAATATAGATGGTCTTCACCATCACTTGCCCATGATCCTACACCTATAATGCAGTCTATTCCAATACATTAGAAGGATCTGGAAGTGTACACTCCCTAAGAAAAGCAACATGAAATGCATTGTGGATGAGAGACAAGGTGGGTTGGAAATTCTAGACGATAGGCAAAAAGACCGATATGCACTCCAAGATCTCAAAGGGACCCACAAACCTAGGAGAAATCTTATATCCTTTTCCATAATGGATAGGGCTCTTATGTGGCCTGATATGAAGAAATACCTTCGGGCCCACCTCAAAACTATGATATGTCCTCCGCTGATCTGCAAATTTCTTCTATCTATTCCTGAGATTCCTGTAATCTTTATCAAATAATGGACAACGTGTTACTCCATACCCTATAATAAGGATGGCCCGAGAGAAACCTTTTCCTCCAACGGTGTCCCAAGTTAGTGGTGTCCTGCACTCCCAACCGTATAGTGCATGAAATGAAGCCATACTAATTGAACTCTGGAAACTTTTGTTTTAGGAAAAATCCACTAAGCACAAGTATTCCTACCACCTCAACTTATAGTACATGATGTACATTCAAAACATGTCCTCTAAAATTCTATTTACCCGCTCCATCTTTCCATCTTTATCTAGAATGATATGTTGTACTAAAGTTGATGCTCATCCCAAGGGCATGCTGTATGGTAGAACCAAAAATTAGAGGTGTATAAGGGATCGTGGTCACAAATAGTCTTCCATAGAATCCCATGCACTCTGAAAATATCATCTAAGAATAGGCGTGCCCACTCCACCAAGTTGTATAGATGGTTTTCACCGGAAGAAAAATGATCTAATTTCGTCAATATATCCACTGTGAACATGATGGAATTGTGGTGGTATCTCAACGTTGATATCCCTATTATGAAATCCATGGAAATGGTTTCCCATTTCCACTCCCGTATATCATGTGGGTAGAGAAGGCTAGCTAGATGTTGATGCTCGACATTTACCCTCTGACACACTAGAACAATGCAACACAAACTGAGCTACATCTCTCCAAAGACCTCTCCAATGGTAAAACTTCCTCAATGTGTCGTGCATCCCTTTTTTTCTTCACCCCTGGATGGGTTGAATAAGGTGCATGATGAGCCTCTTCTAAGTTATCCTATAACTCAAACCTCCTTCCCTAAGTAAATAGATCCAGCCTCTGGTGTCTAAGAACTCCGATCTAACTCTAATGCAAATCCATCAATCTCTTGCTGTAGCTGCAAGGTAGAAGTTGTCATGTAGAAGCTATCAGTAAAATCCTACTCTGCAAGTTTATACCCACTGAAGCAGCCATAACCAAAAGTCTCCATCTACTCCAAAGCATCAGTAACTACATTCTCCTTCCCCTTCACATGATGTATCTCCATGTCATACTCACATAGAAACTCCATCCAACACTATTGACGAGCATTGATATTGGGGATGCGTGAAGGGGTGACAAAGACTCAAGTGATCAACCATAGGAATGAATCTCATGCCTAAAAGGGAAATGCCTCCACCAACCAAAGCATGCCCAACTACCGGAATCTTAAGATCATGATTCAGATAATTAAGATCATAATCCTTGAATTTTGCGAGACTCAATAGACGACTACACAGTCCTCCTGCATAAAATAGCTCCTAATCCTACCAAAGAAGCATCTATGCAAATAAGTAACTCTCCCTGAGGGTATGGAACTGCAAGAATTGATGTTTTGTCGTAAGGAATTACTTTAGTTGTCTTGAAGACCTACTCACATCTATCTGACAAAAATAAACTTCTCCACTTTCCGCTAAAGGGAAGTGATGGGGTGCGTAATCCCGAGAAAAGTCCTGAATAAATCTCCTATAGTAACCTGCCAACCACATGAAACTTCGCACCTTGATCACATTGGTTAGAATGGGACAGTCCATAATAGCTCTAATATTAGAAGGATCTACTGTGATACTATTATCCCAAATTTTCCCCTCAGGAAAAATTTGATCAAACACAACCTTGCATATGAGGAAATGGAGAGTTTGGTTCAGTCATGCGAGCTCACATTTCAATTCCAAAAATCAAGTTACAGGTAGGCTCAACAATGGAAATGTAAGGCCAAGAAATGAATGGGCCAAGGGAACATCGAAGGATATCAGAGCTCAAATGGAAGAATGAAGAAAGGCTTGAAGTTTTTAGACTTTGCATTTTCTGGCATTTTGGAGACAAGGCAGGAAATTTTTGAAAAAGGTTCGAAAAGGGAATATTTCCAAAATTTTGAAAGTTTGAAATTTTTAGACTTTCAGGTTTCAGAGTTTCAGAATTTTGTGTTTCAGAATTCTCAGGGCAATTTGGGTGATGAACAATGAAAAAATTTTGAAACAAAAATGTTTGAAATCCCAAAACTCTGAAATTTCAGACTTTTGGGTTTCGGGAGTTTTGGAGATACGTGGAATTCGAAGTCTTCAGCGGAAAAATACGAAAAGTGACAAAAAGATGTTCAAAATTCTGAAAGTCCAAAACCCAAAAGGTTTCCGATTTCTAAAATTCAAACTTGGTTCAAAGTCAACGCGACGGAAGTTTTGGAGTTTTGGAGTTTCAGAACTCTCAAGGAAATTTTCTGATGAACAATAACTTGAATTCCAAAACCAAAATGTCTAAAAGTCTAAATTTCAGACTTTCAGAGGTTGCAAGAATTTCAGACTCTGAAAAAGGAAGATCAAGAACTCGCATTTTTTATAGAATGAAACCCCGACCTTTAGATGGCCATAACTGTTTGATTGGGAGCTCAAATTTTGCACAAGAAAGCACTTTTTGGAAAGCTTACAGTCTGCTCTTAATTTAAGTGAGACTGAGCTATTCAAATTTAAGAAATAAAGTATTCCACCATGTTAAGAGGATGTTCCAAGCTTCTCACCTACCACAATAATGAAGGTATGGGCTTCCTTTCTTTCCCAACAAGGCATAGTACATGGAGGCATGGGTTTTACAGTAGAACCCATCATTGTTGCAAAGGTGAATCCAATGTATTCTAGGGGTAGTTGGAGCAAGGAATTCAAATTATTCTCTCCCCTTCTCTCATTATTCCTATATATTGTAAGGAGGGGCATTTTTCTAATGTTGGATAATTTTTCTTTGCACCCTCCCTTCTTATTGGATCTATAAGTGAATTTGTGGAGTTCTAACTTCCCATCTAAACTATAATGCAAGTTTGTGCCTCTTGGCCATTGTAATGTACTGTATCAAATTTTGGAGCAATAATAAAAGTATTTGGATGAATTTCAACCCTCTGTTATATTCATTGCATATTCCTAATCTCTCATTGTAATCTTGGTTATCTTTGTATGGTGGTTGTGTTACATTTTTTAATGGTTTGTGTTTAATGGAAAAGCAGGTGTTCAACATTCCTTTTGGTGTATCACCTCTGTTAGTTTAGGTTTATTTTCTTGTAATCTTCTTAACCATGTCTCCTTGGAAAGTTAGAGTAGGTTTTAGAGTAGATCCTCTATAATTTTAATGTGTGCATCAAATCAGAGGAATAGGAACCGGCCTTCATCTGGAGAGATATTTCCCAATTGCAAAGTCCCTACACTTTGGGGAAAAGCTCCATGTTATGCAATCACATTGAAATTTTTAACCCATCGATTTGTAGACATTTAAGGGTGCTATGATTATGCATCAACAAGTAACTTCCCCAGAAATGATGTGACCCAAGTATTGAACCTCTAACTAGAAAAAGAAAAACTTCCCTAGGTTCCCGTATCGTTGTTGCTCACGAGAACACCACAAAACCTATTGAAGGTGATCCTCATGCTCCTCATCTTAGAACATGAGTTATATCATAATGTCATCAAGAAACATGAGAACAAAGAGTATCCATAAACGTAGCTGAACACCCCATTCATCAAACTCATGAATACTGTAAGGGAATTTGTCAGACCAATAGGTACCACTCGTGAACTCATACCTCTGCCATCCTCATGCAGAAAGTTGTCCCATTGTGGATATGGGATGCCTTGTAATCCTACAACTAATGGTAACCTGACTTAAGATCTATCTTAGAAAATACTATTGGTTAGCCCCCCTTCATATTTTCAAATAAATCATCGATGCGAGGAAAGGGGTAATGATTGATCTGATTGTTACTTTGTTCAATTGTCTGTAGACCACAAACAATCTGCAAGGATCTGTCCTTCTTCTTCACAAAAATCACTGGTGCACCCCAAGCTAAATACATTGGGATGGATTAAGGCTTTCTTAGGATCCATCCCTATAGATGCAACTTGATATCACCACAGCTTAGGAGTGGTCATCCTATATGGAGCGTGTGAGATAGGATCCACTCCTGGAAACAAATTCAATGTGAAAGTGTATCTCATGTGGGGGAGGAAACCTTGTTCAGCTTACTAGGAAATACATATGAAAACTCCTACAAAATGGGGTGATCATCAAGCTAATTTCCAATAGCCCCATATTTGAACCTATTAATAAATGTAATAGAAAATGACTGACACCCACTCCATGTAACAATTTCAACCTACATAGTGGAAATTTGGTGCGAATCTGCCATGGGTCTCCTTAGTTTAACTATCACTAACTAGAACTCACAATTTCTTCTTCTTTTAGATATGACCTTACTGTAAAAAAAAAGCATGGCTCTTTGTGAAGGGTATAAAGTAGCATTAATTTTTTGACAATATATCACTCCATAAGAACCCAAATGTACCTGTTGATGGTGATTCACAGCACCCATAAATGTATACAACTCGATGGGTTGAGACTCTCAGTGCAATTGCATGACATGGAGCTTTTCCCAAGTGTGGGACCTTGCGAAATCAGAAAAGCTCTCCGGATGAAGGCCGGTTCCTATTCCTCTGTTCAGATACACACATAAAAATGCTGAGGGTTTACTCAAAAACCTAATCTAACTTGCCAAGGATACAAGGTAAGAAAATGCATTAAAAAAAAACCTAAACTAACAAAGGTGATGCACCGAGGAATGAAGAACACCTGTCTTGCCAATAAACACAAACCATTAAAGTGCAATGCAAGATCATGCACAAATAACCAGATTTATAGTGAAAGATCAAGGGGATGTAAATGAACATAGAGAGGGTTGAGAATCATCCACAGAAATGTATTATTTTCTCCAAATATTGACACAATACACTACAAAATTCCAAGAGGAAAAGTTGCATTACAGTTTTAAAAGGGAGGTTTAAACTCCACAAATTCACCTACCAAAGAGAAGAAGGGAGGGGCAAAACAAGAATGTCCAACCTTTAGAAAGAATCCCCTCCTTAAAATTTATAGGAGGAATGAGAGAGAAAAGAGAGAGGAATTCCAAATCTACCCCAACCACCTCCAACCTTGCGTGAATCCGAGCTCCCTGTGAAAAGTTATGGCCATCTGAATATCTGGGTCAAGGTTTGCTTCCTGTCAGCGCTCAAAATGTTGTGCCTCCTGAAGATGCGCTTTGGTACAACCATCTTCATGTTGACATACCCTTACGTGTGCCAAGGCATGAATTTTTTCATGTCGACACTCTGTGTCATGCACCCTTTACGTACCAACTAAGGACCTTCCTAACTACCACAATCCTACATTTCTCTACCAAAGATGGTGCAATAAAAGAATAAGAAGTATATGAAGATCCAAGGTAGTGGTGAAGGGTCCTAGTTCCACTACGCACTCCTTGACTAAGGAGTCTACTAAGCTCTTGGCTCCAGAAGCCGTCTCAACATACCAACTAAGGACCTTCCTAACTGCCACAATCCTACATCGCTCTACCAAAGATGGTGCAATAAAAGAATAAGACGAGCCAAAATAAAACATAATAGATGTAGGGATACCACCAATGCTACCTGTAGTCTTGATCACTGTGGCCTGGTGATCTTCCTAGCAATTCTCAACTGCTGCGTAGATCCAATGGCTACATCCCATGTTGCCAACTGTAGTCTCAGAAATCAGTGCCTTACCCTTATTATTAGGGTTCTAAGGGATCTCTCTCTAAGATGTCCAAGTATACCACTTCCATAGCAACTACCTGGTCCCCTCCAATGAGATGCAACTCCAACAGGTACTCTAGTGGTCTGTGTCATGGATCCTGATGATCCTACTATAGACTATTATCTTTGAGGTGAGTCTTCTCTAGCTGACTCCATGCAGGATTTATCTGCCCTATACTCATTATTCTACCTCAAAGGGTGTTAAGCCTCATGTAATGGCTCCCCGTCACCCTGACCAGGTCGTGCCCCAACTGCTCCACCTCATATAACTACATTGACATCCTGCAATTTTTGTATTATCTATGGCAGTATAAGAACAACTGCCTACTTTGGAGGTGGTATATCTAACTCCACACGAAAAATCCCCTCGTCTGATTCACGCCTCCTACACAAATCAAGACATGAGTTAGTTTACCATTCTAGGTTTTGTTTCATTTTTCTTCGTTTTAAAATATCATGCAAAGTTGTGTGATCTAGTTGTAGGTTTTACTAGGTTACTTGTTTGATTTTTTAAGTGTGCCTAAGGGTCCAAGCATTGAACCCACAACTCTAATACCAAGTGTAACGCCCACAAATTTCCTACACAAAATTCAAGACAACCTAGTATTTAGATTTGAAATTTACAGAATAATAATTATTTTTGTTTAAACCAGATTATAACGGAAATACCTTCAACTAGATTCAATTTAATTCACGGTTAATATTTTATTTTTTAATTATTATTTAATTAATATAATTTAATTCCCCAGAGCGGCATAAAATCCCCTTGTTACAATCTTTATTTAATTTAGTAGCATAGTTCTATTGTCATTTATTAATTTATTATTATAGTGCTAAGTCTAAACTTATCGTCCCATTAAGTTACATACAAATAAATTGAATCCCTAAATTAAATGTGGTCTAGTTACCCTTGAGTAAATTTGATTTAGTTAATTACAAGTGTCAACGGGTTTTTATTTTAAAAGTCACCTAATTCTCACCTAAATTTTGTAGGGTTGAATCAAAACACTTATATGGACTCAATGTGGGCCCTTGGATCTTATGGATTTCACACTAACCCTAATCATCTCTATGGAGTCTTCTTATTCATTCCTTTGACTTATTTCCTCATTTTTGTTATGCAGGTTTTTGGGAGAGGAGAAAGAGGAAGAGCCATGAGAGAAAGAAGAGAAACCATGGCAAAATTTTCATAGATTTAGTTGTAAAGATTTCATTATTACAATATTGCCCATTTATTTAATGTAGAGATCCTACAATGGATTTGTTTTGTATTTTAATGAAAAAAATTTCTTGTTTTGAGTTCAACAATTGGGGAAAATACCCCATTTCCTTTAATCTATAAATTTTGCACATTAGGGTGCCCTAAAACAAGATGGGAGAAATAAAAAACTTAATTTCAACTCATTTATAGTTGCTGGAAATTACCATTTAGATTTTTTAGGCTTAGATTTCTCTAATTTTTCAAATCTTGGTTTTTAACATATGGATTTTATTTTTTTCCATCAAAAGTGATGAAACCACTACCCTACGCAGGCCGACGGTCTTGTGACTGCTACCCTTCCTAGGGGGCGGTTCATAGATTGCCGCTCTATGCTAGGCAATGGTTTTGAAACCGCCGCTCTACACAGGACATTGGTTCTGTTCTCTGAAAACAGAAACTTCCAAACATGCATTTTTTTAACGGTTCTTCTACATAAGTTGGTTTTTAAAGAAATAATAAATTTAACTAAGGTGTCTTCCATTCAAGGGTTACTATATTGATAAAATTTCTAGTTTCATACTCAAATTGCATCACAACAACTCATTCTTTATTCTTTCCTTCAACCTCTTACGAAATGTAACCAAAATTTCACTCTTTTCACTATGTTTTCTGTTCAATATAAATAAGCAACTATTTACTTTTATTCACAATAACTAAATGGAAATCCATTTCAAGAAATAAGTATATTTTCAACATGGTCATTAATCTTTTAAAAATGAAATAAATCAAACTTTCGAGGCAATAAAATAAACTTAGGTTGAAAGAACTTTATTTCCATTAACATCCCATTTGAAAGTTTTTACTTCATTTAACAATGCAAGATTTGGTGATTTTCCTTTACAAGAATTAATACATTTAAAATGTAAAATTTTCATCCAAAACAATCTTAGTAGAATTTACAAGTTAAAGGGAATTTCAAGTAACAAATGTAAATTTCCTTTGCCTCTTTTCTTATATACATACATTTGAAAACTTGATACAAATCAATCATTTCTCAACACATTTACAAGATGTTTTCAATCTTTAAATATATATATATATATATATAAGTTACAAGCCCTCCATTTAAAGGAGACAACATGGTCAAATTTCTTTTAAAAGTAGGGATCTCTTATCCATTTCTTCAAGGTGCTACAAATACCAAAACTTCACTTGAGCTCCACCATCTTCCCAAAGTCCAAACACATCAATGAAAATAGGGGAGTAGGAAATACTCTCCACCCAACCAATAATCCAATGAGGAAGAGAAGCCTTCTTCCTCATTGGCCCCCGAGCCCCAACAATGAAGCAATGAGGGGTATAATACAACCATTGGAAACTTTACAAGGCTTCCACATTCACATTCAAACCAAATATTCAACACAACAAGAACAATGAAAAAATAACATCAACACACACAAGTTTCATAAGACAAATTCTCTAAACTCAGGCCAAGAAAGATAAAGGAACATGGGGATCTACTTATGCCTCCCAATGGTTTGGGTGCCCACCTTAAAACCTCCAAGAACTCAATCATAACCCACAAAACTCTTATGCCTCCCTCTAAGTAAAACAACTCTTATGCCTCCCTTAAGAATACCAATTCTTATGTCTCCCTCACTCTTATGCCTTCCATTTTAAAACAAAAAAATCAGCACATTTTACTTATCATAAGGTAGGACACTCCAACCAAACTCCCTCCTAAAATGCCCATTAAAAACTCTTATGACGCCCTAAAAATATCCCCATTTTCATTTTCTCCTACACAACCTAAGGTCATTCTACTTCCCAAAATCACACATGCAACAACCATTCATTCATAAACACATGCAAAACCAAATAGTAATAGAAAATATGGGTGAAGAACCTACCTTTCCATTGCAAGAGTTTCCAGTCCACAAGCAAGTTCCAAGATTTTTTTGACAAGTCCAAGCAAGAACAATCCAACTCCAAGTTCCAAACAACACTCTCAAAGAAAGCTTCTCTAATATAAAAATTCTCAAACATAAACACGTAACCCCCAAATCCTAAAACAAATTATAATAAATAGAGAGGAGAAGAGAGAGAGGTTATGTGGCTCCATGTAGGATGCCACATCATTTCTCCTCCATTCCACATCACAAGGTCAAACCAAATCTCCAAAGTACAATAAATTGGTGGTTGAGGGAATGAAAACCATCTTACATACTCAAACCCAAACCCACACCCCTAAAGGACACAATTAAAGACTCTTATAAGAAAAGTGCAATTAATTGCCATCTTTTTTATTAAAACTCACAACAAGGCCTAAAATAAGCCCCTCACATCATAGGCATGTTTGTTGTGTTTCAAATGACAACAAAAATCAAAACAATACCTTTCCGGCCTTGTGGCAATATTAACGACATCGAGATAATAAAATGTGCACATATACATATCAATTCACATCATCAATATCATAGCTAAACCATTGCTAAAATTAATTAATTCACCAATTATTCACAATTCTAAATATTTTGATTTTATCAATTTATCAATTAGCAATAAGATCACAAAACCAACTAAATCATCTAGCAACATCTATATATCAAATCCAATGTGTCAGTACAGTAGTAGCTCAAGATCGTCAAATACTAATATGTCGATCCATGCATATAATCCATCATGTAAATCACATCATGTCATAAATCTAAAACATACATATTGTCTATCAAATAAGCTAATAAAATAAAACAAAGTTCATCTATCAATGTATAAAGATCAATATGATAATAATGTCTAAGGCTCCAATACAAAATAAGAAAAATAAGAGTAATATCCATGTCAAAGAGGCATTGGCACAACAAATGACTTCCAAAGACTCCTAAGACATTATTCCATCTGTTGAATACATATTTATAATATTTACACAAATTTCTTATGATGCTCCTGCATCAATCGAGAGCATATTAAATACATTCATTGATTATCTAAAGAGACAGCCATATGAACACTATATATTATATAAAATTAAATCATAAGTGACATATATATGATTGATTGATTGATTATGTAAAACACATTAATTGAATTGAATATAACTAAAAAATAACAATCCTCGAGTCTTCATTCTCAATCGAGAACATATTAAATAAATTAATTGATTATCTAAAGAGATAACAATATGAACACTATATATTATTTAAAATTAAATCATAAGTGACATGTATATGATTGATTGATTAGGTAAAACACATTAATTGAAGTGAATATAGCTACAAAATAACAATCCTCGAGTCTTCATTCTCAATCTACATTCCCATATATATTCATCGTTGATCTATCATTCTTTATGCCATTAATCAGTTTATTATCATTTATTTTATCATGTTTCCATGTTCAAATAATTTAAAGTGTTTTACAAAATGTTTTCAAATAAATATTTACATGTTTATCTTTGTCTAATTTGTCCTTTAGTGAAAAAAAATTCAAAACATACACACACACACACACACACACACACACACATCAAAACACACACACACACACACACACACACACACACACACACACACACACACACACACACACTTCTCAAACTATATAAGGATAAATTATAATGTTATCTTCTCCAAAAATTTCTCACTAATTGGTGACTTAGGACGTCAATTTCATTACACAAATGTGTTGAGATCCAAAATATTTTATGGAAAAAAGTATTTTTCAAATAACTTCTCAAAATTAAAAGAAAAAATTTATAACTGATAGTCATAAGGATGTCAATTTTAATAACATCTTCAATTATTTATCCATGAACATTACATCCCTCAAGCACAAACATGTAGCACCCATGGTGTCATAACAAAATTAAGGCACTCAAGTCATATATAAAGATTCTAGTAGATATATGAAAACATAAGCGTAAAGCTACAAACATGGGAAACCCACTGTGTCATAATAAAATCAAGGTACTCAATCTGTAAGAATAAGCAATCACATGATCAAGCAATCAAGTAGTAAAATTTATATGTAATCCAAAGGCTGTTGATACATCCAATTTTAAAAATTTAGCATAGTTATATAATATTTATACAATTAGTTTTAGTATAGGGTATTTATCATCAATTCTAAAATTATATTATTTTAGGATATTGAAGGATTATCATTAATACAACAAGATTAGAAATGAATAAACTAGAAAGAGTGTAACCATAAGGAAAACAAAAAGTTATGGGTTTACTTGACCAAGGATATACTTACAAGGTAAGATAAGATTCTCAAACGATAGAGGTATGAACCATTCTTCATCTCAAAATAGGTCAGAGAAAATGCTTCTAAAATTTACCTTCCACACTTGTTTAGGACGTATTCTATAGTAAATTTTGAGAACTTACAAATACATGATCCATCCACTTTATATGAGGAAAAATACTATCAATTGATACCTTATATAGAATATCTTATCTTGTATGCACAAGGAGAGATGAAGGAGGAGGATATTTTTTCATGACATGCAGAAGTGGATCCTTCAAAATGAAGCTCACTAAAATTTTCCGCCGTTTCTAGAAAGGCAATAAGTTTATTGTCATAGTTGAATACCTGCCAGTGCTGAGAATTGTCTGGCACGCTTGGGCGGAAAACTACCTCAATGGTATATGTGTCTGTTTTCAAGCCTGGGTGAGGGAGCATGAGGGATGCTGAAACGGCTAATGAGTCGGACATATCATTATGGGCTCTTGGAATGGATTTTATTGAAAAAGCATCAAATTCTTCAATGCTATCCCATACTGCGTTGCGGTAATGCCCGAGCCTTTCATTTTTCACTTGGTATATCCTTTTTACTTGATTTACGACCAGCTCGGCATCACCTTGTAATTTTAGGTTCTTGATTCCCCTTTATTTTGTGGCTTGCATGCTGAGTAGCAAGGATTCATACTCAACAGTATTGTTCATGTTGAAAAACTACAACTTGAAAGAGAGAGGAATAGTCTCCTCTTCCGGGGAAATCAACATAGCTCCGGCACCACATCCGCTAGTTGCATAGCTGCCATCAAATTGTAGTGTCCATATCTTGTTAAGATCCTCTTTCTAGATGAGAATATCCATTCTATCAGACTCTGTAGATAAGAAATAGTTTCCCATCCCTGATAATTCGAAGAGAATTTGGGCTTTGGGGTCATCGGAATTGGTAACCAAGTATTTCTTTTGTGATTTCGGCTCCAATGTTTGCATTACACCTTTGACGGGAATTCTGGCTTTAGACCAGTCCATATGAATCTCCCCACCAACTTTGCTGTAAAAGCTTCTTCCTAGTAGAATTCCATATGTTGCCGAAATGTCGGCAATGAGGACGGTCATCTTTACTCTTTTCTCTGGGAACGCTACAAATGTAAACTGCGCGTCTTTGATTTGACCAATCAATGGAACCTGTTTGGTTTCCAAGGAGTAACATCTGCCAAAAGGCTTGGTAAGGGTGAGGCCCAGAGCATGGGCTACCTTTGCTAGCATGACATTATTGGAATCCCTAGAATCAATTATGCAGTTGCTTAGCTTGTGACCATTGATTAGGAGGGAGAGATAGAAAGGTTCTATTTTACCTGACGCAGAAGTCGAGGCCACATTTATGCGAGATGCAGGAGGAGTAGAAAGAATTCCTTTTGGGGAGGTCTGAGAAGTTATGACAGCTTGGCTTTGGATATATTCAGTCAACCTTACAAGTTGTTCAGGGTTTGACTGAAGATACTTGGCTTTAGACATTTGGATCTTGGTCTTTTTAGCATGATCAATTATGTCAAACACGGCCAAGGGTTGCATTGATGAAGGAATGAGTCCCTCATTTCACGGTGGAAGGGTAGGATTACTGGTCTTGATAGGAATAGGAGAGGGCTGATTCAGAGGTGAGATAGGGGAAAAATATTTCTTTGAAAAATACTTAATAATAGGTTGAACAGGAAGGGGATTACCTCTTTTTGCAATAGTCGGAGGTGTGCTTGACACGACCTTCTCTTTTTGTATCCTGTTAGCAACTTCTGCTTCTTTTCCTTGAGAACGGGTGAAAACAACATAAGACTGTCCACTTGCATATCCTTGTGTACCCTCTTCTTCATCAAATTCCTCCTCATCAAATTCCATATATCCGATAGTAGAGTCACCAGTCGGTTCACCGACATATTGGTAACCTTCACCTGGTGATGAAGGATCTTCATAATTCTGCTCCTCCTCTTCGATATCGACTAAGGCATTGACCAGAGGAGCCTCTAGTGTCAACCGCGGAGCGGTTGCAGGTAAACGGCAGGCCTTTGAGGGGCATTTTTAGAAATGAAATTTCTTCGTGGGATATCCTGATATGAAGAGCTACGGGAAGCTTGAGCTAGCTACTTTTTCAATGCGAGCAATTCATTCACCATCTTTTGAAATGCCGGATCAGATGAAGTGGCGGAAGGAGTAAAATCTTTAGGGTTGGACGGTTCTCGTTTTAATTCACTAGATATTAGCAAGTTATCTTCAATCTGTATGGAAAAAAAATTGGGCGAGAACCAGAGTGGTGACTTGTTCTTGCAAGAGTAAGAAACTTACTTTTGAGCTCATGGCATTGACAAAGAAACACTTCTGATTTTCTGGTGTTGGTAGCATGGCAGGCGGTACAAGGTTGATTAGTGAATTGAAACGAATGATGAAATCACGCATGGTTTCATTGGCTTCCTTCTTTAGGTGAGTGATCTTTGATAGTAATGCAAACACATCTTTTGAAGGCTTATACATGTCTTCAAATGTAGTTCGTAATGTGGTCCAACTAGTGATAGATCCGGCCGGTAAATGCTGAAACCATTCTGTTGCAGGTCCTTGCAAGGTCTCTAGAAAGAGGCGAACTGACACATCTTCATGGGTCACATCTAGAATGTTGCATGACATGATGAATGCAGATATGTGTGAATCCATACTTTGGTTCCCACTCCCATCAAATATTGGGAAATTCTTTCGGTTTCCATGAGGGAGTGCATGAACAGGATGTGGCAAAGCAAGAGGGCCCATAGCATTTCCCCATGGTACTACCATTTGAAAAGCTGGAAAAAGGACGCGAGCTGGGAGGACAGTTTCACTGAGAAAAAAAGCATCGCAAAGGGATGTGGACGCTCCTTGTAAAGAATGATACCTTCGTGGAGGTGAGATACTCCTGGCTGACCGATCAGCTGAGTTTAGCGACGAGAAGCATGCTGGTGTAACACTGAAGTTGTGCCTTTGAAGTAGATCGAAAGTAGGATCAAATTCTCCACGAGCTCTCCTGCTACGAGTAAATGGTTCACCCGCCAGTGTACCTTCCAGATCTACAATATTTTGGAGTAAATTAAAGAACTCTTTTTTATTGTGCTTGCTGATTTTTTTATTTTATGGACAAAATCAGTAACATGTACTTTTCTAAATATCTAATTTTATCCCTCTTTTGAAAACCAACTGCGGTTTAATGACAAAGATCAACAAGGATAAAATGATGGTAAAACTTAGCAAGCTGATTTTCGGATCTTAGAGTTGACTTTTGCAAGGGTTTGAAATTTTTTGTAACCTGTCAGAATCTCAGATCTACGGAAAAATACAAGTTTTTGAAAAAAACTCAGCGAACTAAAGATCTCTAACTAGTCTAGATCTATGAATATCTGAAGAAAATTTTCAGTTTGGAGCATTTTTTACAAAAAAATTAGATTTTAAGCAAAAGTTAGAATTTACAAACAGGTAGTGATTTTTTTTATTTTTACGGATTTTCTAGCATACCACTACCATAGATCTATTTCATTCCCCAGTAGAGTAGCCAAAAACTGTTGGTCTAAAAATCTGTCGCTTGGGCAGATCTATGGATAGACAGGCCAACAGTGTGCAGGGCATAGCCCGTCTTTGAGTCAGCAAAGTGAAACTGGTTTATTGTTATTATACCAGCAGGAATTTGTGCAAGTCTCACAATATTTTGCCTTCAGGGGTTTGGGATCTCATCCCAGTTTGGATATTTCCGACTGTGAAAAAAAAGAAAGAAGGGAAAGACGAAGATAGGATAGATCCGAAGGGAGAAAAGAAATGAATTCCAAAGCAGAAAGATCAGAAGGTCTATGTTTTGGAGTTGGTAATAAGTGGAGCCAAACCTACTTGCATAAACGAACAAAGCAATATTGATGAACAAATGACAAAAAATTAGAGGTAGATTCAACAGAATAAACATACAGATCTAACATAAGAAAGTTCTTATGCATAACACATGTATTCAACACAAAGTCTCAATATTGTATTGATATTTTCTTCTATTACAAAAAAGTACAAAGCCTTTTCTCCT
The DNA here is from genome assembly GCA_019776745.2 of Taxus chinensis. Classification (NCBI taxonomy): domain Eukaryota; kingdom Viridiplantae; phylum Streptophyta; class Pinopsida; order Cupressales; family Taxaceae; genus Taxus; species Taxus chinensis. Next base: position 532,473,014 of record CM034155.1, on the reverse strand, counting down.
CACTTCTACTTTTTATCTAAAAAGTGTCCACCACCTTGAATACAACAAGTATTCAAGTATATTTAGAAGAAGGAGAAGAGAGAAGGCAAAAAGAAACCAACAACTAACTACAAAAATATTTACAAAATATCTAAAAGTCAAATGTTGACTTAGGGCAACTTGGTGGATGACAACATCCCATGATGCAACATGGATGACATCATCATTTATGCCAACATACTTTTAAATATTACAAAAAGAAAGCAAAGAGGAAGAAGGCTATTCGTCATTGTCCCGTGGCTGGAAAGGAGTATCTTGTTGTTCTTCAGGAGAGGTAATGTGGAACTGAGTTTAATACTCCATGAATTTGCTGATCATCGGTTGAAGTAGATCCTGGGCACGACCCTTGGTGTGATCACCGATGACTTTGCAAGTCTCCCGTTCTTCTCTGAGTTTTTCTGGGAGCTTGAAGTATTCATTACCTACCTTCATCAGGTACCCTATAAAATCACGACAGGCCATAAGGTTATTGATGGATTCAATGTCAAAAGTGGCTTCTGGCCCTAGCCCTTGCGAGACGATCTCCTTGAAGATCTGAATGGTTTCATCTGCCTTCCTCAAGGTGAATAAAGGAGTGAGAAAGCCCGGAGACATCCTTAGGATAATTTTCTCCATTTGATGCAAGGCATCCAAGGCTTCCTCCTTGACCTTATCTATCTTCTCCAAGACAAATTCCATCTGATCGACCCGGTAGTCTAAAGCGGCAAGGATTTTGTTGGGTGCTCTAGGGTGATCGAAGACGCCGAAATTAACTAGATCTTCGACTGAACAGTTGAGAATCTTCTGGAATGTCTCATGTTACAACCTAGCATGGTCCAACTCTTCGGAGATAGGTCCTACAATTTCCTGGAGATCCTTGTTCACCTAACCAATGTTCTGATATAGCTCGGTGAACTTATCAATTACTCCCTCACTTTCTTTGAGGATTTGGTCTCTCCATGCAGATACTGCCATGCCTTGTTCACCAATCTTGGCATATTAGTTTATCTTATCCTGACTGAGGACCTCAAGAGTTTCAGTGGTAGTTGTAGGAGGTGCACTGCCCATTTTGCAGGGCGTGGAGAAGATGCTTATTCTGTTCTTTTAGCAGCCTCTTCTCTTCGTTTGCTTCTTGAATTTTCTTGCAAAGGGCGTCAACCATAGATAGGGCCTCTCCTTGAAGGCTTTCAGATGATGTTCCCATTGTGACCTACGTCACTGTATAATCTATAGGGGACAGATCCTTTTTATCCTTGGAGGGATCGGGATACGTGATCTCCGTTACTCTTTCTCTCGATGCACTCTGAGAGAAGCGGGTTATTGGCTTTTGCTTCTTATCCCCCTTTGCTGGGATGATGGAGAAGTCCATAGGTGCAATGGGGACTTTCCTCTTATGCTAGCTCAGGTGTTGGGAGATCTATGCTGGACTTATGGGAGTGGGACTAGAGGCGGAAGAAGGAGCGGCTATAGTGGACGAGGGGAAAAGGGTCGAGACACTTGGTGGCGGCATTGAGGGAGAGGCCAAGAAAGTGCTCACGGGAGGAGGAGACACTACAGGGGAGGTAGTTATGGGAGTGGAAGGGAGCTGAGAGATGAGAAAAGAAATGGTGGGGGACATCTCCACGAGAGAAGAGAAGATGGATGAAGAGGGAACATCCAAAGGAATGGTTGGCTGAGTCACATGAGGAGGAGGAGGAGAAGGAGAAGGGATGGAAGGGACCTCAGTGGTTGTAGTAGTGGTGACATCCTAAATGGATGTGCCCATCGGAACACTTTCTGCCGCTTCTTTCTCTTGAGATACCAGACTCCCAACCTGTTCTTATGTGGCAGAAGGAGGGCTCTCAGAAGCTTCTTCTTGAGCGGAGCTTGATTCTCCCTCTTTATCTTTGCCTTTGGGCAGATGCTTCAGCCTAGCAGGTGCGCTGCCCAAAGGAGACATAGTGATATCTACTCCAAGGTAGATAAGGTCGTTCATTCTACACCAATGTTTTGTTCGCCACAATGTTTCCTTAACCCTTACCTCAATGGTCTGAGGTGCCTTTGTCCTATCATTTTTGGTAAATGGCCAGTTGTCCCCATCCGTGTCTAGATACACCTGATCAACTTCTTGATCAATTTTTTGATAACCTTTTGGAACAATGGCCACGCCATATTGAATAATCTCTGCTAGGGCCAGGCAAGAGTGATCCTTCCTTCTGAGTTAGACCTCGTGATACAGGTCGATGTAGATGTCCTCGATTTGTGGAAGGTGGATCAGATCAAGTTTTGCCTTTGGGAGGTAATTTCTTGGATCAAAGGTGGGCCTTGCTGGGAAATTGTGCTTTAGGTTAAGCAGATCCAATTCTGTAAACATTTCTTGGGCTTTGGTGTGAGAAGTGCAGGTATACCAATCCACTGTGAGGGGGAAAGGAGTTCCACCCTTCTTTCTTTTCAGACACTTCTCATGATATGTTATGAGCTGCCAAGACAACTCCAACAAGATCAATTTAGGGACAACATACCTTGGAAATTTGGTAGGCTCCCCCAAGAAGTTAGCTACTTTGAGATAGGTGAAGGTGGGGAATTAGGTAAATAATGCCCCCCACTTCTCAGTTGCTGTGACTATGCTCTTGATCATCCGACCATGACTCATATTTGGCCTCAAAAGGCAGATGATGTTGTAGAAGAAAGCATCATTGATCTTGGTAAACTATGAGATGTTGTTCTCCAGCTTCAACTCTGGGTAGTATTCGTATATTTTCACCTGAGGCCAAACCCCGCATCGTCTCAGTGCTGGATAATCCCTCTCTGAGGCTGCAGCGTAGACTACGTAGGAGTTCATGTAGAACTTCCCCGTTATGGTGAGTTGTTGGATCTGCTCAGAGATGGTGCTGCTTATGATTTCTGCCCACAAAAAGCGCTGATTAGGAATGTTCTTATTCATGGTTTCCAAATACCTGAGCATCCATTTGTGAAAGTAATGGGAATTAGAAAGCCCAAATACTCTTCTTAGGAAGGTGATGGTATCACTTAGTTCCTCAAAGAAGTCGCTATGGTGAATAACCTATGGCCACCTAGTTATCACCTTCTTATTCTTCAAATATACTTCATTCATCAGTTACATGCATTTGTCTTCATTATCCTCCCACGCCTTGATGCAGTCTTCTTGGCTTACAGCCACAAAATGTCGGTGGTGGGGAATGCCTAACATGATCTCGAAGTGCCAGGCAGTGAGGTTGATTATGACCTCGCCCTTTTTGTTTTCGACACACCTTGTGTCTTTGTTATAACAGTGAGCCACCACCATCATAAACTCATTATTTACTGCACTGACAAGGATTCCCCCAACAAAATGTAGACCACTGCCCACCAGCTTGTCCATCTAAGGAATGCCTATGACCCTCTTGGTTCTGGCCCAAAAATCTTCCATGTCAATGTGGCCAAGTTCGGAATCTCTGATATCTAGGTTACATTCTGCCTGGGACTCGGGCATTCTGACCCTCTGATATTTGTATTTCATCTCCTCCTCTGTGAGCTTAGCCTTACCCTTTGACTTGGTTGGTCTTTTGCTTGATGTAGACATACGTGGATCTGAGTTCAGTTGCTGATCTGCAAGAAGAAGGAGTGAAGTCCAAGGTAGAAGAGCCATGTTAGCTATCAAATCTTCCATTAAAGCTTTACAGAATGAGGAGTTAGCAATTTAAAAGCCTTTTGGCGCAGGGCGTAGGAAATTTGCAGGCAGCAGGGTCAAAAGTATGGTACACTGAAGCGGAGTGTTGTAAGGAAGAAATCAATGCCAAAGGGTGCAGGGCGCAGGAATTTTGCATATAACATTATTGTTGTTGTAGACAGATATGCGTCTGCGCCATTATATGGGGTTTTATACTGGGTGTAAATAAGTTTGGTGTTGTATGGAAGCAGGATGTGCCAATGGCGCAGATATGTAACATGTAACAAGGAATTTTAGTGTGCCAAAGGCACAACATCAATGTGTGTAGCACTAACTTTATGTGTGCAAAGGGGGCCTTTGGCATGGCGCAGGAAAAGATTACATAACATGCTTTGTTGTTGTTAGCGGGATTGCGCCAGTGCCTGAGAGGTTTTTTCTAGTTTTGTACGGTGCAAGAAGGGTGCATGTTACAAGTAGGGATAGTGTGCCTTAGGTGCGACTATGTCTTATGTAGTAGGAATGGCGTTTGCACCAAAAGAAAACTGTGGGTAGAAATGATAACTTTTTAGGTTTTCTTGCCTCTTGAGTTTGTGATTTTTTAGGTTTTCCCGACATGATTCGACAGTGAGGGGAACAAAGCAAAGAGGTCTGGGTTCATTTTTGAGACAGAGCCCTCTTGGTCAGCAGATCTGGAAAGAGGGTGAAAATGGCTTGGGAGGGAAGATTTGTAAAAATGGGCTGGAGGGGTTTATGGTTTCTTCAGATTCATTTCATCATACTTCTCAAATAACCAACAAAAACAAAAACACAAGAGAAGCAAGGACCACTTACCCAGAATATATAGAATGAGCCGAAACAAAGTGGGGTCCATGAATGTGACACGAGGATGACGGGCGCGCCGACAGGTGCAGAGGAATAAAGTTTTTCACGTGTTTTTGATTGTGAAAGTGACAGGGCAGATGTGCCTATATATAGCTAAAAGTGTAATAAATGTGCCAACCACTTATTAAAAGGGCGTATAAAAATACGTGTCGACATGAAAAACTTTGTGCCCTTTGGCACGTAAATTTTTTTGTCAACATGAAATTATCTGCGCCTTTAGCGCAAATTTAGGACTATCGACATTGGATTTTGAGCGCCTTGGCACACCAAAATATGGCGCAACATTTTAGTTGTTGACAGGAAGGCGCATGCGCCTTGGTGCAGGAAAGAAAGACGCATCACGGGGAGGCACAAAAATTATTGTGTCAACACTCCAAAGGGTGCGCCAAAGGAAAAGAAGGGGGGGTGTAAATTTTTCCTGTGTTGCATAGACAAAAGTTGCGCCCAGCCAAAAAAGGACCAAAATGACTAAGTTTGAGAAACCAGATTTTTTGGAAAGGGATTTTACACCATTCTGAACGTTGAGGGACCTTGAAAAGGAACCGGAACAAAAATTGGGTATGGTTATCTGTAAAATTGCCCTTGTCAATTTTACAGGATAACACATTCTTCAATTATTCTCGGTTTGGGTTCCCACTTCTTCCATGACTATAATATGTATTCCATCCTTTATCTTTATTATCTTATTTTTATTTGAATCTAACACCTAATGGAAAATGAACATTTCCATCTATTAAAATAGATAGGAAACCCCTTAAAGAAACCAATAAATGCAGCATATTACCTTGTATATATCAAGAATTTATTATTTTGATATTATAAGGAAATGCATTATGTAAATGAGCTTAATTTTTATATAATTTTTTGGCCTCATAATAAAAGGTTTTCATCAAAAATGATAAATTTTCATTAGTTTGAAGAATGATCAAGCTAAGGGCCTTACAAAGCTCTTAAATATAAGGGATAGTCAAACAAATGGTTACCATCCCACATTTTTAAATTCAATTTTTTTTGTAGAATAATGACTGAGGATCATAACAACATCCATCTACAACAACCTAAAACCATGTTGTTTTCTCTTTATAATCAAGTCATTATAAATTAACAATATGGATCCTAGAAAAATATGTCAACTAAATATTTTAAAGGTGGTAGCCTTTAAACAAATACTTGTGGGACTAACCATTTCTAAACAAGAAGATAAATATGGCAAACCACATAGACCAATATTAGGTACCAAAATCATATTAGGGTAATTTGATTCCTTTTCCTATCATCATTGATCTTTCCACCTTAGAGAAATATAATTAAATGCTGACAATACGTATACAACAAGATCAAAGTCTAAAATTTGTTTCACCAAAATGGGAAAGGATTCAAAGGAAAAGAGGAAGTGAAATGGATGTTCAGAATTATATAGAAATAATAATCACATAAAGGAGGTGTATTTGATACGTTGACAGGGGAAGAAAAAAGTGTTGAATAGAGGAAGAATTTATGGAAATGAAACCTAATGAGGAGGGTGAGTTGTGAAGGAACAATGGTAGGGGCACAATTATGTAGGGTGTGTATAATTATTTTGGCTATTCTATCTTATGGAACTGTGTGGATTAGAAAATATTTTTTTGCATTCATAGGGATTTTATTTTGGGTGAGGAGTATAACACTCTTAGGTAGTACAGTTATGAAATTTACAAGTAGAAGTTTTTTAGTAATATAGGTTGTTTAGACAGCCTATGTAACAATCCATAAATAATACTAGATAAATATAAAACAATATATTGACTGACATGTAACTGTGTGAGTACTAGATGAATATTCCTAACATGCCCCCCCTTAGTGCGAACATAGTATAAAAACATTCACACACTCAACTGCAGTATCATCACCCCTGTGAAACATGTCCTACTATGTGACTCATGATCTTGATGACTTATTTAACTATTGAATTTTTTTATGAAACACTCTAAATGAAGACAAATACGTAACTTTAATAATAACAATAACTCAACAAATTTTACTGAGTGAGAAATGACATTTGAAACTTGAAATTAAATCAACTATTAATACAAAATGATGTATACATACACCAATTTACTTTTACTCTATATAAAAAGATTCTAACAAAATAACATGGAGAGGCTAATTCAACACATTTTTTAATAGAATTCACTATTAATTATATCTAAAATAATGTGGAGTGGCTAATTCGACAAATAAGATGAAATGTGTCACGGCAAGTTGAATCTAATGTATGTGCTCCACAAAGAAGATCAAAAGAACTGTTGGAGCCCTTTTGTTCAAGCTGAATATAAACCAAATCAATACTGATTAATTAAAAATTAATAAAATCAGATGCAAAGCTTGACCTATGGTAGAATGCTTCTCCAACCCACAAGAAGATTGCATGCGAGTTGACCCACATGTCGATAGCTATCTTGCTTGCTATACATGTTGTTTAAACAACCTATGTAACAATGGATAAATAATATTAGAGAAATATCAAACAATATATTGACTGACATTGTGTGAGTACTAAATAAATATTCCTATAAAATAAATAGAGTTTATTAAACAAATTTATAAACAATTATGATCATAACTTATACACTTACAACAATCTAGCCTAAAATATTTATAACATCTCAATTGATAGTTTATAGATCATTTATGTCATTGTTGTCAATAGATGAAAATACTCTTCTAATAATTTTAGCAAACCAAAAATGTATACAGTCTAGAAGATCAACAAGCCATTAAATTTTATAATTTCAATTCATATTTTGTGATGGATAACGAGGAGGAGAGGACCCCATAATTGTGCATGTACTTAAATATGTACTTTAGTTTTCACCATAGGTTTTTGAAAAAAGGACTAATAGTTGTTCACTTTGTGATTAATAACACTTTTTAAGAGCCAATGACAATGTGCCACATACGGCGCTCGATCATTGGTACCTCTTTCAAATGCTTTATATATATATATATATATATATATATATTTCATTTTAAATCAATTCAAAAACTATTTTTCCCTCCAAATAAACACGCGAAATGAAAATGTTGATGTGGCACAATGATATACTACACGGTGATATGATTTTTTTTGTAGACGAGACCCCTACATATATCTACGTGTCCCTAAAGTTAGGGTGCACGATTATGGGGTCCTCTCCCCTAACTCTCAAATTTCTTTCCCATAAAACTTCACATCAATAGTAGATTCAAAGAACAAATAAGTAGCAACCTATACATGAAAGAAAAAAAATTGTAAGAAAAAAGTTGAGAGTAAAAAAATATGTGTGATCTATTTAATCATTCATCCTTACACATATCTTAATACATGTCATTCATATACAACATAAGTCTCTTCCATGTACGATTAAGTACCACAATCCCTCTTCATTCCCCCACTAGTCTCATCATGTGGGACATATAATACGATGCAACTTTAATGAGTTCATCCTTACAATTTACAAAGCAACGAACAAATACCAGAAACAGACAACTGTAAATATGAGTAAGTACATACATCTATGATATTCTACAAGTTTAAAATAACCAACTCACATAAACATGCGCACAATTGGACAACTAGAAAGGTAGGCATCTGACAGTGGAAAGTTAGAAGCACATGCAGCTGTAATAAACCATGATGATGTGGTCATTGCTCTTCCAGCTGTACAAAACATGTGGCTATTTACATTTGTAACAGGTATGAGATGGATAGCTAGACAATTGCCTTTGTAAAGCGTGATGATGTGGATATTTGCATGCGGGCATTGGAGGTGTATAAATTGTGTGGATCAGCATACCTTTTCCCCAACAAGTGGGTTTCAATGTGTCAGATTTGGAGAAGCAAGTCCTCTCGAGTCTCGCCACCCCCCCCCCCCTTCGCTTGGAGATATGGACCTCTTCCACAGGTGATAAATTCTGATAACTTATATGCCACAGAATTATGTTTTTGTTTCTTATTTTTCATGTAAATTGTTCCTCTAAATCAGGTTTATGTCATTTCATTGGTTGGTATTCGTTTCACATTTCATTGATCAAAGAATTTTTGTAGCATGTTTATGTAGATTTTTTGTAGAATTTGCTAAATTTACTTAGACATCTTAAATTCTCTCATAAATCACCCTCATATTCTTTATATTTTCTCTAAAAACTTCTGAAGGGTGTTCAATTAGCCACAAAATGGAAAAAAATGGCCTTTTTAGGCATTCAAAGGAAGTAGTCTCTCATCAAAACTAAATGAGCTGATCAATCACATTCTAGACACTATTCCTGACACACTGAAACACATTGAATGATATTATTGGTACTATTCCATTCTAGAGCTATGAAAACACCCTCTGGGAGATTTTAAGATAGATGTTAGAAATCCATAGGTGATGTCAGAGAATCTTGTAAGTGTTGAAGGTAATTTAGGAGGATTTAGGAAAGGTTTGATCATTCAAGGACTATCTACTTAACATCAGGTTTTATAGGTGCAGGAAACAAACACTCTAATGGTAAAACCTAAATTCTCTAGAAGTTTCTAGGAGCTTTGTACAAAGTTATAAGAGAAAAATAGGCATTGGAAAGATACATAAATCCTCTACATGTTGGAGAAATCCATTTTTCTCTAAGGCTTGAAGGCGTCATGAAGAATTTCAAAATAGTAAAGCTACCCTTTTTGGTTCCAAACCAATACTTCACCAATGCAACACTTCATGACACCAAAACATGGAACTACTAATCAAATTTCATGCTTCTTGATGATTGACACCTCATGTTGACTCCTATACCACCTAGACACCCTTTTCCATCAATGCAACTTGACATCATTGACAACACCAATGACACTATGTCCAACACATGTGTTTTGATTTGTTATGTATTATAACTTGGCATTTCATGAGTGCATATATTTGAGTTGTTTTTTCCTTTTAGATTTGTGAGGTTTATAAAATCTAATTTTGACACATCTAACACTCCTACAAATGTCAATAAACAATCCAAAAGACCCCAAAACCTAAAAAATGACTATATTTATTGCCAAAAGAGACATCGATTGTATAATTTAAACACTAAAATATTTAGGCTAAACGCTTAAATCCTGAAAAATTACCTATGTATTGACCAAATTAGATTATAAAAAATTCTCTCCTAAATCGCGACTCATGGACCTATGAGACTAGTTCCATAATGTGCAGAGTGACCCTAATTTCTTATATTTACTAAAATAAATTTAAAGTATAAGAAATAATAAAATATAAATAATAATAAATAAAAAACTTATAATAAATGAAAAACATTTATTTTTGTAAATAGAAGCATGCCAAAAAGACATATAATGTCTATACTATGCGTAACACGTACACGTTATGTTTTTTTTACTTTTTCCAAGGCATGCCTCTAAGCTTAAATCCAGTTTGGATCCCCAAGCCTAAGGCATGGACCTACAAAAACATAAAAAATTACGTGTTTTTATACAAAAAGGTAAAATACCTATTCCGCGACAAAAAATCAAATTAAAACAATCAACCAATTTAATTAAAATATGAATACGAGGTTGGGTAGACTTTATTCTTTCTAAAAATATGATTTTTCAATTTTTTCGACTAATATAAGGTTTCCATACTAAATATTTTCTAATTATACCTTTTTGTAGCTATTTTATGGATTTTATACACATCTATCTTTCTTCATGTATCTTTTTTTTTTACTAAATGAAATTGAATAATTTTTTTTTTGCCCAAACTAGGGCTAATTCTATACATATTAAAAAAACTAATTTTTTATATTTTTTGAGGTAGTTAGGGGGCACGATCGGAGCTCCATTATTTTTCAAAATTTAAAATTTTTGTACTAGAAATATCATTAAACAAAATACTCATTAAAAAAATCTAAACAAATATTAGCCCAAACTAGATGCTCCTATTTATCTTTCTACCAAAGGGTTTTCAAAAATATTAAATAGTGCTCGAAAAATCGTGGGGGCACAAAAGACTGTCTACTATGTTTTTTTAACAAAAACAGGAATACCTGTTGGTTTTTTAGTTATTTGACTCACTTAAACTTAACCATTTAAAAAAATAATATCTTAGAAACTAGACTCAAAATGCTACAATTCATGTTCTTATAACATCTTCCAATTCTGAGTTTAACTATTTAAAATAATTCGTAGAAGTTGATGATTTTTATTTTTCATAAAAAGTGTGCACTTAAGACCCTCTTTGGGCCCCCCCAACTTGGGGCACTTACCCATTACAGAAATTAACTCAAGCAAACTAAGTAATAAAATGTGAAAGGAGGATAGAGAAGGACTTAGCTGATTCACAACCAAATCTGAAGTGTACTGAAGTCCTGACCAGTTGAACAGAATGGTAGGACCTTCACACAGAGACCAAGAAAAATACAAATCTGGAAGAATAGGTTTAATAGGGGTTTCCAGAAAGGGACAGGGGCACCCACAGACCAAAAACAGGCGCTTGAGTATGCAAAAATACTCGGAAACCCAACTTTTCAGGGTCACAAGTTAGTCATTATTATATTCCTTTTGTTTCTTTGAATTCACACCAAGATCACCGAGGTCGCTAGAAACCTATAATGAAATATGAACTTGCAAAAACCTCAAATAGATATCAAATCCTAAAAAAAAAGATGTTGAATGAGGGATTGACCTGTCCTCAGTTGTCACAATGGTGAACTTATGACTGAGCATTGCACTACATCTAAAACCCAATTTAGTTCTGTGTATGTGGAATTGTGTCATATTTTTCTCTTGTGTGTGTCACACTTGGATAGTGAGTAAGTAGTTATATGTAGAATACAATAAATGTGTACATGGAAACAATAAAATCCCCTCCTATGAAGTGTGATGTAGAAAACCAGCCCTTGTGTCACTTGTGATGGTGCTAGATAGATGCAATGGAGATTTTAGATGCTTGATGGATGCAACCTTAGGTGGTGATAGTTAGGGCTTAGTGTTTAGTCCTTTATTATGATCATATAAATTTATATTTATATGATTTATTTGCTTTAATTTCATAATTAAACCCAAAAATGATGACTACAAAAAAGATATGATGCTCAAATAGCTAGAAAGGACCCAAAAAGTGCCAATTAAGTACAAAGGAGATGGGAGTGCCCAGAGGGGATGAAGGCGCCTGACACTAGCGTCTTGGCTGGGTGCTGGTGTCCAGGATGACAAATGTTGAAGAGTAAAAAGGTAAACTGAGTAAGGGTACAAGACTGAAAGTATCAACAAAAAGCAAAGCAAAAGTGGCCAAAGACATGGGTTAATTAGTATTTTTCTTACTTATGAATCATATGAATAGTAGTATGCAATTAGGACTAGATAGTTACCCAAACTACATGATTTTGTGTCTACATCTAGTATCAAATGAAGAGAACATAGGTCGCCCAACCACCAAGTTCTTTGCTTGTTCTCGTGATCAGGCTAAATACTACCAAGAAAGTTGTTACGGACACCTTGAACACGTATTCTATGCAACAAAAGAAGTAGATGGACCAAATCATAGTTGAGTATGATGATCTATTCCAGTCACCCACAAGAGTGCCACTTCAGTGTGAGGTAAAAAATGTTATTGATTTGTTCTCAAGCTCTCCTTTACCCAACAACCACACGTATCGCAGGCTAGACCTTGAAAATGATGAGATCAAAAGGTAACACCAAGAATTGATTCAAAAGGGACACATTTGGCCAAGATATTCACCCCATGGATGTTGAATTTCCTTGACACCAAAGAAATATGGAACATGGATACTTTGCATTGACAATTGGGCCTTAAACAAAATCATTGTCAATAATTGCTACTCTCTTCTAAGGATTGATGATTTTGTAGACCAACTCCATAGTGCAAATTTCTTCACCAAAATTGATCTCAAGTATGGATATGGATATCACCATATTTCCATCAATCCCACCGATGTCTGGAATATTACGTTTAAGTCTCAAGAAAGTTTATTCTAATGGTTGGTCATGCCCTTTGGACTAACTAATGCTCCTACGAATCTACACCAATTCCTTTGTAGTGTTCTACTTATATGATACACTCGTTATAGTCAGGCATCAAATGAACATCTATAACATGTTTGAGAAGTACATCAAATGTTCAAACCCTTTGAAAGCACAAGTTGTATGCAAATAAAGACAAATGCACATTTGGGATTAGGAAGGTTTAGTACCTAGCGTACGTTGTGAATGAAGGAGTCCATGTTGACCCAGAGAAGATCCAGATTATTAAGGAATGGCCTACTCCAAAGACTCTTACAGAATTTCGTAGTTTCTTAGGTCTTTCTAATTTCTATCCTCAATTTGTCTTAGGGTTTTAAAATATTTACTTCCCTGAACCAAGTGACTAAAGGAGGAAACAAGATTAGATTCAAATGGGGGGATCCACAATAGAGAGCATTCGAAGGTTTGAAATAAATGTTATGCTCGAATATTATTCTCTCCTTACCTAGCCTATATCAACCTTTCGAATTGATGATAAACGCATCTCAGTATGCCATGTGAGTAGTTATGATGAAACATGCCCAATTCTATGTTGTATATCATGTAGTGAAACATTCAATGACACATTCAGGAAGTACCCCACATATGATAAGGACATTTATGCCATTATCCAAGCTTGTAAGCAATGGAAACACTACATTCTAGGAAAGGAGACAGTCAGCCACACAGACCACATGCCATTGAAGTTCCTTCATACGTAGAGTAAACTAAGGAATGAAAGACACCAGAAGTGGGCCATGTACCTATAACAGTTCCACCTGATAATAAAACATAAGAAGGGAATTTCTAATTTAGTAGTAGATTATCTAAGTTTCCTTGTAATTGTAACCCTCACAACTATCCTTGACCTTTGCGGACATGAGACTTCTTATCGATGTAATTTGTATGAGATGCTGATACATATCAGGCCCTCCAAGGAGGAAAGCATGTCCCTAATTTCTACCTACGGGATAACCTTCTTTGCCACATGGGACACATTTGTGTTCTAACTAGTGAACACCATAAGATGATATGGGAGGCACACTTTTATACTTCAAAATCACTTTTACTGGCCCAACTTGAGGAATGATGTGGTTAAGTACATCAAATCTTGTACCCCCTGTGTGATTTCCAAACCAACTAATAAGAGGAAAGGAATGTATATACCATTTCCTTTTAACCAACCAAGCCTTTGGCCTTCATCTCAACGGAATTCCTCTTAGGTTTTCCAGCTTTAAAACATGGAAATGATTGTGTTTTTGTTGTAGTTGATCAATTTTCTAAAATGGATATTATGATTGTTTGTAAGAAAAATATTTATGTTGAAGAAACTACTAAACTATATTTTAGTCATGTATAGATCACCTTTGGGATTCCCAAGTCTATCATTTTGGATAGGGAATATATGTTCTTGAGCATCTTATGGTCCACCCAATGGTGAACGATGGACACTAAGCTGATGAAGTCCACATCCTTCCACCTGTAGATTGACAGACAAACATAGGTGGTAAACCAGCTGATTTTCCACATGCTTCATATATATCACTCCAAACACCCACTTACATGGGATGAGGCCCTCCCTACATACAACATGGATACAATTAGACCCTACACAGCTCCACCAAGCACATTCCATTTAAATTTTGTTATGGATTCCAGCCCATGACACCCATTGATGTATGCATTCCAGTGCATATGATGGAATACACGTCTCATGGAAAAACTGAAGTAGAAAGGAAACAAGGTTTACTGAACAAATTTAGTACACTTAGCAGCAGTTCCACGATATTTTATAGAATAATAATGAAAAATATAAACAATTCCATGATCAACACAAGGTTCCACATCATTTCAAGGTTGGTTATAAATTTTGGTTGTGGATTCAAAAGGAAAGGCGTGTAGGTCCACACAGGAAAATTTGACTTCTATGGTATGGTCCTTACACTATCACTAAGAAAGTAAACGAAAATTCTTTTGAGATTAGAAGGAACGACATACACAATAGATGATTCATTTATCTTGTTAATGGGAATAATAATTAAGAGCTTCCTAGTTACACATTAGTGAAAAATAGACTTGAATATGAAAATCCTCGCGTATGATTTTAAAAATATGGAATTATGTTAAACCCTAATTACAAAGTAACACATGTAAAACTATGATAAAGAACTACTATAGACAAGAGAACATAAGTAATAAGTTAGATAAATATGAAACCCTAAGTGCAAGATAGGGAATATCGATTTAGTTGATTTATGTCTGATGTCGGGAATGTGCATACTAGAAAAAATGATAAACATGAAGGGTAAATTGTCACAACTATGCACAATAAATTTTAGAACTAACTGATGTGCCTGGACTCTAGCGCCTAGAGCAGGAAATGGGTGCCTAAGCATTGGTGACCTCTACTGGACTCCTGTGACTGCGTAGATGCTCGGAAACTTATCTTTCTGATATCGCAAGGTCTTCGTTGATAGTCGTTGGCCGCTTGTATATCGTTAGATGATCACTGAATTCTCTTGTAACCTATAAAGATAATATGACCTAAAAAACCCTCAAACTACATCAAATCCCAAAACAAAATATGTAATATAGGGAGTCAGGATGACTATGACAGTCACCTGACTAAGTGTTGCATTACATCTCAAAATCCATATAGTTCTTGTGATTGTGTGTAATAATTGTGCCCTAGGATGCTCTTGTGCAAGTTGCACTTGATAACAGGTTGTAGTGAAATGTAGCAATCTAGTAAAATGTGTGGATGGAATAATGAAATTCCCTTCCTATGAAGTATATGCATAAAATGCAATCCCTTGTCCCTTGAATGAAATCTAGATAGATTCCTTTGATGCTCTGATAATGCCTTTGGATGTGCAACCTTAGGTGATGATAATATATGCTTAGAACTTGGTCCTTTATTATGGTCACATAGTTTTGTAGTTATATGATTCCCTTGGCTGAATTTTGTAATAGTGTGAGTTTGAAACCGCGTGCTGAGAATCATTTGTAGAACTAGGAGTGAGTTTTTTAAATAAGTGACTAAGCTACTGTGAAAAAAAAATAGCCTTTTTTTTAATAGGGGAGAAGGGCCAGTATGCGAACACCCTAAGTTCGCAGGTCCATGGAGCCAATTCCTTGCCACGTAGGATCACCAATTTGACAACTAGTTATAAATAAACATTTTTTTATCCTAAGCCTTTAATTTTGAATCATATTGTAATATTATTTGCTTACATATGATCGATCAAATAAAATATCTAAAAAAAAACACATTTACTGGTGGAGACCCAAAGTGGTTCACACAACAGGATAGGTGTTGAGCATTTAATTTGAAATAAAAGAGGGAAACAATATCTGTCCTCCTCATCTTGACGTGTGTAATAGATAAGCCACAATTAAATGCTCAACCACCTTTACCAACGCTTGTTTTTGGATGCGTTCCAAACTGGTTTGCTCAACCACCATTTACCAGACTGTTCCATGACACATTTTGGAGTCATTTCAGACTATTTTTCTCAACTGCCATTTACCATACTATTCCATGGCACGTTTTGGAGTTGTTCCAGACTGTTTTTCTCAGACGCGTTACACACTATCTCCTCCTCTAGACGCGTTACACACTGTCTCCTCCTCTGGATGCGTTACACACTATCTCCCTTGGACGTGTTACACATTGTCTCCCTTGGACGCGTTACACACTGTCTCCCTTGGACACGTTACACACTGTCTCCTTTGCAAATGGTGGTTGTTTGTGAGTGGGCTTACAACCTGTGTGAGGTTTGCGTGAAGGGTGGCTTCTCAGTGCCTTGCTCGAGGTGTTCAAGCACAAGGAATTCATATTGCCCACAACATTATACAGTGAACAATATGACCTTATAGGTACGCATTTTTTTCTTTCATTTTCTCTGTAGTTTTGACTGCATTTTATTAGCCATTTTTTTCTTTCATTTTCTCTGAAGCTCTGACTGCATTTTGTTAGCCATTTTTTTCTTTCATTTTCTCTAAAGCTCTGACTGCATTTTGTTAGCCATTTTTTAATTTCATTTTCTCTGAAGCTTTGACTGCATACTATTTTCCAGTTTGTTAGCTCAGACATACTGGCAGCTGCACATCCAGGACCGAAGTGCTTGGACCCGAGAGCTGAATCTCAGACCCTTTTCAGACAGGTTTTGAGCCAAATTTTCTAAGCCTTTCTACATGTGCCATTTTTTTAATCTATTTGATCCTTATGATTTTTTCGTTCTTTGTGTTCAAATAAATTTAGTTTTTTAATAAATAGCTAAACATGCATGTGCAGATTGCGTGGAAAACTTTGGAACGACAATTTTTTGCATCGAGGTCGGTTGAAGCAGGGTGGAAACAGTGTGTATTCACACTACTAATACTCAAGGAAAATGTTACCTACAATTCTATGTTTTTAAGCCATATAGAGGTGAGGTTTCTACCTCACCAAGATTCAAATAAATCCTTGTCTTTTAGTTTTTATTTAACGGTGTTCATTTTAAGTTGCAACAATTTAACGTAAACCTTTAACAAATTCTAAGCTGATTTGGTTTCCACATCTGAAACAACGATTACATTTCAAGAAAAATGTATTAATATAAAATTCATGTCTTTATATTTCTTACATTTGGAGCAAAACATATAAACTTATACTGTATGTGTCCATATTCATTACATTCGGAGCAAAATATACCAAATATAAACTATAAACTATATACCAACTATAAACTATTACTATAAGTTTGTTAGTCAATTTCCATGTCACACCTTCAAAAAGGCCCTGAGTTTGGACTATCAGGAATGATTGTATCTTTGACAGATGTTGTTGGAGTCATTAAGAGGTTCACTGGATGAACCCATGGTGGAATAGGAAAACCAGATATGGTATGAAAGGTTGTATGTGAAGTAGGAGGTTGTGGGATAATGGGGTGTGTAGTTGGAGTTGAAGTTATTTGCATTCTGTTGGTGTCAAGGAAGTAAGGGTGGTAATCTGGGATAGGAACTTTCAACATATCTTGTAACATGGAGTTTTGTATGGGCATGGAATGATGCATGGGAAACAAAACCTGCTGATTGTTGAACTTGTTATCTCTTTCTTGTTTCTCTTTCTACCTTTTATGCTGAGTGGCTTCCTTCTGTTGTAATTCCAATTCCTTTTTTTGGCGAGCTACTTCCCGTTGTTTCTCGCGTTCCTGTCTTTCAACAAACTTTTGTAGATCCCTTTCTTGCCTCTCTTTAATGCGTTGCAATCTCTCTTCCTTTTTTTGCTCCTTTGCTGCCAACCTTTCTTGCTTTTTTGCCTCAATATGCTCCTTTTTACATTGTTTCCCTTCACATATTTCTTGTTTTTTTTGTTGTGTATCTTTTAACATCTGAACATAAGCATCAGATGTTAACAATTGTGAAGCATGACTTATCCGGAGTGCAGCATCACTCTTACCTTTGGAAGGATCCCGTACAAATTGTGTCGGTAACCTTAAAAATTTACCCAATTTCTTCTCATTTTCAGCAACGCCATCATTTGATATACCACTTTCAACATCATGGCCAGTTGTCTCTTCCTCATTTTTATCTTTATTAATGACCTCAATTTCCTCTGTGTCGGCATAATAATGAGTAAAGTTTGCTAGTTCAAAGTCTGCTGGCTCAAGGTTGTTTGGCATCGAAGGTAAAGATATAATTTCATCCTCAGTGTTTCCAATCTGATCAAGTCCCAACTCTGCAATATGCTCTTGCAGCCAAGTAGGTTGTTCTGGTGCACTTGGCAATGAGAGATCATCCTCTCCAAATCCCTGGGCCTCAGTGTTGTAGCTGGATGTGCCTTGGTCACGAGTATTCACAATGTGGTTCACTTCATAATCTTTGGTCTGCATTATACTTTGTCTTTCTCCCTATACACTTGTTTCCTCCGTCTCTGTATTAGCAACAACCATTGTTTCAATGGTTGAATGCAATTCTTTTGTTGTTGACAGATTCTCAACTGATTCCATTAAGTAATTTTCTCCTATTTTGTCACCAACTGGTGGAGCTACATCTCTTGACAAACTTAGGATGTTTTTAGTAGCATCAACATCTATTATGTTTTCAGTACCATCAACATTCATAATGTTTTTAGTAGTATCATCATCTGTGACATTTTCAGCAGCATCTTCGTTGGCATCTTCTTCAATGATATATAGTTTACTACATTCCATGTCATTCTGTAATGCATTTAGATCAAGTGGCCATATACCTGTGTGTCTAAAACCAGCACGAATATTTGTAGGTGTCAAGGACTTGGCGAGAGCTCTACTACCTATTAATGCCAAGTCTGAACGTTTGACTTCTTGGTACTTATTATTACACATCCACTGCATCCTCTCAAATTTGAAATATGATTTAAAAGGACCAAAGACACTAACATCCAGTGGTTACAACCTATGTGTAGTATGTGCTGGCAATGTCAATAAATCAATCCCCAATCGCCTGGCCTCTTCTATAGTTGACAATGCCACATGGCTTCCATGACCATCTAATATAAGTAAATGCCTATTTTCAGGGCACACTCCTCCAGGTACAAACTTACTGAAATGATACAACCAGCTTATAAAAAGCTCTATATTCATCCAAGCACTTGGATGGGAAGCCATGCAAGCACCTGGTTCACATCCCTTGATGTAATTTTGTGAAACTTTCTGACCTTTAAATAAGTAAAAGTTAGGGATACATTGCCCTGTAACATTTACACAACATAGAATTGTCATCCATTCTCTGCTACGAGGAATGATTTTGGGAACATTCCTGCAACCCTTGGTGGTAAGCACCCTCATGCCACAATTTCTCCCTGCTTGGATTCCTGTCTCATCACAATTCCATATTTTTCCTAGAACATAGGAATTGATATAAATGTTAGCTAGTTTTTCATAAAACTTGTTAACCACCTCTAGACGTAAACATATTGCACGATCTCTTTCTAGACCTTCAGCAGTCCAAAGGACTATGTCTGGGTGTCTTTTTCTAAATCCTTCACACCAAGATTTTCCAGGTAATCCTTCTCGAAATGGAGTCTCTCTAGTTTCAAAAATTTGTGCAACACATGCCCTCAGTTGCATAAATCCCACTCCATGCCCTAAATCTGCCATTTGCTTACACCATTCAACTATCTCTTTCTCCTCTCCTTCACTCAAAATAGGTGCAGGGCCCTTCCTTTTTGTATGGGTCAGACCATTCAACCAATAATGAATAGATGTAGGAGGTAAATTATATTTCAATGCAGCAGCTCTAATAGAATAATTGTTGAATTCAATATCATCTATGGCCTTTAACATATCTTCTTTTGACCAACTAGACAAAATTCTAACCTTCTTGGTCAAAGTGTTGCCTCTAACAACCACAATCTCCTGTAGTTCATGCCTATTTAGTTCACATCCAGCAGGTTCTGGCTGATGATCATCATTTGTGTTTGTATCTCCTTGATTTGTTGTTGCACCATCCTCTTCACTTATTATTGTAGCATCCTGTTCATTTGTTTCATGGTTAGATGTTTCAATTTCAAATTGTACACCTTGTTTTTTGGGCATACGTTGTGCTCGATGTAAACTCCTCTTTCTCTTCATCTTCTCTAAATACTGCAGTATGAAAAAATATAAAATTAGTAAAATATGTATTAATATATCAATAAGATCATCTACAATGGGAAAATTTTAGCAAGCTTATGATACATGACAATATGAATTATGAACTTGTAGGTGAACTTGTGATTACCCCGTTGGGTGCCATTAACGATGATCGAATACATGTTTTATTAATTTCATATTATTTGATAAAGATAGAATTTATAAGCTGGGTTGTTGATTACATAGGGGAGAAGAGCCAGTATGTGAACACTGCCCAATAATTGAACACTATTTTTCATTTAAAATATCCAATACCTGATGGAATAAAAACCCAAATTTTGATTATTGAAGTTCAAAAATTTGTTTTTTATAAACCATATGTGAATAGGGTCAACATCTCAAGCAAGGCACTGAGAAATACCCCTTCACACAAACCTCGCACAGGCTGTAAGCCCACTCACAAACAACCAACATTTGCATTACAATTCGGCATGAGGAAATGCAACGCGTCCAAAGGAAAAAATGTGTAATGCGTCTAAAGGAAATAGTATGGAACGCATCCAAAACAAGCCATGGTAAATGGTGGTTGAGCATTTATTTGTGTCTTATCTATCAGGCGCGTCAAAATCCATGAGGACAGATTGCATTTCCCTCTTTTATTTTGAATTTTTTGCTCAACGCCTGACCTGTTCATATTAAAATATGATACGAAATTAAAGGCTTAGGATAAAAAAATGCTTATTTATAACTAGCTGTCAAATTGGCGCTCCTATGTGGCAAGGAATTGGCTCCATGGACCTACGAACTTAGGGTGTTCGCATACTGGCCCTATATAAACTTCAATAATCAAAATTTTGGTTTTTATTCCATCAAGTATTAGATATTTTAAATGCATAATAGTGTTCAAGTGAAATATCATGTCACGGATGACATGCTATTTCAGTGCAGCAGCTCTAATTGAATAATGCGAGAAACTCAATATCATCTACGGCCTTTAACATATCTTCTTTTGACCAACTAGACAAAATTCTAACCTTCTTGGTCAAAGTGTTGCCTCTAACAACCACAATATCATATAGTTCATGCCTATTTAGTTCACATCCAACAGGTTCTCGTTGATGATCATTAGTTGTGTTTGTATCTCCTTGATTTGTTGTTGCACCATCCTCTTCACTTATTATTGTAGCATCATGTTCATCTATTTCATGGTTAGATGGTTCAATTTCAAATTGTACACCTCATTTTTTGGGCATACGTTGTGCTCGATGTAAACTCCTCTTTCTCTTCATCTTCTCTAAATGTTTCAGTATGAAACAATATATAATTAGTAAAATATGTATTAATATATCAATAAGATCATCTATAAACACTTCTAAAGATGAGGTGTTATCAAATAACACTACATTCATCAGCTTGTTTGTAATTGATCAATATTAATTAGAATGTTTCACTTGAACATGTAGTCGCCCCTTTCGACATTGTAATTCATATCGATCAATTGACGCAGGTCTTGTTAATGTAATGTTTTATGACATCAAATCATCTTCAGAAGTGAATGCATGTAAGAATCGTAATTGTAATAGCTTGACTACATATGTTGTTATGGTGGCAGCAAATCTATTGTACTACTGTAGGTCTTGGTATGGACCACTTCGGATCTCCACCAGTAAATGTGTTTTTTTTTAGATATTTTACTTGATCGATCATATGGAAGCAAATAATATTAAGATATGATTCAAAATTAAAGATATAGGATTAAAAAATGTTTATTTATACCTAGCTGGCATACTGTCACTCCTGCGTGGCAAGGACTTGGTTCACTTAACCTGCGAACTTAGGGTGTTCGCATACTAGCCCTTCTCCCCTAAACTCTTCTAAATAAATAGTTAAATTGAAAGGTATAAATAAACATTTTTCTTTCCTATATCTTTAATTTCTAGGAGTAGTGCCATTATGTCAACACCCTAAGTTCACGGGTCCATCGGGCCAATTCCTTGTCATGTAGGTTTATCAATTTTACAGCTAGCTATAAATAAACATTTCTTTATCTTATCTCTGTAGTTTGGAAACTCTTTATCTTATCTCTTTAGTATTGGGCAGTGTTCACATAGAGTTACAAATTTCTGTTTTGTATTAAATGGTACATATTTTATATCTTATAGAGTTAGCGAGAGATATATAAAGAATGTGTTGGACATATGTTTGAGCTGTTGCATCCTTAGGTGAAGCCAATCACATCTTAGGTGAAGCCACAACTCTGAAATATGTTTGAGTTGTTTTGGACTTTTGTTACATTCTCAATTTCTAAAGGTGAAGATGTTTTGGCTCACGTATGTTAGATGATTTCTCTCTTACCTACACTGTACTACGATTTATATTCACTACCATTAATCCTTGTGGATATTGATAATGGTTTGAATTTTAGTTTTTCAATTTTATAGGATGCAGTGGATGTTGTTTGTGAGAAAATTCAGTTCTCTATATTTTGCAGATGTCTATGGGTTGAGGACGATACCAATTGATATGTCCAGCACATTCTTGATATATCTGTAGATGACTTATTTTTAGAAAAGACCTATCCCCCTCACTATGTCCAGATGGCTAATAAGGGAAGACATTGTGAAATTAATAGTTCTCTTGTCAAATAAGTAAGGAAAATACTTCAACTGGATAACAAGAGACTTCAGCCATATGATCGCAGGTCCATGGAGCCAATTCCTTGCCATGTAGGATCACCAATTTGACAGCTAGTTATAATTAAATAATTTTTTTATCCTAAGCCTTTAATTTCGAATCATATTGTAATATTATTTGCTTATATATGATCGATCAAATAAAATATCTCAAAATAAACACATTTACATTCTGAAGTTACTAATTCTATTGTGAAGTTAATATTATTTGCTTTTAAGGTACTTTAAGGGAGAAAACATAAATCCATTATCTAATAGATGTTCACAGAATTAATTAGCAGGATGCTATGATCAAGAATCACTCAATTCCAATCTTAATATTTTTTTAATGTGCTCTGCAAAATGGGCCAATTTTTGATAAATTAAATAGAAATCAGTCCATAAACTTGTAGTTCTGCTCAGCAATCTATTATGTCTAATTCTAACTTAATTGAACAGATCTTTGGTCAAACAAAAAGTAGATCACAACATGCTTTCAGCAGAAGTGCAAGGTATACGTTAGCTTATATCAGAGAAAACAGTGAGTTGAGGTTATATATGAATACATTCCAGTGGAAAAAGGCCTTAAGTAATAAATTTGACTGTTTTTTACATATTTAACTGTCCTCTTGAAGTTGTTTGATAGCTACTTTATGAGATTTTTGTCACACCTCTAGGGATTTGGGAGACATTCTCAGCATTCATCTGGATAACAAGAAACTCACGCTCTGGAAATTATAAGCAGTAGGTATGAAAACTAACCTACAATTTTTGCTTTGTTGGACCTTTCCTTTCAAAACTTGATAGAAGTAATCTCTTCTTATAAAATCCACTGTAATCAGGCACCCTACAGAAGTAAATCAGCAGTAAACAAGACTAGGAAAGTGAATATATAATACCAACATAGGGGAGAGAGTATCCAATAAAAATGTAAGACATGGATCAAGGTGTAGGGTAT
The DNA here is from genome assembly GCA_019776745.2 of Taxus chinensis. Classification (NCBI taxonomy): domain Eukaryota; kingdom Viridiplantae; phylum Streptophyta; class Pinopsida; order Cupressales; family Taxaceae; genus Taxus; species Taxus chinensis. The sequence continues at coordinate 532,449,235 of CM034155.1, read as the reverse complement.
TTTTAATCAAAGGTTGAAATTGATTTTGAGATGATCTTGTCGCTGAAATTATTTGATTTGATATTCATATTTATTTTTTACCTTCAAGTGTACAATTTTATTGGTGTTTTTAATGGATGAATTTGAATATTGAGAAGAAGGTTCCCTCTTTTTTTGCAAGCATGTATTAAAGTCTAGATATGAAAGATCTGGTGATTGAACAACCCAACTTGGAATATGGAAAGAGATGAATTGGAAAGAGAAATATTCAACCCATTAAATAGATATGATGGGTTTGTCAACTTATATGTTGTATTTATACTTTGAACAAATGAGTCTTTTATTGTAGAAAATGAAAGTACCAATCAATATTTATTGTGTACTAAGTAATACTGAGATTTTGACCCTATGCACATATGGTTTATAAAAAAACAATATTTTGAACTTCAATAATCAAAATTTTGGTTTTTATTCCATCAAGTATTGGATATTTTAAATTCAAAATAGTGTTCAAGTATTGGGTAGTGTTCACATACTGGCCCTTCTCCCCTAGATCATCATCACAAGTTACTGTGAAACCGCGTGCTGATAATCATGTAGTACGTCATTGTCAAATGTAGGATTTGATTTTATGGTGCAGATTTTCCCATTACAAGATTACTTATCAATAACACATTTAACATCGTTCTAAGTACTGCACAATAGAGATATCGATCCATTACGTATGGATTTGATTGATTAATAGTGTGAAACCGCATGCTGATAAGCTGTGGGCGGAGAATCATTTGTGGAACTACTTAGAAGTGAGTACTTGATGGTAGTCTAAGTAGGAGTACGATTTTATTTGATTTCATCATGTACATTTGCCAGTTGCCACTGCCGATGGAAATTGAGAGATAGTTGAAGTATATAAGTAACGCATTCAACATCGTTGTAAGTACTGCACAATAGAGATGTCGATCCGTAAAGAATATTCGAATGCGTGTAAGAACCTACTTACAAGAAATTAAAAACTTTTCCAAACAGTCAAATCTCAAAACACGGTGTATGCACAGTATGTGATGTGATTTTACTTCTAAGTTGCAAGTGCTATGCTGGATATAAATGTAAAATGTGGGAGCATGTGAACTATCATATGGTATTGTGATTTTTTCACTAATACCTATGTAGTTTAGATTTGTGTTACTTTATATATTTTCTTTGGAAAACCATAATTTGAAGTGATTTAAAAAAATAAATTTGAGTTACACTATGACCATGGTGGAAACCAATACTTGAATATGGGTGAAAATGTTTGAACATTGAATTTCTTAATATATACATATGTCGCATTCAAGGCCATATGTACATATTCACTCAAAAAATAGTTCCTCATATCTCTAGTGTGTCATTTTAGGAACAAGTGTAACAAATTTATTTGCATGCTAATAGACTAATTGGATCCTAATTTTGTTGTGGTTATACTTTTGCATAAAAGAAGGTTTCCCTTTCTCCATTACATAATCCTAGAATGGGTTTCACCTGACATGGAAGATAGAGTTGTTGCTCAAATATAATTCTCAAATGTATTTCCAAAGGTAATATAATGCACATGAACTATATGACAAAATCCCTCGAAACAAATGTTTTCAAAAACTCTTTAAACTAATAAATCACTCTAGAACATGCCCTGATTGTGTAAGCTTCATTTTTTTTATTACCATGCATGTGCACTGTCTGATAAAATGCTTAGAACGATTGTTCTGAAGTCCATTTGTGTTTGCTTTGTAATCCGCAGCCTCTTCTCCTGAAATATCACAACTGCAGCTAAGAGAACATGTGTTTCCACATGAAACATTAATATTATTTCACTGAATGCACTAACAATGTCCAATATGATCACTTCACCTTTCCTAGCATACCCCCATCTTGTGCATAAATAGGATCTTTGAAACAAGGAAATAACACCAACCAAATCCTTATGGAGACCTAAAATTTTGTCGTTTTAGTTACAAGAGCCATGGTAGATATGTATGCAAAATGTGGAAGCACATAAATGCCTCTTATAGCATCATGCCTAGAATTGATCATTATGTCTGTATGGTTGACATTCTTTGCCATGTAGGCTACTTGAGGAAACTCTAGACTTTATCATCAACATGCCAATAAAACCGATGGTGGTTATGTGGATCTTTTTGCTTGGTGCGTTTAAATCACATAAGATTATGGAGCCATGATTAGTTATAACTACTTTTCTTTCTTAGTTGAATCTTCAAAATGCTGCAATTTATGTTCATCTATCAAGCATCTATGTAAGAGTGTGCTAGTAGGGCGAGATCCAAATGTTAATAAGATTAATGAAGGATAGAGGAATTAAAATGGTGCATGGATGTTATTTGATTAAACCAATACAAATATTGGATTTATTGAGAACCTTCATGTATGTGTTGATTTCTAAATCACAACAAAGTTTATCTCCAAGATTGTTACAAGACAAATTTATGTGAGAGATGAGAATAAGCTCCACATTTTTAAAAAAACATAATGTTTTTATAGATTTTATTGGTAATGTCATGTGAAGCAACATGTAGACATAGTTTGGCATTAAAACAAGGTGCACCATGTTAGATGTGTAGTGCTAAATAATGGATCTCACATCAACAAACATTTTTAAAGTAACTTTCCATTTACATGCCTTGAAGTTGTTTCACCACATGAAACCAACCATAGGATATCCACACAATGAGTTTTGAAAAGGCCTTTAGAATCTTTCCAGCATATGCAACTGGTAGGTTGTGGAATCTGTAATATTTTCCAAAAAGGATAACATGTTGTTATGTTTCTATTATCAATCATATTCACATTGCACTCCCAACATTTTCTGCTCTTTGATTCAATTCTTGAGAAAAAATGTAGTGTATTAATGTGATAAACACATATGGTAGGTGGTAAGAAGTGTTGATGGAAGTACAGGGAAATTGGTATTTTCCATTGCCATCAAAAAATGAAATTTGATTCCTAAGTATATTATGAAGTCAATAGTACAGAATGTAAAGGGGTATGACAAATATGTGGAAATTTATATTCATCTATGAAGTACATATATCTAAAATAAATATATATGTAAATCCATAGAGAAATACAAGGAAGTGTATTTTTGAAAGTTGTAATTGTAGATGCTCTTTTTAATATGTGTGTTAAATGTTGAAACATGTAAAGGGTATGTGAACTGTTTGAAAAAATGCCCTAGAGATATGTCATCTCATGGAATACAATGATTACAATATATTCACAAAATGGGATTATTGAATATGCCTTGGGAACATTTAAATGTAAATGAGGAAGTAGATAAATGACAAGAGTTTGACCAAATGACAAAACATGGTATTTTTTAGCAAATATCATAATTGTGTCTTACAAATATGTGGTCAGTAGTAAAATGAGAGATTTGCAACTACGTATGGACATCCATCAAGGCATGATAAAAAAAAATTACAACTCCAACAAACTAAACATTATTATCCTCTCTGATGTAGTTTGTAACTCATGTGCAATTGCTAGTTATTCAATTCATAGACTAGAGTTTACATTTATAAATTCGACGAGCTCTTAAATATTAATATTTAAATCTTATTCATCTAGCTTACTTGCTTTCACTCTAATAAGCCTATCAACTATAAGTAAATGTCATAACTTATACTCTTTTACATACATGAGTTGTTCTCACAAATACATTAATTCACTCAATAATACTAATGAAGCAAAAATTTCCTAATAGATTTCAAATCAAGATCAATTCTAGGCATTGTATGTAATCATGTGATGAGTGGTTGATGTAACAAGAGTCACAAGGTGGCTAGTTCCTACCATAAATGTTGCAAGTAGTTTGAAATAAATTTTATTGATTGGCTAAATGATATATTTCTTAACAGTTGAAGGAAAAAGGTGGAATGGACCAAGTGGAAGTTTTAAAATGGTGTTGTAGGTTTCAAGGCAATTTACCTATTTTAAGCTTTTAATTACTACAAATAAGACACCGTAGGCTTCCCCAATAATCTTTCTAAATATTGGAATATTATATCTTGTAGATGGTACACTAATCACTTAAACACTTAAATAGGTGGCATAACAATTTAGCATGTTTATGCAATAAGCATTAATGTATAATGGTTTGCTTAACTAACATGAGATAAAATCATGATGTGAAGTATTTTGAAGACTTTAGAAAGGGAAACAATTGTTAGCCATGACAATAGTTAAATAGTAATTTTTAAAGGAGGATAGATACTTGTCCAAAAAAATAATGAAAAAGCACCATGCATAAGTGGATCTATTATGTAGACACTAAATCATGCACTTTGGGTATGTTTATAGTCTTGATCACATACCACGTTTCATATGATTCTTAAGCAAGAAAAGTACTTATGGTGTTGTAGGTTTCAAGGAAATGTACCTATTTTAAGCTTTTAATTACTATAAATCAAACACTGTAGGCTTCCCTAATGATCTTTCTAAAAATTGGAATCATATATCTTGTAGATGGTATAGTATACTAATCACTTGAACACTTAAATAGGTGGCATAACAATTTAACATGTCTATTCAATAAGCATAAATGAATAATTATTTGCTTAACTAACATGAGCTAAAATCATGATGTGAAGTATTTCGTGTAACACACTCAGCTCTAAGATCTGAAGTTCAATCTGCCAAGTACGACATTGTCAAATGTAGGATTTGATCTCATCGTGTAGATTTGCTAAGTGTGTGACAGTTGCCACTGCAACTATCGATGGAAATTGGGAGCTTTCATTACAAGATTACCAATCATACAAGTTGCAAGTATAATGAATTAAACATCGTTGTAAGTACTACAGATAGATATCGATCCATACAGAATATACGTATGGATTTGAATGCGGGTAAGTACTTACAATAAATTAAGAGTTTTTCCAGAGAGTCTAATCTCAAAACACGTTGTACGCACAACATGTGAGGTGATTTGACACTAAGTTTTGAATTCATTATATTTTAATTTCTCAGATCCTCTGATGCTGGATTTTGACATTCAATGTTACATGTCACAGCAAAATTGTTTGGCGGTCTAGAAAATTATATGAATGTCATGTGATCTTTAAAATTTAATATGCACGTTGAATTTGTGTTTACAACATTCTCAAGGGGCCCTCCTTCCTACCGGGACGTCCTCTATCGAGTTGAGATTCAGTACAGGTTTTTCCAATAACTAACAAAATACATAAATTGAGTTAAATGTTATTTGTATGTTGGTGTTCCTTGTAATATTATCTTATAGTTATGTGACTTTTATTTAATTATGGATAATAGATTGGACTAATCAATTACATAGTTTTTCACATATTCATTTTTCCCCAAAAAAATTAATGTTGAATTAATCAATGTGAAGATCCATAAACATAATTAAATTTTATGATAATATTAATACAAAATTTAAAAACAAATTTAAAGAAAATGATAGAAATTACTCACTTAGTGCAAACTTGCAATTATTTAGAAAATGAGAACTCCATTTCCAACTTCCAGGCTTGTAAGTCCAATATTCTAATTTCACCTTTCTTGCAAAATCCCAAATGCAATACATCTAGTTTATTACCCAATATTTATTGCGTCCATAAGTGTTTACACTACAATACTCATTTACCTGTAGTACAATTGACGGTAGACCATTGAAGAAATCATGGCCGCTCAGTAAGTGTAATATATATATATATATATATATATATATATATATATATATATATTTGTCTTGTCCTGCTTAACCATGGTCTAGCTGTTTCAGCCATTCCATGGAGATGTAGAATGGTCATCCAATCAGTCATTATTTTTAGTATTAGTGCATTTAATAAGGCACTAGTTTTAGTGGATGTTTTCCATTTTAGTGGTTCAAGTAACGATAGAAGAGGTACTGTGTGCTTCCTTTTATCTTTCGAAAGTGCACCCTGTAGAGAGATGGTTGCAGGTTTTCTAAGCTTGCACAAATGATCTCTCTCTTTTTTAGATACAATGGAAACACCTCAGGTCTATGGGTATACCTATTTTGAGGTGAGTCTCTGGTATAAAGGCCGGTTCCTTGTTGGAGTATACTAAACTGCTTTCTGGGAGTTTTAGGGTAAAAGATGAATGTAAAATGATTAAAACTAAGGTGATACACCAAATTTGTATGAGGGCTTTGACTGAGTATAAGTACAACTGATCTGGGAAGGATTCTTGATGCACGAACCAATAGTTTTCTATAGAGTATCTAAGGGCAAAACACTTGATTCAACTAAGGGAGATTTTGTCGCCAAATCACTGCACCCTCTGAATGGCCAGGATGTGAATATGACATTCGGTGTGATTGGGACACATGGGATCACCTCTCAAGCTGTGGAACTTGGGCTCGAGGTGAACCTCTGGAGAAGGCCGGCTTCCTCTTCCTAAACTAAGTGTTGTACTACTCCTAGTGTAACAAAAATGATGATCTAGTCCTATGCTAACATTTTCATGGGGTTTCAGGGAAAGAGATTTACAAAAATGAAACTATACTAGGGATGGTGATGCACCAAATAAAGGGTGTTTCTAGACTCAGGAAGGGTTAATTTGAAGAGGGTGTGTGCACCACATGTCAACTTCACCTACTGCAACTTAGAGAGGGTACATGATACCACAAACTAAGAGACACACGTTCCCTTTGTTAAACTTTATCAGACCGAGAAATATACCAGTTTTCCAGTGAAGAAGGATGAACTCAAGAAGGGTGAACATACACCACAACTCAACTGCATGCAATACTCCACCACTCGATAATCACAGAACTCCAAGAACCTGCAATAGAAACTTAAACTTGCACAGTGTACCTGCAAGTACGAGAAAGGCACAAAGAAGCATAGAAGGATGGAAGGACCAAGTTTAGTCACAAACACACACTTTTATTGCTTCAATAACATGCACAATGCATCATACATTCAGAAGAGGCAATAGTTGCCATTACAGTCTTGAAGAGGAGGCTTGAAAGTTCTCTCAACACACAAGAACAACTTGCAGAAGAGAGAGGATTCTTGAAAAGTATACACTCGCCTGAGATATCTAACTGTCCAACTTGTCTGAACTGTTGGAACTCTTTGAAATGAGCTTCCAACTTACATTTATAGTAGAATATGTGAGAAAGAAGAGGAAATGGTCATAATTACATTCCTAAAATGAAGGCCCATGATGTATTTATTACAATTAGTTGAACCACCTGAGAAGGTTCCATCATGGGTCATTAATTGCCTGATGACCTAGTCTTCTCAATTAATTAAAAGAATATTTAAATAATAATAATAAATATTATTATTAAAATATTTAAATAAAAAATATTAATTTAATTAACATAATGTTGGGACCCCCTCGTTGACCCATTTGACTTGAAGAGGAGGGGGGTCCATATGCATAGAGTTTGCACAAATCTCAACTCGGTGAGTTTCGAATCCTCTAACTCGGTGTTGCAATCAATTTTGAACACCACACTAACTCTTTCCTCACTTTGGAAATCAGATTCTTTTGCATGGAGTCCTTCGGTATTTTGGCAGTGCACTCTGCAATCTCGGCTCCAAACAACAATTATGCCACTATTGGGATCTTAGTATGGCATAGGTAGCTGTGAGCTACACAATATACTCATTTTTCCAGAAACTAAAAAGATCCTTTATGTTACAATTTGCAACACATAAAATAAGCCCTTCAAAAAATATATTAAACAACTGGGGCAACCAAGAGGACCTTGGAAAAATGTACATGTAACAACCATATGAATTCTTCCTTAGTTGTGGATCAAAGCTAATAGAAATAAGCTAGCTAAAATTAGCTAGAAACTACAGTATAATCGTCCATTTGTTAAAAACAAGTTTCTCTGAACTTGGTAAAGGAATACTTTTTGTTGTCTGATTGGACGTACATAATGGAAGGGTATAAATATTGCTTATTGCCCTCAGAGTTTCTCAAAGAGACCATTTACGAGTAACAAGGATGTAGCATGCAAAACGGCCAACCAGGTATTTTCAGAGCTGACCTTCACATTCAATTCATTTCTAGGAGGAAACATACTGAGCAATATGAATCGTTTCATTCTGCACCGTAATAAACCATCATCTCCTGATTTAGGGAAATTTTATGAAGCCTCGAATAGCGTGACTCCAATCCATCGTACACGACAGTGAATATTTGTTTCCTGCAGCTGCTATTCGATCTGAGTTCAGAATAAGGATAAGCCTACGAATTTGAGGATGCATTCGATACTAAACAGATAACAACACAATTGGATAACCTACTTACTGGAAGCGTTCAAAAGAAAGGCTTCTACTGTACTACAACATGCCTTCTGCCTGTGCATGGGATTTTGCCTCGCGACCACCGAATGCTCAGAGCCTGAATGGGAGTTGGGAGAAGTATGATGGTAAAGGTGAACTGATCAGGGCGGACATTTGTTTGTTGCTTCGTGAGGAAACCTGTGTCTTCTGTAAGCTGCAATTATGGTATTCCATGAGAAGGCGCTTCTTTCTTGTGAGCCTAAAACTGGATACTTTTTCAACATCGACCCATCTTCAACCATCTCACCATCATCCTACCTTATCACTTGGAGGATTACTCACCGCCCAATTTGCAACTGCCACTTTAACTCTCCTTGTGACTCGTACAACGTGCTCCGATCCTATTTACATGGCCCGTGCGGAAGTATCATGTTGGATAGCCATCGTAATATTTCCACGCTTGGAAGTTTGATCCGATTTCTCCCATTCACGGAAGTTTGATCATGGTTTACCAAACCAATGTTTCCACTTGGCGGTGCTTGCTCTGAGTTCCCCTATTCATACCTCAGCGCGGGATTAACAACTTGGCTTGCCATCATCAAATTTCTGACCTCAGCATACTAGCTCCAAATCCCCGCATAATGGCTTGGACACATTAATCCACGGGCCCTGGCCTCAGCTTCGCCACGTAAACTTGGCAAGTTTGTTCCTTATCTCCATAATTCCCACTAGCGCGCGGGATCCCCATGATTTTTTCCCTGCCGAGTTTTCCTTCATCAGATATGAGGATAACATCAAACTCTCGGTGTAAACATTTCAGCTGTAGCTTGTAAGGTGTGATAATTCCTACATAAGCCTTTATGCCTACCAACTTAGTGACTCGTTGAAGATGCTCATATAGTTGCAAAGCAAATTATGCTCCATGAATATTCTGATATGAAACAGCTCCACCTTTATGAGATCCACTTCCATGAGTTACATCGTAAAACAAGTAAGATCTCGATAGAGAATCTTTGTAATAAATTTCATCAAGTCTCCCGGTAATACTCTCACTATCACTTAATTGATTTTCATAAAAATATCTTGAAGGAAAATCCCAAATTTGAGGATGCATTCGATGCTGAACAGATAACAACATAGTTGGACAACCTACTTGTTGGAAGTGCTCAAAAGAACTCTTACTATACTACAACATGCCTGCTGCCTGTGCACTGAATACTCGGCTGAGGAAGGTCTGAACACCATTATAATTCACAGCTCTTTTTAAGATGTCGGTTTGACTCAATTTTACATTGGTATTCTATGGTGCTTATATTGTCTTCCTGGGTCGATAGAAGTCCTTCCATTATGTAATTACAAACCCAAGATTCAATGATGTTGAACCTCCCATATCTGCATAATTTAATATCATCTCGGTCAAACAAGATAATTCTCCCAAGTGGTTGGTTGAGCATTGTCTTAATGGATTAAACCTGGCATCATGTTGAATTTGACTCTCCCTGACTTGGCCTTCAGATCTTTTTGCATCGATCTCCACCGAGATCCTTGTACAGTTCCTTTCATTCGTCAATTTCGAACGAGCTATATTTTGCATTAACAAAACCATCGTCGAGCTCTTACAACTGAGAGTCTCTACCGAGATGATTTCTGAGATGACTATCAATTTGACACCGGATTCTCCATCAACTGGACCCCAAACTCTTCACTGAGTTGAGATAAAATAGGTGCCTTTCAATGCTAGGTGATCTCTCATATGCAATTTAAGAATTATTTTTAATTTTTTTATCTTCATAATAACCGGAGATGGGTTCCTGGGACTACTATTTTCATTTTGAATGTGATAGGACCCTGTTGTCCAATCTTGCCATGTGTGCAAAATTGGATAACATTTTTGGCGACCTCTCGGGAATGATTGCATGCTAAGCATGATTCCAGTAGCCTTAAGTCATCCATTGGGCATGGAGTCTGTGTTGGAATTCTGAAAGTAGTATGATTTTCTTTGACACATCCTGGAATTTCCTTGAGCATTGCTGATATCCTAGACCTCCCTAGAATGCTAAGCATGAAGTATACTGAATTTGTTGAATGCTTCAAACCCATGGAACACTGTAAAACTTTGAATGAAGTAGATTTTGAAACTCTTATGGAAATATTGAACCCTTCTTCTCCTTGACACCTTCCAATGGTGAAACAATGTGTAGAACAACACAACACAGCAACAAGGAAAGAAAAACAACAACACGCAACAATGTGCATAAGCACTTAGAGGAAAACACCTAATTTAACTGTACATGGAGTGGAACGCTTCTCAAAAACAAGCTTTGAGATGTATCCCATTCACATGAATGGGCAGTTCTTCTCCATTGAGCCTAGATAGACAAAATGAATTTGCCTCTTTGCAACTTGTGATGATATATGGCCCACTCCATAGAGCATCAAACTTGGCATGTTTGCCTAGTTTTGCCTTGTCTTCATCCCATTTCAGAACTAAATCTCCCTCTTGAAAATTCCTGTCTGACGCCTTCTTGTCAAAAGATTTCTTAACTTGAGCCTGATGCTGCTCCAAAGTTTTCATAGCCTTGTCTCGTACTTCCTCTAACTCCATGAGTTCAGAAAACATTATTGTCATAGGATCACTCTCTATAACTTCAAGTTGATGAGCTAACTCCAAAGAAGGTAACTCCAATGAGAACAGGAGTTTTGCCTCTCTTCCATATACCAAGATGAAAGGAGAATTTCCGATGGCCCTTTTAGGTGTGATCCGATCTTCCCATAAGGTGGTCTTAAGCTATGTATGCCAAGTCCTCTTGTTAGTCTCCTTTCTCATTAGTGGCTCAGTTTTGGGATTAATTGGTCTCTGTTTCTGACGAAATGGCTTAGCATTAGGATCCAGTTTGATGGTATGTTGTGCTAGACCTGGATCAAAACCACACAGATCTTTATAGCTCCATGCAAAGATGTCATGATACTCTTGACAAAGTTTGATGAAATCTTCTTTCTCTTCAGAAGTACACACTTTTCTGATCTTAAGAAATTTTTCATTTGATACTTCAACTTCCTCAAAATATTCTTCTCTGACCACCATGTTAGGGCTTTATCTTGTGGCTTGGTCATCTGAATTGAAAATGGATTCCAAAGTGACTAAACCTTTTGGTAACTTGTTGCTTTTCAATTGGATAATTTTCTCACCATATGACTCCTGCAACTTATCTTGATTCTTTGTAGCAAACTCCACCTCTTCTTGTAGGAAGAGGACAATTTGTTTGTCACTATCAAACACTTGCCAACTACTCACATTATCAGGGACTGCTGGTCGAACCACCATTTTAACAAATTGCTGCCCTTCTTTCATGATATCAACTGGTATGTTGTATTGTGAACCAATTGTAGCAAGCCTATCTGCATCTTGATTTTGATCTCTAGGGATTGCATGGATTCCAAAAGCTTCGAAATCTTCAATCAGGTCCTAGACTCGGTTCTTGTATGATCTTAAAAGATCATTTTTGGATGCACTACGTGCCGAAACTTGATGAACAACTAACTCACTATCTCCAAAAATAGTCAGGGCCTTGATTCCCTTCCTTTGGGCTAGCTGAATTCCTTGCACAAGAGCCTCGTATTCAGCAACATTGTTAGTGCAACTGAACTGCAACCAGAAAGATGAGAAGTACTTATCTCCCTCTGGAGAAATTAACATAACACCAGCACCGGATCCATTCTTACTTCTTGAGCCATCGAAGAACAATTGCCATAGTCCTTTAGAATCACTTGGTGTTTTGACAAGTTGTGGTATGATCGTATCTTCTTCATGGATACAGTAAGTACCTAATCCTGTTTCTTCCAAGACCAGCAAACCAGCTTCTTCTTCTACCAATACATCAGCGTAGGGATCGTACTGATGATCTCTACTTACTTCATCTAGTAAAGTATCAGGGACTTCTTCAACAAGGGTGGTTGGTTCATGATCGGCATCTTCCTCTTCGGGATCACCGATGGTGTAATTTCCATTTATGGGACTAGCAGTGTAGGGTTCTACATGATTATGGTAGATTGGTTCTGCCCTTATAGTTACTTTGGTTCTGTATCGAGTCCTGAGAATCATATGCGACCAATCGGCTGATAGGTAACCACCCATCTTGGCAGTGAAATCCCGTGATAGGCAGATGGCAAAGAGGGGAGGGAGATCGATGACCGATATGTCTTGGGTGAATGACAAACTTGGGCATGCATGAATGGTAAGTTGAAGTCCTTTGATAACCCCAACAGTCTTAATAGCTGTGCCATCCAGCTAAACAACCCCTCTTGTAACTGGCGCATATTGTATGCCTAGTACATCTGTAATTTGTTTCGGCATGACAGAGCTACTGGCACCAGAATCGATCATGCAATTATGTACTAGGTGGTCGCCAATGATCAGGGAAATGTAGAATGGTGGTGGTTTGTTTGCCGTAGGAATGATTTTCCCTTCCAGTTGACACAAACTTGTAGCAGTTTTCACTCCATGGCTTGGTGATCCATTGGTCGTAGCAAAATTGTTCAAAGCTTCTTGCAATAGGTTTCTTTGAGAAGGGATCGAGAGCACGCATCCCACATGGTAACGCTCAGATTGGTTTTCTTCATTTGTTCTACTATGCTGAAGGGAATTGCTCCAAATTTGATGACACTTTTTTGGGCATTGGGGTCCTCCTTTGGAAAATGTTTGTTGGGTACCGTGATGCCTGGAGAACCATCCTTCCCTACGGCGTGGCTAGCTGGTGTTTCTGGTGATTTCTTTCCCGCATTTTTATCAACTGCCATTTGTAACCCAGGTTGAGAAGTGGACGCTAGATCAGCTTCAAGAGGTTGAGGCTCCATTGCTCTCTTTTTGGAACGAGTGTTTGCTGCCACTGATGAAGAATCTATATTCAATCCGTAAAAATCTTCTGCTTGCCAGTTTAGCAAAGTAGATTCTTCAGGTGCCTGTGGTTGATCTGCTTCTTCTTGCGTAGATGAATTGTTTGTTAACTATGAAGGGGCAGATACACTTTGAACCATAAGGGCTTGGCTAAGAACCCCATTGGGACAAAGATTTTGATTGTGAGGTTGAGAGCAAGGATAACACCATTCGTAGTCTTGAACTAGATTATTTTGAACAGGTACTATAGCTCTAGATGAGCTAGCTGCAAGAGGGTTCTGAAAGTTCAAGGGCCTGACATTTGCAACTTGACTTGTAGTTTGATTTTGAGGCTGATTGTTCCCTTGAAAAGGAGAACGGTTAGCTTGATACTGCTGATTTTGTGGCTGATACGGACGATTGTATTGAAATTGTTGCCTTTTGAGTGCAACGAGCTCATTTCCAAAATTTTGCAGTAGTGACTTGACTTCAAATAGGTCATTTGAAGAGGCAGGGGAAGATTGAGATGGTTGCTTGGAGTCTACTGGAATAGGAGCAATGATAGGCTGATGATTCGTAAGATCTGGAGAAAAGGGCATTGGTGGTCGTGGAGCTATCTTTCCAGCCTGAATCAAAGAATTCTCTGCACTTATGGCAACTTCGTAAGCATTAGGAAGTGTAGTCCCTCCCATGGACTGGATCATAACTGCTACATCACTATTCAAGGCTCGCAAATAGTACAAGAATGCATTATGTGTAGAAGGCTTTACGAGCGCCGGAATCCTATTCCAAGTCCTATGGAATCGGAAGTTGAAATCACTCATGTATTCTTGGGAAGCTCTCTTTATGGTAGTAAGTTGTTCCAAAAGTGATAGGTGATCACTTTTGTCTTCGAATTGTTTACATATCTTTTCTCCCAACTCGTCACAAGTGGTTATAGTGCCAACACCTAACCCGCGAAACCATTGAAGTGCTTTTCCCTTGAAAGAGGTAGCAAGAAGTCTAACTGCAACGTTGTCTTCTGTGATATTATGTACTGCACAGATGCTGGCTACATCAAAGATATGCTCCACTGGAGTAACGTGAGTTTCCCCTATGTAGAAGGGTAAACTTTTGAGTGCCGCAATAGGTATTGGGTCACGTTGAGCCAACATAAGAGGACTGCTTGCATTAAAGGGGGAAAAACTTGGTTCCTCGCCATAGCAATGAAAAGGTTGATTGTTCCTTGGGTGGAGGAAACCTTCCGTAAGGAGGAGTTGAATGACCCCTACTAGGTAAATCTACAACTGGGGATGTGGAAATGCCTCTTCTTCTTCTCTTTGGAGGAGACAAGGAAAGTTCGATATGCTGATAATTTCCTTTCTTTGAAGAAGCTCTTGTCTGAATTATTCGCATAAGTTACTGCACTGAGATTTGGAATCCAGAGATATAGAGTCGCCAGGTACTTTGACTTGTGTAAGTGAGAAGAGAAGTACCAACTCTCGGTCCCACCGGGCGTGCCAAAAACTGTTGTCGCCAAATCACTGCACCCTCCGAATGGCCAGGATGTGAATAGGACGTTCGGTGTGATTGGGACACATGGGATCACCTCTCAAGCTGTGGGACTTGGGCTCGAGGTGAACCTCCGGAGAAGGCAGGCTTCCTCTTCCTAAACTAAGTGTTGTACTACTCCTAGTGTAACAAAAATGATTATCTAATCCTATGCTAACATTTTCATGGGGTTTTAGGGAAAGAGATTTGTAGAAATGAAACTATACTAGGGATGGTGATGCACCAAATAAAGGGTGTTTCTAGACTCAGGAAGGGTTAATTTGAAGAGGGTGTGTGCACCACAGGTCAACTTCACCTACTGCAACTTAGAGAGGGTACATGATACCACAAACTAAGAGACACGCGTTCCCTTTGTTAAACTTTATCAGACCGAGAAATATACCAGTTTCCCAGTGAAGAAGGATGAACTCAAGAAGGGTGAATAGACACCACAACTCAACTACATGTAATACTCCATAACTCGATAAGCACAGAACTCCAAGAAGCTGCAATAGAAACTTAAACTTGCACAGTGTACCTACAAGTACAAGAAAGGCACAAAGAAGCATAGAAGGATGAAAGGAATGAGATTAGTCACAAAACACACACTTTTATTACTTCAATAACATGCACAATGCATCATACATTCAGAAGAGGCAATAGTTGCCATTATAGTCTTGAAGAGGAGGCTTGAAAGTTCTCTCAACACACAAGAACAACTTGCAGAAGAGAGAGGATTCTTGAAAAGTATACACTCGCCTGAGATATCTAACTGTCCAACTTGTCTGAACTGTTGGAACCCTTTGAAATGAGCTTCCAACTTACATTTATAGAAGAATATGTGAGAAAGAAGAGGAAATGGTCATAATTACATTCCTAAATTGAAGGCCCATGATGTATTTATTACAGTTAGTTGAACCACCTGAGAAGGTTCCATCATGGGTCATTAATTTCCTGATGACCTAGTCTTCTCAATTAATTAAAAGAATATTTAAATAAAATATTTAAATAATAATAATAAATATTATTATAAAAATATTTGAATAAAAATATTAATTTAATTAACATAATGTGGAGACCCCCCGTTGACCCATTTGACTTGAAGAGGAGGGGGGTCCATGTGGATAGAGTCTGCACAAATCTCAACTCGATGAGTTTTGAATCCTCTAACTCGGTGTTGCAATCAATTTTGAACCCCACACTAACTCTTTCCTCGCTTTGGCAATCAGATTCTTTTGCATTGAGTCCTTCGGTATTTTGGCAGTGCACTCTGCAATCTCAGCTCCAATCAACAATTATGCCACTATTGGGATCTTAGTATGGCATAGGTAGCTGTGAGCTACACAATATACTCATTTTTCCAGAAACTAAAAAGATCCTTTATGTTACAATTTGCAACACATAAAATAAGCCCTTCAAAAAATATATTGAACAACTGGGGCAACCAAGAGGACCTTGGAAAAATGTATAGGTAACAACCATATGAATTCTTCCTTAGTCGTGGATCAAAGCTAATAGAAATAAGCTAGATAAAATTAGCTTGAAACTACAGTATAATCATCCATTTGTAAAAAACACAGTTTCTCTGAACCTGGTAAAGGAATACTTTTTATTGTTTGATTGGACGTACATAATGGAAGGGTATAAATATTGCTTATTGCCCTCAGAGTTTCTCAAAGAGACCATTTACAAGTAACAAGGATGTAGCATGCAAAACGGCCAACCAGGTATTTCAGAGTTGACCTTCACATTCAATTCATTTCTAGGAGAAAACATGCTGAGCAATATGAATCGTTTCATTATGCACCGCAATAAACCTTCACCTCCTGATTCAGGAAAATTTTATGAAGCCTTGAATAGCGTGACTCCAATCCATCATACACGGCAGTGAATATTTGTTTCCTGCAACTGCTATTCGATCTGAGTTCAGAATAAGGATAAGCCTACGAATTTGAGGATGCATTCGATACTGAACAGATAACAACACAGTTGGACAACCTGCTTCCTGGAAGCGTTCAAAAGAAAGGCTTCTACTGTACTGAAACATGCCTGCTGCCTGTGCATGGGATTTTGCCTCGTGACCACCGAATGCTCAGAGCCCGAACGGGAGTTGGGAGAAGTATGCTGGAAAAGGTGAACTGATCAGGTCGGACATCTGTTTGTTGCTTCGTGAGGAAACCTATGTCTTCTGTAAGCTGCAATTACGGTATTCCATGAGAAGGCGTTTCTTTCTTGTGAGCCTGAAACTGGATACTTTTTCAACGTCGACCCATCTTCAACCATCTCGCCATCATCCTCCCTTATCGCTTGGAGGATTACTCACCACCCAATTTGTAACTGCCACTTTAACTCTCCTTGTGACTCGCACAACGTGCTCCGATCTTGTTTACACGGCCCGTGCGGAGTATCATGTTGGATAGCCATCGTAATATTTCCACGCTTAGTAGTTTGATCCGATTTCTCCCATTCACGGAAGTTTGATCATGGTTTACCAAACCAATATTTCCACTTGGCGGTGCTTTCCCTGAGTTCCCCTATTCATACCTCAGCGCGCAGGATTAACAGCTTGGCCTGCCATCATCAAATTTCTGACCTCAGTCATACTAGCTCCAAATCCCCGCGTAACGGCTTGGACACATTAATCCATGAGCCTCAGCCTCAGCTTCACCGCGTAAACTTGGTAAGTTCATTCCTTATCTCCATAATTCCCACCAGCGTGCGGGATCCCCATGATTTTTTTCTCTTGCCAAGTTCTCCTTCGTCAGATTTGAGGATAACATCAAACTCTCGGTGTAAACATTTCAGCTGTAGCTTGTAAGGTGTGATAATTCCAACAAAATACTTTATTCCTTCCAACTAAGTGACTCATTAAAGATGCTCATATAATTGCAAAGAAAACTGTGCCTCATGAATATTTTGATATGAAACAGTTCCACCTCTATGAGATTCTCCTCTATGAGTTACATCGTAAAAATAGTAAGGTCTCGATAGAGAATATTTGTAATAAATTTCCTCAGGTCTCCTGGTAACACTCTCACTGTCACTTTATCGATTTTCATAAAAAATAATATTGAAGGAAAATCCCGAATTTGAAGATGCATTCGATGTTGAACATATAAAAACATAGTTAGACAACCTACTTGTTGGAAGTGCTCAAAAGAACTCTTACTATACTACAACATGCCTGCTGCCTGTGCACCGAATACTTGACCAAGGAAGCTCTGAACACCCTTATAATTCACAGCTCTTTTTAAGATGTTGTTTTGACTCAATTTTACATTGGTATTCGATGGTGCTTATACTATCTTCCTAGGTCGATAGAAGTCCTTCCATTACATAATTACAAACTCAAGATTCAATGATGTTGAACCTCCCATATCTGCATAATTTCACATCATCTCGGTCAAACAAGATAATTCTCCCAAGTAGTTAGTTGAGCACTGTTTTAATGGATTATACCTAGCATGATGTTGAATTCGACTCTCCCTGACTTGGCCTTCAGATATTTTTGCATCGATCTCCACCAAGATCCTTGTACAGTTCCTTTCATTCATCAATTTTCAACGAGCTATACTTTGCTTTAATAAGACCATCGTCAAGTTCTTACAACTGAGAGTCTCTACCGAGATGATTTCTGAGATGAATGTCAATTTGACACCGGATTCTCTATCAACTCGACCCCGAACTCTTCACTGAGTTGAGATAAACTGGGTGCCTTTTGATGTTAGGTGATTTCTCATATGTAATTTAAGAATTATTTTTAATTTTTGTATCTTGATAATAACTGGAGATGGGTTCCCGGGACTACTATTTTCATTTTGAACGTGATAGGACCCTGTTGTCCAATCTTTCCATGTGTGCAAAATTGGATAACAGGAGAATCACAGCAGTACTAATAAGTTAACATGCACATTAAATTTAAGCAGAAAGGACTGAAACTTGCAGCAGGGTAAGGTGGTTGATCAGGGAATTTGCATTCACAAGATTAATATAACATACACGAGACTGCAAAGTAACTTGGAAAGGTAGAAAACACTTCACACTTAGAGGGGAAAAAATGGCAAAATCTGCTTCAGTACTCATATATTCAAAAGTCCTCTAGTTCCTCCTTTTGTGCTTTGCAAAGGCACACAATATATAGCAAAATAAATTTTCCCACCCTTCCTAAAAATAGACTAAGGATGTACTTGCCCATGCATCCTAATTTTATCCTTTATTTAATAATAAATAAAAGGATAAAATAATACAAACTAGTACAAGAGGCATTAATAGCCTTTGATTACATCTCAGTCAATTGAAGTTGACTGTTCTATTTTTAAGAAAGAGAAGGGTGAATAATTTACTAAAAATAAGGTTTCTTACAAGGCAAGTCTCTCTCCATGGCATACAACTCTGTCTTCTTCTCCATTTTGTCTTGTTGTGAAGGCATGCAAAAAATAAACTTCCTGTATGTGAGAAAAATAATTACAAATATTTGCAATAATACTCATCCTTATATTAATCTGGCTAGGACTGTCGACACTAAAATTTTCCTCCATAATTTCTATTTCATTAATGTATGTATTAGGAATAGGATGTTGTTAAGTGTAATTAGTAGTAGCTTCTGATAGAAGATAACGACGCTACCGGTACGACGCTGCCAATAATGTATAGTACGGTAATAGTCAAAAGTACAATAGGAATGTTGTGGTAAAAAGTAAATATTTGTCGTAAGTGGTCCGGTAATGTTAAAATGTCAAAGTTGGGATAAGTAGAGAAGTAGGGGTCTACATGATTAGGAATTAGAAATATTATATTAGTAATAAGGACAAGGAGTGAGGTCATAAATATTTTGTGTATTTTATTTGTAAAAAGTATAAAAATGTGGAACCCATGTGAAATGATAAGGTTTATCTTATCTTAAAAGATAAGCTTACATGTACAGATAAGAGTTAAGGTATGGAATATGATTCTTCAGAGTGGATTTCTTATCCTATCTTAGAGATAAGATGGATAAGCCTGGAAGTTCTATAAATAAAGAGGCCACCCCCCTCATTTAGGATAGAAGGAAGTAGTGAGAAATATTGTATGAGTAAGTGTGTAAAGGAAGCCATCATCTTGAAGGTGTGTTAAAGAAGCCATTAAGAGGTGTAATTGTGAAGTTTCTCCCATAGTTATTGTTGGAAGGCAAGTGAAGTCAGTAACACTTGAAGTACCTCATGGGTGAGATTGTAACAATTTCATGTTAATATTATAATTTACACTGATATTTCAGATTTATCATCATTCCTTCTTATCATAGTCTATGGTATTCTTGTGTTATGTTTGTTGTGTTTCCAGATTACATCCACCAAACTAAAAGCTGTGCATTAGTAAATAATCATAGCACGAGGAGTTCCTGGTGAAGATTATCATAGTGCCAGACTGGTGTTGATAGGACCACTCTTTTCTGTGATGCTGACACTCATTGTGTTTGTTAGTGATTACATGGATAACATTATGCAAGTTTACTTCAACCTCCTTGGTGTGGGGACCACCTTCACATTACCAGGTTTGGCCACCTTGTGGACTTTAGCATATATAAAAGGGGCAAACCATCTTGATTGATAAACATGCTATATATATCCACCACCTTTTGTTTAATTATACATATGTATATATGTGTCGGTATTTACATAGTTGGTAGCATGTAGCTTGGATTTCACTTTTTAGGTGATCATTGTGACATGTACATTCGGATTCGACTTTGTATTATTTGGAAATGATTATGGTTTTGGACTTTTAACAGTCAAATGCAATGATATTGTTTGTGGACATGTGGGCTGGCCCCTTCCCACGATGACTCAACCCTTAGCAAACTTGGTCGGTGGTAATCTGACCTGAGTTGGGTTAGCTTTGATATTTGGAAAGGAACCTGGGCCTTTGATCTGTGTACTTCTGTTTCGACATCGTTGATCTTTTTACCTGCGGTTAGGGTTTTTGACTTGGATTTGAATGCGGTTGGTGGTGGCTAACTGTGGTTATTCATTTTGATCTCTGTGTATGGCTTTTGACCTTTGATCTGTGTACTTGTTGAAGCTTGATTGTGGATGCTTGATCATTGGTTAGGGTTTGTTAACTCCACTCTCGAGCTAGCTGTAGAAGTAAAATTTGAGCATGATGATCATTTTCATTTCATTTTTAGCTCGCGGGCGAAGCCCTGGAAAATTTTTTACAGACCGCCATTGTTTTGATCTCGAGCTCGGATTCGATCTTCTGAACTCGGTTCATTCGTTCTTCTTTTGGTCTGCTCAGCATGATTTAATGGCCGAAATCTCTGTATTTGTGTATTTATGAGGTCTGGAAGTTGAAATGAGCTCAAGTATTGGCATATGATCTCTCTAAATTCATTGTTGAGGTAGCTACCAAGGTTGTTCCATTTGAACTATGTAAATATAGCTTTGTTAAGCCTTATACACATATTTTCATCTTCTGTCCTGGAATATTTTCCTGAGCAATATTTTTTTGATCTCTTAGTTCAGCCTTTACTTTGAACTCGGTTTTGGTTGCTCATTTGGTTCTGCATTTTTGCGTGCTTTGGAGTTCTTTGAAGACTCTGCATGTCTTGAATTTTCCCTGTAAGTTCCATTTTAGAATTCAAATACCATTTCATTTGAGCTATACTTCCGTATTTTTCTTCGTGGTGAGCCTTTGAGCTCGATTTGTTACCTAAAACTTGTCAATATCCAGTTCTGAGCATGAAGTTTGTTTCTCTACTTAGAATGATGACTTCTATTGTTAAACTTGTAGATATGCATATTCTAAGAAATGGGTATTTGAAAAGGAACTTGAATAACTGAAACACAATTTTTTTAGGAATTTATGTTTGCTTCTTTCTACTGGTTGGCCGTTATTGTGAATGTTTTGAGCTTGGGTTTTCTTAATACATTCGGATTTCTAAAATTTTTGAGCCTATAGTCTAAGGAGTTCTACCATGCGGGCTTGATCTCTTCCATACATGATTTTTACCTCATCTGCGGACACTTTGATATTGGAGGCATAATGGTAGTATATCTCCTTCGAGCATCCCTGTGTAACTTCAGGATCTCAAGCTTGAAAACTAATTTTGTGACTCGTTTGATTTAAAACTTTTGAGGATTTGAGAAGTTTTGTTTCAAACGGTGAGCTGTTAATGTTTCTTTGACTTCTTGATACCTATTGATGGGTTTTTCTGATACACTCTAGATCTATACTTTCTGTCTGATTTCGTTGATTTGGTATATGCAAAATCCCTTGTATTTGACATTCTAGTATTGTTATTCCTCACCCTAGAGTTCTTCTTCTATCTATATTTGATTTCTTTGACTGGAACTTGCTCATTGCAAAAGAAACTATATATCTCTTCTTTCAGTTCATTTTTGAAATGCCTATTTGTAACCTGTAGTTGCACTTATACTCTTTGATACCTGCAGTAATTTTTAGCAATTCTTGATCTGTTTTGATATCACTATTTGGCACAAGCCTTGATTCAGATACTTTACTCTGTTACTTTCACTGCATTTCTTTAATTTCAGTTTGATATAAATGCTAGAAAAGTTGTAAATGTTGATTTTATAGGGCGAAGCCCTACCAATTTTTTTCCAGAATTATCTCTCTTTAAAAACATTTTCAAACTAGACATGTTCCTTGCTTGCAAGTATCCCCTCTATTCTAAGAAGTTGAGCTCATGAAGACCTATAGCTTAATCTGGTCTTTGCTTGTATAGCTACTATATGATGATATTTTATGCAGATTGTATATTCTATAGCTCACTTTAAACTGTTGTTATGAAACATATTTTGTTCACCTGTAATGGCTTCTGGTTTTGTTGTAGATGAGTACAACCTTGCTTGAATGGATATATTTCATTGATATTTTTAGTGATACTATTCTCTCATATCTGATTTATTCTGAAAACTATAACCTTAGAAAAATTGAAATTTGTGAGTTTATCTTGTCCAATTTCAATTTATTTCAGCTGTTTAAGCTAGAAAGAATTCTTTTCTGCAATTATATACTACTTTTCCTTTCATTACAACTTTGATATGTATGCTGAAAAATCTAAAATGTTGATCTTACATGGCGAAGCCCTGTCAAATTTTTTCCAGAATCCTCTCTCTCATCCTATTTCAACTCTAATCCTTTTGCTTTTAGCCTTAGATTTTTGAAATTTGATTATGTTTGTTCTTTACAAATTGAAAAGTATGCTTCTACCTTCCATTCTCTCTTTTGAGCTCTAACTTCTTCCATTTGCAGAATGTTTGATAAACTTTGAGTTGCACTCTTCCTTCTTCTTAGCATGTACTTATGACTTATTTATTTCTTTCTTTGGTTACAACCTATACCTGCACACTTAGGGAAACATTTAGGAAATATTTAGGCCTTTTGGCCTCTCTTATGTCCATGTTTTCTTCTTCTCTTTTCACTTTCTTCTTTCTGAGTTATTAAAGCATGCATGCAGTTTTCCCTTTAAGTAGAATACATCTCCTGCTTAGGAGAAGATTCATATGCACGAAGTAGGATAGTATAGGAATATGGTTTGATCCTTGAGCTCGTGACTGATGATTGATTTGCTTTTCTTTTCAGGTACCATGACTTGAGGATGAAGGAGCTGGCATGGAGATGCTCTACACAAAAAATAATTTAGAAGGCAATGATGGGTTCACCCTCATACTCCTCTACTTTCTCCTTCATGCATGTGTATCTTTCTTTTCAGCAGTTGTACTTTACTTTCTGGTTACATCCCATGGCTTGTATGGGAAACATTCGACTCTCCTTGTGAATAAAAAATTGAATTCTATAAATGAGTTGTATATCTCTTTCTGCATTTCTACTTTATGTATGGATTGTATAATGGACTAAGCAACTCATTAACATTGTTGAATGTATTAATCGTAAAGGAAAGAACATTGAGTAGAACTTGTAACATTCATTAACGAACTCTGATTTTCTAAGATCTACACTTATGTATGTTGTTCCAAAACCTTACACTTCACCTATTATGCAATTGGACATTCTCATCAAGACAACATAATTGTCATTTGGGGCTTGTGTTCTTTTGCTGAGGATAGTCATGAAATTGTAGACTATGTGATCTGTTACGTTTTTTAACAGCACACATAGCTGCAGATTTCATGTAGTATTTTAAATAAATCAACAGTAACGACATAATCTGATATGATCTCCCCTAGCTTAGGTATGCTTCACCTATTCTATCCATCGTAACAAAGTTTTGAGTTGCTCATTTTTGTAGAAGTGCAAAAATTGTCAACACTTCCTCCATTGAAAAGTGGTTTGGTTCAACTATGACCAGTTACAATTTGGAGGGCGACGGTAGCGTGTAGAAGATAATACCAATTTTTCACGAGTTTATGCATTTCTCTTCCAAATGGGTTTTATATGGGTAGAAGATCTGAAAACATGCGTTTGTTAGCAGACTGTATTTCAAAGTAGATTGAAACTAGAGCATGTATTCCATATTTTTCTTTAATGGTTGTTGATGACCATGTCTATCGCGTATGGATGTCTCGCTCTGTTTAGTGGTCTATTAGACATGTATTTCTGATATATTGTGAAATATTAATCAACTAATTAAATCTTGTTTTGTGAATTGTTGGATTTGTAAATGAGGACACCCCTCCCTCCTAATAAAACATTTATAAATGAAACTTAGTGCTCTAGGTAGCCACAACAATAACAAGTGAATACACAATAGCCACATTCACTCTCTCAAGCAAGTTTTTTATTGTTGTCTCTTTACCTCTTTTACTTTTGAAGATTTACCCACTTTTACGAAAGTAAAATTTAAACTTTCTTGGTTGTGAAGGCATGTTTTGATGCCCTTAAACATTGCATCGATGGACCCACTGTATAATCTCTTTAATCACTCATACACAATTGGAATTCTGGTAATTTTTTAGAACCAACTTATTTTTTATACCAATACCTATAAAATCTACTAAAGGCATACACCTAAAAATGAGGGGATTTGAGCAGCTAAACACAACACCTAGAAAGGTCATTTTCCTAATTTTAGCTTTCATGTTTTCCTTTCTACTTTGCTTTCATATAATACATGTTTCATTTTACATACGTGTTTTCTTAAAGTCACTTGCAAGATTTGTGATGTCAAAAAAATCCTACGTTACCGATTATACATATTTGTGGTTTAAAAAATCTTTGAGTTTTATCTCCAGAAATATCACGATTACATGAGTCTTAGCTCTTTTTAAACATATAAATATATTATTGAGGGATATTTCATTTTTCAAATGATTATTGGTTGGTCATTTCAACAGTTCTCTTAGATTTTTGTACCTAAAAAGGGTGTCTTTTTTTATCATGTTACTCCAGTAAAATCTTCCTTGTCACTTTTAAAATTGTTTTTGTCTACAATAACATTTCTAAATAAAGTTACAAGTCTGGGTATTTAGTGTTACTATATTACACTACATGGTTAGTTCTATTTATCATGATAAACTTTATATATATATATATATATATATATATATATATATATATATATATATATATATATATATAATTGTATTACTGATCAAATTTGAAAGCTTTCCTATATTTTATTTTGAAGGGCTGCGTTAATCTTGACCCTTCATAAGTGACAGGTTAAATAATATGTTTCCCTTTAATTGAAGAAATAAAATCTTAATTTTTTATTATTGGTAAATGGTTTTTTGGGAGGCACCATACCCAAACAAAAAAAAAGTTTCAAAAACTAGATTTACAAAGAAATATTAGAACAAAAGCAGTAACATCCATCCAATAGGAAGCATGAAAATAACAATCATGCTGCAACACAATAGCTTTGAAACCACATGAAACCATCAAATATTGAAAACAAAAGAGAAATAGATATTTTCAAAGTTCCTTGTTCAGACCGTTGGTAGGTTTTAGTTTGTCATGTCCTTTCTTTCTCATGTCCATGACCGTCCACTCCTCGCTATCTTCTTCAACAAAGGCTAGAAGAACAACTTCAAGAGTCTTAATAGGGATGTGACCCTTAAGTATTGACGCACAATCCATCATAGATTCAAAAATTACCCCTTGATTAGAGAAATATTGTGATATCCCAGCAAATTCGAGAGGATTAGAGAACAAATGGATGGTTTTAAAGACTTTATTTTGCCTCCTCTAAAAATGTTGATTTTTCATTCGAGACCGCTAGGTTAGTCTGCACAAATTTCTCTTCCCTAAGAATCACATATTCTTTTGGAATAATATGATTTTTCCTTCACGTAAGGACTTGAATTATATTTCCAATGGTATCTTGTTTTCCTCTTGAATCATCTCGGAGCTCCGGGAATCTTCTGTTGAAGGTTAGGTGAATTTTTACACTACAAGCTCCTCGAGTCTTCAAGACACACTTTCTTTGTTCTGATCCCAAACCTATCAAAAATTACAAAAATTCCCTAAACTTATACCATTGCACTTTATTCTCTTTAAAAATAGCCTCATATGACTTTGGCCCTCTTGATGAGCTCTGGAGAATGAAAACCTAGTTCAGAAAGGCTAGGGAAGCCTTTCTAGGGTTAGCACAAATTTCCACTATTGACGACATTTCAATGAAGGAAATGGGTGACCTCATGACCATATTTAAAATACTTGGGGATATTTTTTATCACAATATGAGGTCCCTCAGTGATGGGAAGGGTATGACACAGAAGGTAGGTTGACCCGGAGGTTGACTCGAGAGGGGCTTTGGTCAATTTTTTTTACACTAGGGGATAGTTGTCATGTTTCAACATTGAATTGTTTTCTTGAAAAATATCATGAAAACAATAGGCTAGGATTATTTTTGGTGCCCAAAAATCCTGGTGCTTTTAGGAAACATCTGTTCGAAATTGTCCCTTAAACACCCTCAAAGAAAAATAAGCTATAAATTTGAAGGGTTATTTATCGGTCTCTGTAGAACCTTGAAAGGTTTTGTCTATACGTAAACCTCCATGTTGAGAACCTCTACAAAATATTTTCCCCAGTTCAATTCAGTTTTCTTGTTGTCCCATTGTTTGCAATGGTGTAAAATACTTCTTTTTGAGTCAATGTAGGTCTTCTCAATCCTATATTTTGCAAACAGAATCTTGTGGCACCAAACAGACTGTGCCCACACATTGGGGTGGGTTGGTAAACACAAAGAGAGTCTTCATTTTAGTTCCTAATGATCCTAGTGCTTCCTACCAACATCATTTGGGCATATTCCCTTAAGATCCATGAGAGAAAAACATGTTATAAATTTGACGAGTTATTTATCGGTCTCTGTGGCACCTTGAAAGGTCTCATTTAAACCTACACCTTCATGTTTAGATCATCTATGAAGGTCTATCTCAGTTTTCCCCAATTCAATTTGATTCTCGCTATCCAATTTTTACAATGGTGCCAAATACTTTAGTTTGAGTCATTAAATATCAAATTTCAAGCATAATGTTTACATTTCTAAAATTGATAGCGTAAATGGTACTATGTACATTACGTTTCAATGGAATGCAGTCCCCATTTTATTTTTGAATGTAAGAAATGATGAATTCATCAATTTACCAGAATGTGCAAGTACATCTCTCAACCCTATCCGACTGATAATGTTTTGCTTAAAAGATTATATAATGTTTTTAAAGGCTAGATATGATCATTGTAGGTGTAAATAGGATCTAAAAACTGTTATCCAAATAATCCCCTTGCTTATTTTGGCTACCTTTCCTTCATTCTTTCCTTCTTTTTGCCTTAGTTGAATTTTTTCACTTTTCAGGGACTCAAAGTTTCTAGGTAGGGCTTCATCAGATAGATAATTTTCTCACCTTTCCAGAAAGGTAAAATTTTCCTCCTAACTCCTTGTATTTTGCAAGTTATGGCTCAGTAGAGTTTTTAGGGGAAATTTTCCCTGCGGAGGCCCGCAACCAATAGGATGATGACACGTGTCATGGCAGAGCAGCGGGCGTCAGGGGAAGTTAGAGTTTTTATGCTTTGGTCGATTGGTGCAAGTGGAAGATTTTGGCCTGAAAGCCCGCAAGGAGATGAGAAGGTGCCATGTGGCAGGTGAGAGGTCAGAGTGGCCGGATAACTTTTGGTTATTCGTGAAGGGATCAAAGGCGTTAAAGGGGAAAATCCAAGTGAAAGCCCGCCAAGAAATAAAATGCTGCCACGTGTCCTGTCGGAGGCGGGGGTCAGAGAGGTGGAGGGATCTTGGAATTTTCTCCAAAGTGGTCAACGACACAAAGGTAAAAAATGAAGCGAAAGCTCGCTGAGCAGCCAGGTGGTGACATGTGTCCCGAAGCGGCGAGGGCATGGAGTAATTTTAGAAAATTTTCCAAATTCAAAAAAGGGGTAAAATGACTGTTTGAGCCTACAGAGCAACCAAAGCGTGCCACGTGTCAGCGAAGGTCGAGCCGGCGGAGCTTTTTGAGGATTTTTTCCCAAAATTGAAAAAAGTGGGAAAAAATTCAAATTTCGGCCCGTGAACCCATTTTTGCCCTAATTTTGCCAGTTTTTCCCTAAATCTTCAGAGGGCCATATCTTTCGAACTAGAGCTCAGTTTTTCTCGATTTTGGTGTCATTGGAAATATATTGAAATTATCTACACAATAGTCTATTCAATTTTGATTTTTGGCAGAGTTTGGTGGGAGAAAAATGAAGAAATGCCTCTGGTATGGGAAAAAAACACAGGAACACTCCTACCCACCAAAATTAATGGAGTTTGACTTCTCTTCTTGCTCTGCAAAGAAAAATACATGGGTATTTGAGTTTTTTTATCGAGCCCATCAATTTATAATAAAATTTAATATTCTTGTCAGTGGTTGAATGTGGATGTTGGAAATCTTACATTCTCCCGCTTGATTTTCTTTGTTTTATATGCTATAGGGGTCGTTTTTCAAAGGGTTGAACATTTGTTTCTTGTATACTCCCCTCTTCCCCTTGGCATGTGAATTTAAGGAGTTTCAAACCTTCCATGGAACCTATGACACATTTTTTCCTTTCTGCCAGTGTAATGCATTGTATCAGATTTGGGAAATGGTAATGCATGTTTTGTGAATGATCCCCCAATCCTCTCATGCGTTTATTATTGTTTTATGGTCTTTCATTGCATTCTGGAAATCTTTGCATGCTTGGTGTTACATTTCTATTATTTGTGTTTATTTGTAAGATAGATGTTCATCACTCCTTTGGTGTATCACCATTTTTACTTAGTTTTATTTCCTTTTTTTGCATCCTTTATCTCTATCTCCTTGGAATTTAGAGTAGGAATTAGTATTAAACCTATGCAAATTCATTTATACACCTAAACAGAGGAGTAAGAACCAGCTTCAATCTGGAGAATTTTCTCACCTTGCAAAGTCCCACACCTTGGAGAAAACGTAATGTCGTGCAATCACACTAAATGACCCAATTATAAACTTCATATCTGAAGGTCATTTAGGGGGTGCTATAGATTTACACTAGCAGTTTTGGCACACCTGGTGGGACCTTAGAGGTCTTCATATTCATCACAAAAAAGTTGATGTGCATTTGTTTATAATTGTATTATATATACAACAAAGTATATATAATTGTATTACTGATCAAATTTGAAAGCTTTCCTATATTTTATTTTGAAGGGCTGCGTTAATCTTGACCCTTCATAAGTGACAGGTTAAATAATATGTTTCCCTTTAATTGAAGAAATAAAATCTTAATTTTTTATTATTGGTAAATGGTTTTTGGGAGGCACCATACCCAAACAAAAAAAAAGTTCAAAAACTAGATTTACAAAGAAATATTAGTGCAAAAGCAGTAACGTCCATCTAATAGGAAGCATGCAAATAACAATCATGCTATAACACAATAGCTTTGAAACCGCATGAAACCATCAAATATTGAAAACAAAAGAGAAATAGATATTTTCAAAGTTCCTTGTTTAGACCGTTGGTAGATTTTAGTTTTTCATGTCCTTTCTTTCTCATGTCCACCACCGTCCACTCCTCGTTATCTTCTTTCATGAAGGCTAGAAGAACAAATTCAAGAGTCTTAATAGGGATGTGACCCTTAAGCAATGATGCAAAATCCATCGTAGATTCAACAATTACCCCTTGATTAGAGGAATCTTGTGATATCCCAGAAAATTCAAGAGGATTAGAGAACAAATGGATGGTTTTAAAGACTTTATTTTGCCTCCTCTAAAAGTGTTGATTTTTCATTCGAGACCGCTAGGTCAGTCTGCACAAATTTCTCTTCCCTAAGAATCACATATTCTTTGGGAATAATATCATTTTTCCTTCACGTAAGGACTTGAATTATATTTCCAATGGTATCCTATTTTCCTCTTGAATCATCCCAGAGCTCCGAGAATCTTCTGTTAAAGGTTAGGTGATTTTTTACACTACAAGCTCCTTGAGTTTTTAAGACACACTTTCTTTGTTCTGATCCCAAACCTATCAAAAATTACAAAAATTTCCTAAACTTATACCATTGCACTTTATTCTCTTTAAAAATAGCCTCATATGACTTTGGGCCTCTTGATGAGCTTTGGAGAATGAAAACCTAGTTCAGAAAGGCTAGGGAAGCCTCTCTAGGCTTAGCACAAATTTCCACTATTGACGACATTTCAATGAATGAAATGGGTGACCTCATGACCATATTTAAAATACTTGGGGAGATTTTTTATCACATTTTCTCAGTGATGGGAAGGGTATGACATAGAAGGTAGGTTGACCTAGAGGTTGACTCGGGAGGGGCTTTGGTAAAAAAATTTGACACTGGGGGATAGTTGTCATGTTTCAACATTGAATTGTTTCCTTGAAAAATATCATGAAAAAACTAGGCCAGGGTTATTTTTGGTGCCCAACAATCCTGGTGCTTTTAGGAAACATCTGTTCAAAATTGTCCCTTAAACACCTTCAAAGAAAAATAAGCTATAAATTTGAAGGGTTATTTATCGGTCTCTGTAGAACCTTGAAAGGTTTTGTCTATACGTAAACCTCCATGTTGAGAACCTCTACAAAATATTTTCCCCAGTTCAATTCAGTTTTCTTGTTGTCCCATTGTTTGCAATAGTGTAAAATACTTTTTTTGAGTCAATGTAGGTCTTCTCAATCCTATATTTTGCAAATAGAATCTTGTGGCACCAAACAGACTATGCCCACACATTGGGGTGGGTTGGTAAACACAAAGAGAGTATTCATTTTAGTTCCTAATGATCCTAGTGCTTCCTACCAACATCGTTTGGGCATATTCCCTTAAGATCCATGAGAGAAAAACATGTTATAAATTTGATGATTGATTTATCAATCTCAATGAAACCTTGAAAGGTCTTGTTTAAACCTACACCTTCATGTTTAGATCATCTATGAAGGTCTGTCTCAGTTTTCCCCAATTCAATTCGATTCTCGCTATCCAATTTTTACAATGGTGCCAAATACTTTAGTTTGAGTCATTAAATATCAAATTTCAAGCATAATGTTCGTGTTTCTAAAATTGATAGCGTAAATGGTACTATGTACATTACGTTTCAATGGAATGCAGTCCCCATTTTATTTTTGAATGTAAGAAATGATGAATTCATCAATTTACCAGAATGTGCAAGTACATCTCTCAACCCTATCCGACTGATAATGTTTTGCTTAAAAGATTGTATAATTTTTTAAAGGCTAGATATGATCATTGTAGGTGTAAATAGGATCTACAAACTATTATCCAAATAAGCCCCCTACTTATTTTGGCTAGCTTTCCTTCATTCCTTCCTTCTTTGTGCCTCAGTTGATTTTTTTCACTTTTCAGGGACTCAAAGTTTCTGGGTATGGCTTCATCAGATAGATAATTTTCTCACCTTTCCAGAAAGGTAAAATTTTCCTCCTAACTCTTATTTTGAAAGTTATGGCTCAGTGAAGTTTTTAGGGGAAATTTTCCTTGGGGAGGCCCGTAACCAATAGGACGATGACATGTGTCATGGCAGAGCAGCGGGCGTCGGGGGAAGTTAGAGTTTTGACGCTTTGGTCGATTAGTGAAAAGGGAAGATTTTGGCCCGAAAGCCTGCAAGGAGATGAGAATGTGCCACGTGGCAGGCGAGAGGTCAGAGTGGCGGGAGAACTTTGGGTTTTTGGTGAAGGGATCAAAGGCGTCAAAGGGGAAAATCCAAGCGAAAGACCACCGAGCAATAAAATGCTGCCACGTGTCCTGTCGGAGGCAGGGGTCAGAACAGTGGAGGGATCTTGGAATTTTATCCAAAGTGGTCGATGACATAAAGGTAAAAAATAAAGCGAAAGCTCGCTGAGCAGCCAGGTGGTGACATGTGTCCCGAAGCAGTGGGGGTGCGGAGTAATTTTAGAAAAATTTCCAAATTCAAAAAAGGGGTAAAATGACTGTTTTAGCCCGCGAGCAACCAGAGCTTACCATGTGCCAGCAGAGGTCGGACCGGTGGAGATTTTTGGGGATTTTTTCCCAAAATTGAAAAAAGGGAAAAAAATTCAAATTTCAGCCAGTGAACTCATTTTTGCCCAAATTTTGCCAATTTTCCCCTAAATCCTTAGAGGCCCATATCTTTCAAATCAGAGCTCGGTTTTTCAATATTTTGGTGTCATTGGAAATCTATTGAAATTATCTACACAATAGTCTATTCAATTTTGATTTTTGGTAGAGTTTCGTGGGAGAAAAATGAAGAAATGCCTCTGGCATGGTAAAAAACACACAAACACTCCCAACCACCAAAATTAATGGAGTTTGACTTCTCTTCTTGCTTTGCGTAGAAAAATACATGGGGATTTGAGTTTTTTTATCGAGCCCATCAATTTGTAATCAAACTTAATACTCCTGTCAGAGGTTGAATGTGGATTTTGGAAATCTTACAATCTCCCGCTCAATTTTCTTTGTTTTATATGCTATAGGGGTCATTTTTCAAAGGGTTAAATGTTTTGTTTCTTGCAAACTCCCCTCTTCCCCTTGGCACGTGAATTTGAGGAGTTTCAAACCTTCCATGGAACCTGTGATACGTTTTCACCTTTCTGCCATTGTAATGCATTGTATCAGATTTGGGAAATGGTAATGCATGTTTTGTGAATGATCCCCCAATCCTCTCATGCATTTATTATTGTTTTCTGGTCTTTCATTGCATTCTAGCAATCTGTGCATGCTTGGTGTTACATTTCTATGATTTGTGTTTATTTGCAAAATAGATGTTCATCACTCCTTTGGTGTATCACCATTTTTACTTAGTTTTATTTCCTTTTTTTGCATCCTTTATCTCTATCTCCTTGGAATTTAGAGTAGGATTTAGTATTAAACCTATGCAAATTCATGCATACACCTAAACAGAGGAGTAAGAACCAATTTCAATCTAGAGAATTTTCTCACCTTGCAAAGTCCCACACCTTGGAGAAAACGTAATGTTGTGCAATCACACTAAATGACCCAATTATATGCTGCATATCTGAAGGTCATTTAGGGGGTGCTGTAGATTTTTACTAACAATTTTGACACGCCTGGTGGGACCTTAGAGGTCTTCATCTTCATTACAAAAAAGTTGATGTGAATTTTTTGTAAGTTTCTTACTTGAAAAGAGCCCTGATTTGCACATCTGGCGACTCCAAAAGGATAGAATCAACTGGTTTCAGCAGTCCAGGTTTTAAGATTCATGAGAAGAATCCAAACAAGGTCAAGGGCCAGAGAAGAGGAATATTGGTGAAGGGCAGTCATTAGCTCTAGGTGATCCACAAACTTCCATCGCTCCATAAGGTGTTGACAAGCAAAATGCAGTTCCAAATGTGTAAGGACAACCCAAACCACCTCCTAGACTGGCTCAAATGTCAGTTGTTGCATCCCATGTACAAGAGAAGAATGTGTAGATTAAAGGACAAAAAAGGGATGTTTCAACCCCATTTAGCATCATTGAATAAATGAAGAAGACAAATGTGAACATATCTATGTGGGAGTCACTATCCATCCCAAGCCAAAGGGATCTACTACAAGCTGCCATGAAGAATTGGTTAACCTCAAATCAACAAGCTCATATGCAAGAGAAAGTACTCACAAATGCTACTCAGCCCAAGGGAAAGCTTGGAGGACAACAAGGTAAATTTTTGAAGCCCCCTCCATTCTATGTTTCATTAATCATTGGGGATAAACTAGTACATATTTGTATGATTGATTCTGGGGCAAGTAGTTCTATGATTCCCAAGAAAATAGCTGATCAGCTGGGCCTCCAATGTGAATTCATATCCAAGGGGGTGGCATAATTAGATGGGAAAATAGTAGCCACAGTTAAGGTAATTAAGGATTTGAGCCTCACTTTGTATGCATGCCCCAATGTCACTGTTTTGCAAGATGTGTCGGTGATAGATTTGCCACCACTTTTTGCCATATGTTTGTCAAGGGATTTCACAGCTAAAATTAGAGGCTACCTATATACTGATTGGTCACACATGTTGTTTAGGACAAGGTATGGAGCCAAGGCCACAATCAGGTCCGAACCTATTGCAAACTTTCACATTGAGCCTCATACTCCAAGCCCAATCAATGCCAACTATTAAAAATTTGATCAAGAGGACTATTCAAGCACACATGAAGCTGATACCAAAGTTGGAAACATCCTAGATTTGACTCTTAATGAATGGGAAAGCAAGGTACATGCTTTTGATCCCTACAAGGAAATAGAGGAATCTAAACTAGGAGTCTATTACATGCATAAAGAAAATCAGCCTATTCCTAGAATCACCAAGCCAGACCATAAAGATGACAATGAGGTATGGCAGATGTTCTTTGATGGATCAAGAAGTAGACAAGGTGTAGGAGGGGGAGCTATGTTTGTTTCACCTCAAGGAATTAAGTATTATTCAGCTTTTAGATTTCAGTTTCCATGTTCTAACAACACCGCTAAATATGAAGCTTTGATACACGGAGTGTATTGGTCAAGAAAGAGAGGTATCTAATTACAAGTATTTGGTGATAGTGATATGATTGTTAATCAAGTTAAAGGACAACATGCTCCCAAGAATGACCTGCTCAAGAGTTATAAGAATAGGGTGTGGGACCTCATCGAGGATTTTGAGGGCTTTGGCATCAACTCCGTCCCTAGGAAAAAAAAACCAAGCTGCTGATAGGCTTGCAACATTAGAGCAACTTTTGATGTTGTGGAGAGTATCAAAAGAGATAAAATGTAGCCAAAAATCCATGTGATTGTGAGGCCATCAGTGCCAGACAATGATGCAAGTTGGAAAGTGTTTGAGAGTGACCAAAAAATTATCAATTTCTTGCAAGAAGAGGCTGAGTTCTTAGCCAAAAACCAGGAAAAATTGGAACAACAGTATGGTGATCAAGTGGTACAACTGAGAACCAACAAACTGTCAAAGGGACTTGTGACTTTAGAGTCTATTTTAATCCTAATGATCAATTTAGGAAGGAGAAATAAAACATCTAAATCAAGGGAGAGGATTCAGAACCCATCTCAGTTGGAGAGGGCAAGTCACTTCGAATTGGTAAAGTGGCAACTGAGCAAGAAAGATATGAGTTCATGTAACTTTTCCAAGAGTTCCCAGATGTATTTGTTTGGAGCTATGAATACTTGAGAGGTTTAAATCCCAAGCTATCTCAACACACGATTGAACTAGATCCAAGTGCCAAGCCCATCAGGAAAAAACAGAGACCGATCAACCCACACATTGAGCCTCTCATGAAAAAGGAATTAAATAAATGAATAGAGGCAAGTATCATATTCCCCATCAAGCACTCAAGATGGGTTGCGAACTTGGTTCCAGTTCGAAAGAAGAGTGGAGAGATCAAGTTGTGTGTAGAATTTAGAGATTTGAATAGAGCATCCCTCAAGGACCACTGCCCACTTCCTTCTATGGAGCAGATTTTGCAAGTTGTTGCTGGCTCCGAGAGGTTTTCATTGCTAGATGGATATTCAGGGTATAATTAGATCATGGTAAAAGAAGATGATCAATTCAAAACAACCTTCACCACTAAATGGGAAACCTATGCATATAGAAAAATTCCATTTGGGTTGTCTAACTCCGGAGCTACTTTCCAAAGGGTAATGTATATGGCGTTCAAGGGATTGATAAAAAAATAGTGCTAATATACCTAGATGATATTACTGTATTTTCTAAAAGTGCAGCAGATCATCTCTTTCATTTGAGATAAGTGTTCCAAAGATGTAGAATATTTGGGGTATCCTTGAATCCCCAAAAATGCATTTTCCTAGCTCATGAAGGCAAGCTCATGGGCCACATTGTTTCCAAAGAAGGGTTAGAAATTGATCTGGAGAGGGTTGAGGCAATAAGAGCACTGCCATTGCTAAGGCATAAGAAGGCTCTTCAAAGTTTCTTGGGAAGAATCAATTTTGTTCGAAGGTTTGTTCCAAACTTTGCAGCCCTTGTCAAACCAATAACTATGATGTTGAAGAAAAGTATGACATTAAAATGGACAGCTAAAGGTAAGGAAAGTTTTGAGGTAATCAAAGAAGCTATATGACAAGCTCTAACTCTCATTAACCCAGACTTCTCCAAATATTTAATCCTTTATGCATTTGGCAGTGATGATACACTTTCTGTAATTTTAGTACAATAGCATGAAGAAAATGCGTAGCAGCCAATTACCTTCTGTAGCCTAAGTTTTGAGGACTATGAAGTAAGGTATTCCTCATTAAGAAGGATGTTCTTGTAGTGATTAGGAGATTGAATAAATTTAAGCATCTAGTTTCAAACAAGGTTCAATTGTTGGTTTCTCATGTGGGAGTTAAATAGTTCCTCCTCAACAAAGATCTAAATTAAAAACGTGAAAGGTGGATTACTCATGTCATGGAGTGTGACATTGAGATAAAATTCACCAAGTTGGTCTGAGGAAAGGGATTGTGTGAGATATTGGCTTGAGAAAATCAATTGAAGCAAGCAAAGAGAAGAATGTTGTTTTAGTGTGGTAGGACAGCTAAGAACAAAGAGATGTTCAAGAAGAAAATGGTGGCATGCTCACTCCTTGCTGGACCCAAGACATAATGCACTTCTTACAAACAGGCCTATGCCCTCTAGAGATGAACAAAGCCAAAAGAAGACACTTCAAATTGCAGGCTATTTCGTATGCACTTGTTGATGGTGTCTTGTTCAAAAAGGATATCAATGGAGTGTTGTTGAGATGCATTGGGAAAAATCAGATTGAGAGAATGCTAGAAGAGTTCCATGGTGGATCAGTTGGGGGGCATTTTTCTCTAAGAGTGACAGCTCTCAAGATCACGAAGGCTGGTTATTATTGACCCAAAATGTTTAGTGATTGTTATGCATGGATCAAGAGGTGCAAGAATTGTGCATTCTTCATAGGCAAAGAAAGATTAGCAACACTTCCATTGCACCCAATCTCAGTTGACCAGCCATTTATGCAATGGGGTTTGGACTTCATTGGAGTCATTAATCCAAACTCAAGCCAAGGGCACAAGTGGATTCTAACAGCAACAGTCTACTTCACCAAATGGACTGAGGTGGTGGCACTCAAAGAGGGTAAATAAATCCAACATTCTAGACTTCTATGAGGGGATAACAACCATATTTGGTACACCTGTCACTATAATATCAGATAATGTGTTGGTATTCATAGGATCAAAGGTAACTGAATGGGCTATCAGAAATGAAATCTATTTGAGAACTTCATCGAACTATTACCCCCAAGGTAATGGCCAAGCTGAGTCCACCAACAAGAATCTATTAAGGATCATCAAGAGGAATCTTGATGAAAATAAAAGGACTTGGGACACTAAGCTCAAATCAGCGCTATGGGCTAATAGGATAACTCCCAAAAGATCCACAGGTAACTCTCCATTATGACTTGTTTATGGGAAAGAGGCAGTCTTGCCCATGTTACTTGAGTTGCCAACATTGGAACTGATGAAGCAATTGGAATTGTTGGAGTTTGAACCCATGAAGGTTAGATATGCAGAACTAATGGAACTCCAAGAAATCAGAGAGCATGCAGCCCAAACAATGGAGAAGGACCAAACTTTGATCAAGAGAAGCTTTGATAGGAAAGCTAAAGCTAGAACCTTCCAATTTGGAGATCTAGTATTTAAATGGGATGCAGACCGAGCAAAGCCAGGAAGGCATTCAAAGTTCGATGCCATTTGGAGTGGCCCCTACATGGTCACAAAATTCAAGAACAACAATGCATTCCAATTGTCTACATTAGATGGTGAAGAGATGCACATTCCAGTTAATGGAATCCATCTAAAGCATTGCTACTAGAAGCGAAAATTCTCACCTTGTACATATTAGCTTAGATTTTTATTCCTCCAAGTGCTTATGCACATTGTTTTGTTGTAACTTAGTTTTATATTTCCCTAAGTGCTTTGGCACAAAGTTTTGTTTCCTTGAGGATGCATCTTTTGTAGGCCATGTTCCAGATCAAAGTAATGTTCTACCCTCACAATATTCATTTAAGAGATTTTCTAATCAGTTGAGAGTAACAAGCAGTTAAGTTGATGACTCCATTTCCCAATGGATTGCTTCAGGCAACTGGTCACTTCATCTAGCAGGAAGATAACCCCTCTGAGTCGCCAAAATTGTTATCCAAATAAGCCCCCTACTTATTTTGGCTAACTTTCCTTCATTCTTTCCTTCTTTGTGCCTCAGTTGAATTTTTTCACTTTTCAAGGACTCAAAGTTTCTGGGTATGGCTTCATCAGATAGATAATTTTCTCACCTTTCCAGAAAGGTAAAATTTTCCTTCTAACTCCTTGTATTTTGCAAGTTATGGCTCGGTGGAGTTTTTGGGGGAAATTTTCCCTGGGGAGGCCCGCAACCAATAGGACGATGACACGTGTCATGGTGGAGCAGTGGGCGTCAGGGGAAGTTAGAGTTTTGATGCTTTGGTTGATTGGCACAAATGGAAGATTTTGGCCCGAAAGCCCACAAGGAGATGGGAAGGTGCTATGTGGCAGGCCAGAGGTCGGAGCAGCGGGATAACTTCGGGTTTTTGGCGAAGGGATAAAAGTTGTCAAATGGGAAAATCCAAGCAAAAGCCCGCCGAGAAATAAAATGCTGCCACATGTCCCTGTTGGAGGTGGGAGTCAGAGCGGTGGAGGGATCTTGGAATTTTCTCCAAAGTGGTCGATGGTGCAAAGGTAAAAAATGAAGTGAAAGCCCACCGAGCAGCCAGCTGGTGACATGTGTCCTGGAGCGGCGGGGCGCAGAGTAATTTTAGAAAATTTTACAAATTCAAAAAAGGGGTAAAATGATTGTTTGAGTCCGTGGAGCAACCAGAGCATGCCACGTGTTAGCAACGGTCAGGCCGGTAGAGATTTTTGGGGATTTTTTCCCGAAATTGAAAAAGGGGGAAAAAAATCAAATTTCGGCCCGTGAACCCATTTTTGCCCTAATTTTGCAAGTTTTTCCCTAAATCCTTAGAGGGCCATATCTTTCGAACCAGAACTTAGTTTTTCTCAATTTTGGTGTCATTGGAAAGCTATTGAAATTATCTACACAATAGTCTATTCAATTTCAATTTTTGCTAGAGTTTCGTGGGAGAAAAATGAAGAAATGCCTCTGGCATGGGAAAAAAGCATAGGAACGCTCCCAACCACCAAAATTAATGAAGTTTGACTTCTCTTCTTGCTCTGCAAAGCAAAACACATGGGGATTTGATTTTTTTTATCGATCCCATCAATTTGTAATCAAATTTAATACTCTTGTTGGTGGTTGAATGCAGATTTTGGAAATATTACAATCTCCTGCTTGATTTTCTTAGTTTTATATGCTATAGGGGTCGTTTTTCAAAGGGTTGAATGTTTTGTTTCTCGCAGACTCCCCTCTTCCCCTTGACACGTGAATTTGAGGAGTTTCAAACCTTCGATGGAACCTATGACATGTTTTTGCCTTTCTACCAGTGTAATGCATTGTAACAGATTTGGGAAATGGTAATGCATGTTTTGTGAATGATCCCCGAATGCTCTCATGCGTTTATTATTATTTTCTGGTATTTCATTTCATTATGGTAATTTGTGCATGCTTGGTGTTACATTTCTATGATTTGTGTTTATTTGCAAGATAGAAGTTCATCACTCCTTTGATGTATCACCATTTTTACTTAGTTTTATTTCCTTTTTTGCATCCTTTATCTCTGTCTCCTTGAAATTTAGAGTAGGATTTAGTGTTAAACCTCTGAAAATTCATGCATACACCTAAACAGAGGAGTAAGAACCAGCTTCAATCTGGAGATTTTTCTCACCTTGTAAGGTCCCACACCTTGGACAATACTCAATGTTGTGCAATCACACTAAATGATCCAATTCTGAACTGCAGATCTGAAGGCCATTTAGGGGGTGCTATAGATTTGCACTAACACAAGCCTTATCACAAAAGTTTAGCTATTGAAATTGAATTTTACTTCAAAAAAATCCATTATATATTTCTGAGACCATGTTTAAACCTTACCTAGGATTTTAATGAAATTTTGTTTTTTCAGGGATTTCCAAACTTTTGAAAGGCCTAAATTGAAACTCTAAGGTCTGATAAAGGATATAAACATAATTTTAGGGTTTGGATTTGAGGTGATACACTCACTTGTTCACAATTTCATCCAATTAGATCCTCTGCATATCTCATCACCTTATAGACCCACATATTTGTGTCCTTTACATTCTCCTAATGTTCATATCTTCATTTAATCCCCTCACACACTCACTCCATTTACCAAGAAACTTTCTTCAATTATCTAAAAAGTTGTTTGATGCCTATCTCATCACTGTCCCTCCCAAACCACACCCTTGACATTACGGTGTTCCTCCCATGACACGTGTTCCTATTACCATAGTGGCAATCACTCCACTAAATCATGTACCCAACTATGTAATATCATTCAAGACCTTCTCTATAAGGGGGACATTGTTGTTGATCTTACATCTCCACAACCTCCACTTATTAACACTTATTGAATCACTTCACACAATACTGCTCCTGTCGTTTCATCGCTTTCTTTATGGATTTGACGACATAGATAATGTGATGGGTCAAGCAGGAAATACTTGTTGCAAAGGTTGGTTAGAGGTCGTGCATGCATTCTAACTTCTTGATCCAATGGTTACTGCGATAGCTTCCTTTTGGATAGGAGGAACTACCTGAAACAAAAAAAAAGACCACAAAAGAGAGTTAAACAATATATGTCAGTGGGCTACCTAGCGTGTTTTATATTCAGGAAGTATTATACTTCCTTGATGGTTGTCAACCCACTGTTTAATATAATTTAATGCAATAGATAACGTAGATAAAAAAAATTCTATTGTAGTTAATGTGATTTAGGTATCTCATCCAAATATAATAAGCACATCTAATATAACAGGCTAGGTTATGATAATATCTGGAAGTAGGGTAAGTAGTCAAGTTGCTGGAATAGGTTAGGGTCCAATTCTAGGTGGATTGAATTTCTTGGGTGCAGGTTATTAGGTTTCTGTTATTGGCAAGATTACCAAATACAGAGATTGACGTCGGTGAGGTATGACCAACAATGGTTAAGAGGGAACCTCCGACAGTTAAGGTGGGATAGTAGAAATTCAATAAACTGGGTTTTGAGAACTTTTTGAGGTAAGACCATGGGTGTGAGGAAAATGGTTAGGTTTGCAATGGTGCTGGGGGTACTCAGAGGTATTCAGGGATCAAGTTTAGGTGATTAAATGATTGTGGGTGATGGAATGGTTTGATCCACAAGAAGGTAACAAGGGTGGGATGAAAAATGTAAATAGATGTTGATAAATAGAGATGAAGAAACTTTATAATCTGAATAAGTATGTAATGATGCAGGTTAGAGATACACTTACTGGTGTTTTCAGATTTTATGGCTAGATGATGGTGATGGTTAATCTGTGGAATGGTGCTCAGTGTCGCGAGAGTGCTTCTCGGAATGCTACCATGCATGCAAATTCCTTCGGATCGTCTTGGTGCTGGATATGGCTATCTGGATGTGTGAAAGGGCTCTGGTTCTTGCTTTCATGCAGATATCCTTCATTCTAAAAACTTGAGAATGTGGCCAACCTCTCAAACAAGGTTACCAAAGTGAATATATGGTAACTGGCGACGGTTTAGGGTGACCGATGTCGATTTAGGGTTGACTGGCATTGGTTAAGGCAGGAAATCCTAGGTTTACTAAAAATGACAGATCTTGGTAATCTTTTTAGCTATGTCTACTTATTCTTGCGGATCAAAATGGGATTTTGTGCTTAGATAACCGGGAATATGGTTAGAGGAAGAATAGGCATGTGATTTTAGGGTTGAACTAAGTCTTAGTTAATTAAGGTAGGTAGAACTAAGTCTTAGTTAGTTATGGTGAGTGAATGTTGAGTCCTAGTAAAGGGGAAATATGCTAAAAATAGGTTTGTGATGAGGTTTCTAGGTGAGGGGGTGGGATGAGGTGTCTAGGTGAGGTGGAAATTAGTTTTAATTAAGGTAATTAAATAATGAATGAAGTGAGGATGAGTATTACTTTAATTATAAATAATTAAACTAATATTAATGTGGGGTAAAAGGGTCATGGTTAGGTGAATATGTTTAAGTTGGCTATTTAAAAAGGGACCAAGGGGAGTGTGACCCAATTTTGGTGTCAAATTTTTTCCCCTTTTTGTTGAATAGCTTGTATTGGTAAGCAACGCTGACAAAAATAAGAATTGATTGCCCCATGTGTGGGTGAAGGTGATCCCCCTCAAACCAGGCACTGATGAGGTGTAATACAAAATCGATGAGTGGTTTGATAAATATGTAGTTGGTGAAGATAGATGGTTAAGGGTATGAGTAGTATGGGAAAGGGTGATGGTCAATTCGGGTAATAGGTAATAGGCCAGGGTCAAAATTGGGTCATGGGTAATGACAATCAAATACACGCACACGTATAGATTGCAACACGGTACCAGGTTGAAGAGCGTGAAAAATCTACATCGTCCAAGGTTGATAGGTTTATCCAAACAAAGGTGAAGTGATTCAAGTATCCAAGGTATAAGATATGGTCCGGAAACATAACGTAGGTCAGGTGCAGGAACGTTTAGGTATGTTCCGATACACCAAACGTTTGGTCGGGATAAATGGCATGACAATAGGAAAGGTATGGTTGGTAGGCTAAAACAACATAGGTAACAACATCGCAAGGTATAATGAGTACATAGTGTTAATGGTCACACAAAGTAGGTCAGGTTCAGGTAAAATGGGTCATGGCATGGGTAAGGCCAAGGTATAGGTGAAATAACAAATCCCAAGGTATAGGTAGTGTGGGCTCATAGGTATGGATCCATAGGTGTCCATAATGATCAAAGGTGCGTGATCACTAATGGTTGCAGGAAAAAGGAAGCTTAGCTATGAAAAATAGTTATAAGGGTTGATCGATGCTAGTTGTAGGGTGACTGATGTCGGTTTCCGATGGCACAAATATGACCAGCGTTGGCCAAGTCGGGTTGGGTTTATAAAATAAAAATATGTGACTTTGGAAAAAATGACAAAGTCGTTTGACCTTTTGTACCTTTTTGAGAGAGAAGGACAAGGCATTGTACCGGGCTGAGGTGGAGATTACGATTTTTTGATAGGAGCTAGTAGACGGGTCCACGAGATTGGTGTGGCCGATTGTGATTGGTTGGAGGTGAGGGGTGGATTGGGGCATGACAAAGGTAGGAGAGGGCTTGGGTGGGCCACCAGTACAACGGCCAAATGTGACACTATGTAGACGACATCAAGATGAGGTAGGATCTCGCCCTATCTATGCATTTATGTTTAAAAACAAGGTATGGAAATCAGGTTGGGTTAAATTGTGTTGGGTGGGGGTTGATTTTGAATTTAGGGTTAATATTGAGGTAATGAGGGAAGGGGGAGGTCCCATGTAGGGTAAATAGGGGTGGGAATGAGTTTATGTTAGGTTTGGGTAGAGATGGGTAGGTAGTTAGGGTATTTTTTCAATGTTGTTTTTGGGAAATGGTGGGGGGTTTTGGGTTTTGGAAATGCGACAGAGACCAATGTCGGTCAAGGGTGGATGACATCAGTCAGACATAGCTGACATCAATCAAACAACAGGTGACCAATGTCGGTCATGATGGACCGATGTTAGTTGACATTTGAGAAAGGAAAAGAGAAAAAAATAGATCAAGAAAGGGTTATGGTGGGAGGGAAAGATAGTCAATGAGGTGTAAAGGCAAGTGTGGTGAGAATAGGTAGGGTAAAAGGTATATATGCTATAAGTTAAGGGGTGGGAAAGTGGGATGGGGGAAAGGGGTGGGTTGTTAGGGTTGCGGGGAAATAAATAATAAGAATGTCAGGAATAGGTTAGTTAGGTAAATGATATGTTAGGTATGGTCAAGATTTTAATAATGGTGTGGTTTGTTGGGTGCAATCTAGGGACCAGCTTCAGATGAGAGACAGGGTACCACCAATGTTATCAGTGGTACGAGGGAGTGTGACAACAAACGAGTGGAAACATGTTATAGATGTCAAACTTATTAGGGTCAGACGATACATGCACATATCTCGGGAGCTAAGCTTGATGGTCACACTCATCGATTGATGGGATTTAGCGACCAACACATTTCATCTTCTGATGGGTGAGATCACAGTCACCCTAGAGGATGTGTACATGATCTTGTGGTTACCGATAGTGCGGATGTAGGTTTTACTCTATTTCTTTAGAGGCATCAAAGGAGTTGATGTTGACGGTGTTTGGAGAGGGGATGACATAGATGAGGTTCCATAGTGTGAGCCTGAGATATGGAGACATGTACATGGCCCATCATTAGGAGATGAGGTCATTGGTCCTAATCATGAAAGTAGTGTGTTATTTTGCGCTACCAGATGTAGAGGGTGTGAGATTCCCCTGGGTGCTGATGGGAGTTATCCATGACATGATGGAGGATCGGACCCATTTTTTTGGGCACCAACATACTTGGTGTAGTTATAAAAGGAGTTATGGGCCTACAGGTGGTTACGGAGGTTCATCTTGTGTTGTACATTTATTCTTCACTGCTAGGAATATGAGCACATCATATGTGTGCATCCAGTTGGTATGCCCTGACTAGATGCATTCGTGGTGGGCTTTTCTCTAGTTGGCTACAAGTGTTCGATGCCTGTTGTTGGAGAGCGTAGGGATTTCTG
This sequence comes from Taxus chinensis, assembly GCA_019776745.2. Taxonomy (NCBI): domain Eukaryota; kingdom Viridiplantae; phylum Streptophyta; class Pinopsida; order Cupressales; family Taxaceae; genus Taxus; species Taxus chinensis. Next base: position 532,404,503 of record CM034155.1, on the reverse strand, counting down.
GGCTAGACACAATGTAACATACTACCGGCGTATATTAGAGGGGTTTTCCAGAGAGGAAATTATTTGGAGGCCATATGTGGGCTTCCCTTCCTACAAGAATATGGTCGTAGAGTTAGACGAGCTACAGCTTCTCATATGGATACACAAGAACTATGTCTGGAGAGCACGAGATGATACCTGTAGATAGTGTCTGATGACAGTTTGGGCTGCCCCAGGATGTTCCTCCACCATTCCCTCAGTACAGGAGAGATGACGTGGAGAGACATATGCCTTTACCACAGTCTGGAAATGTTGATAGGGCAGAAGGAACATGCAGTGTACCGGTGGATTAATGATGTTGGAGTTACAGATAGATAAAAAATAGTGGTGGTTAAGTGTAGCTATAGGCATCACCACTGAGGCCAGGGGAAACCATACTTGATGACCCTTACAGTTCAAAAGGGATACATTGCAGGGGTAGGTTTCCACTTTACAAGCCCACATCACAGTATTGCAGGGGTAGCTGACAGGGTGTGAGGCACAAGTGGCTAAATTACAGGCACAGGTGGTAGTGTTGCATGCCCAAATTACCCAAGGATAAGCACCCGTAAAGGGTGGGGATGGAGACGAGGGTAGGTAGCAACCATTTAAGCACATGTAGTAGGGTTACAGGGCCACTTGATCACTGCATAGACATTAGATGGTGACCTTACAGGCTCGAGTCACAACATAGGCAACACCTCAGGCTCTGGGGCAGGGTCCCATGGTACATGCATCAACAGGATAGGGTACCATGGTACAGAGAGGAGGGCAGGGCTCATAGGTATAGGGGTCGAGACCACTAATAGAAGGGTAGGGTTCACGGGTTATTACCAGACCCATGGCACCGCCATGGATAATGTCGGTGGCTAGATTCAGGGATGCCTTGAATGAGGCCAGGTACTACAAGGATCATTTGACTGCTTCTGGGATAGACGTCCCTTTCTATGTGGATTACAGGGGTATAACAAGCCTCGAGTGAGAGGACCAGATCTCGCACACATAGTACAGAGAGTACATGGGGCCAATGAGCCCATAGAAAGGGTTAGGGAAAGGTTACCATCTCACCGGAGGACGGACCTAGCTGCAAGCCAGGGAAAGGCGAGGGATAGACCCATAGAGGGCGGAGAGATGGTGACAGGGCGCCAAGCAAGGGGAGAGGAGGAGATAGATGAGAACGACATGGATATTAGGTGGGGTGACAATTAGTCACCATATATGTTCAGGATATATATTTTTGTATATTTTTTATTTATACTAGCCTGTGTGCCGAAGATAACGAGGATGTACATGATATTTTTATGATTTTTTATTATTATACCGACCTACGTGCTGAAGATGTTGAGACTGTATATGAGAGAAACGTGTATTGGTTATGGTTATGTGTACATATGTATGAACACACATATTCATATGTTTTATATAGAGATGGTGACATTTACAGTATGATGTTGTTTTTATTTTGTAAAATTTTTCATTGTTATATGCATATGGGTGAAAACTAGGTGGATTAGGCATGATGGAGTTAGGTCAGTTTAGGAATGATGGAGTTAAATTGATTTTAGGCATTATGGAGTCAGGTCATTGAGGCATGGTGGAGTTAGGCCGGTTTAGGCATGATGGAGTCAGGTTGATGTAGGCATGATGAATTCAAGTCACTTAGGTATGTTTTATTTAGGTCACTGAGGCATGGTGGAGTCGGGTCAGTTTTAGGCATGATGGAGTCAGGTCCCTTTAGGCATGATGGAGTCAGGTTGGTTTAGGCATGACAAAGTCTTATTTTTAATTTTGATTTAATGTCCAAGTTATTAGTAACATGGAAAATAAATGATGAGTTATATGTAGATTTTCAAAATATGTGATATTATTGAAATGTGAAATGATTGATTGGATGTTTTTATGATTTGGTAACATGGTAGATATGTATTATTGTATTAATTTCCAAGGGTTTTATAAAATGGAAACTAAGATAGAATATGAATAGGAAAATGGGGAAAAAATATGTTAAGGTAGAGAGTGGTCGAGCTAACCACCAAGGGCCCCATGACCAAGAGTGTTGCCTACATAGCCCTGGAAAAAAGGGGCCTCAGGTCGATGTAGTTATCCCATAAGCTAGGGAAGAATCTGACAAGTTAGAGTAATGGGTTGGTAATGTTTTAGGAATGATTGAGTATAGGTCATAGGAATGGTTGAGTTGAGGTCATAGGCATGGCTAAGTCAAGCTCATAGGCATGGTTGAGTCGTTTAAATTTAGGTGATGATGGTATGGTCTTGTATAGGGTGATCAATAAGTAATGAAGAAAGTGAATGGTAAGAGGTGGTAAAAGAGCCGCTTAGTTGATAAGAACCTTAATGAGTCTATCATACCAAATATTGGCTTATAGAGACCCTAAAGGCGTTGCATAATGGACTATATTAAGGGTGAAGAAAGTCACATGATCATGAAATGTCGTAGTTGTGGCAAGTCCCTTGAGCAGATAGAACAATGGGGTGAGACAAAAAGGAGGTGAAAATAGGTGGTTGAGCATAAATTTTGTATACAATAACATGTTTCCTGGAAAGAAACCCATGATCAAAAATAGGCAAGTCCATGACAAAAAGTTATCATTGTCTTCATTTGTTTGTGTTGTTTTTGATAGAATTATCGATGTAAGAAGTCTATATGGGATGAGTATATTATCTCCTTGAGGTCTTCATGAAGCTGATCGATGTGGGAAGATTTTGAACATTTTATTACATTTTTTAAAATGAATTTATATAGTTTTCCTTTGAGGGAGAAGTCTATTTATAGTGGTGAGATAGAGAGAAAAGATGTCCTTTTTGAGGGAGTCATATTTTTGATGGAATTTTGACTCAAGGATTTGCATCCTATTTTGTTTTTGGACGTTTAAGTCATGGACAAGACTATAAAGGAAGATGAGGTTCTTGTTTAGAAGAAAAAACCATAGTAGATAGAGGTTAACTATGAAAGATATGGTTTCAAATGACAAACGACCATGGGATTCCATATTTGAAAACTATGAAAAGTATCCATGAGAATCATGATATGAGTAGAGCCTTGGTACTCATATCAAAGATAAGGCTACAAAGTGCTGCAAAGTGACGAGTAATCACATGATTCTTGTTTAGTCGTTGATCCTCAAAACAAGTAACATGGAAGGTGAATGGTGCTCAAAGAACAAGTAGTCAATAGACAGAAGGTGATATTGGACTTGATGTCAACAATAAAATGGTCTAATATGCAAGGTATTGAGGGGCTCAGGTTCGGGTTTACCTTCAAGTGAAGATAAATGATAAGCACCCGATCCATAGGTATGAGGAACGATATAGGGTTCAAGCCAATTAGGAGAAAATTTTCCCCATTTACTTTTCTCTTCTTTGTTTACATGTTGATTTTCCTTCAAGATGAGGTCACTGACCTGGAAGGTTCATTTGTGGACATGTTTTTCATAGGCACGCTTGATACATTTTTGGTAGATTTGGAGATGGTCAAATGCATTGAGATGATTCATCTAACAACTCAATTTGCGTTAAATTATCCTCGTGAATATCATCGTTATTGAGCATGTCTTTTAGTGAAATGCGGAGAGATGGAATATTGACTTTGAGAGGCAAGATAGCCTCGGTACTATAGACCAGAGAAAAAGGTGTGGTAGAAGTCGAAGTGCAAATACTAGTGCGATAAGCCCACAAGGTGAAAGGAATGTGTGTATGCCAACTCTTCCGAGTATCATCAACTACTTTCATAAGAATTTTGTTCAAGGTTTTATTGGTTGATTCCGCTTGGCCATTTTTTTGTGGGTAATAAGGTGAAGAGAAGCCGAGTTCAATTGCCAAAAGTGTCACACAACTTTCATAGGGTTTTTTTTATGAATTGTTTTTCATTATTAGTGATGAGGCAGTGAGGAACACCAAAGTGACAAATGATGTGATGGTTGATGAATTCACATATTTTCTTGGATTTTTTTTAGAAATGAGGGGATTGGATTCTACCAATTTAGTGTAATATTTAGTAGTAGTTATAATCCATTGATGACACTATGAAGAATGATGATTGATCTCTCCAAAAAGATCTAAACCCCATTGAGAGAAAGGCCAAAGGTCTCATGTGACCTATAAGGCATGACTAGGTGTACGATGAATATTAGCATATTACTGGCATTTCACACAACGTTTGAAAAAGTCGAAATAGTCGTGGTTTAGGGTTGGCTAGTAATAGCCAAGATGAATAATGCGTTTAGTGATAGCTAAACCACTAAAGTGGCCTCCACAAATTCCATCGTGAACTTACTTTATGGTATAGGGAATTTCAGGACTTGTAAGGCATCGTAAAAGAATACCGTCGAAGCCTTATAAAGGAGACCACCCATAATGACATACTGAGAGAAAATTTTAAGAAAGGCACATTGTCCATTACGAGTGAGATCAAGAGGTAGAATGGAAAGGGATAGGTAGTCTGCAAATTTCTTATACCAAAGGTCACGTGGGTCAGGTACAACGGTTTTGACGGAGTGGACCTCACAAGGTAAATAAGAGGGTGATTGTAACCTTTGTATTGTAACAAATATTTTAGAGTCGGCAGGTGAAGCGAGTATCTGAGAATCCAGGAATACCATGGTATCTGTACATTTGTTAGTGGAACGTGGAGTGTTTTGAAGTTTATAACGGTCAAAGTTAGTCAAAAGTATATCTACATGATGCTTATACTTTTGAAGTATTTCATTACGACACTGGTATATATCATTAAATTGATTTACATCCAGCTAGGAATCACCAAAGATATTAAGTGAATTAACATCTAAAACATAAGCATCTTGGAGACCCAATACGAGTGCTTTGTATTCAGTGATATCATTTGTACAATAAAAATCTAGTTTGAAAGATAAAGGCATGGGTTCACCGCTAAGAGGAATGAGGATAACACCAGCACCACCCCCATGCTGAAACTTAGAACCATTGAAGAAGAGGGTCATTTAGTAAGTGGTATCATCTAAGGAGAGGTTAGCTATGGATTCATCCAGAAAATTGAAGTTAGAGGGTTGATTCCTGGAAAGAGGCGTGTCTGCTAGTTGTTCAGCGATGGTTTGGCCTTTGATGGATTTTTTATGAATGAATTCGAGGTTGATGTTTGTGATAAGAATGAGCCAACGTGTAGCACATTAATGTTGGTACGGTTTGGCGTACATGTAAAGGTTTTTTGGTTGAGCAGGCAATGACGAATCTTGGTGGTGAAAAAAACTAAGGCTAATGAGATTTTTTCAGCATGGGTGTATCTATTTTCATAGTCCAAAAGGGTACAACTTATGTAATAAATCACTTGCTCTTTGTGATGTTCATCATGATGAGTGAGCATGTCACATAAAGAATGGTCAGTGGCAGAAATGTTTTAGGGCATCAAAGGCTTTGCAGCATTCATCATCCCATTTGAAGGAGACGTCCTTTTTGAGGAGGTGATGAAATGGTTGGAAACGGTCGGAAAGTTGCGAGATAAAACAATGAATAGATTGCAACTTACCTTGCAAGATTCAAAGTTGACAAAGATTAGTAGGTGGAGGCATTTATAGAATAACCTTTACGTTAGCAGGATCGAATTCTATGCCACGCAAAGAAATGATGAAACCAAGGAGTTTTCCTGAAAGTACCGAAAAGACACACTTCTTAGGTTGAAGGCGAACACAATACTTGATGAGGTGGTCAAAGATGACCTTAAGGACTCTCAAGTGTTTAGACCGATATTTGGATTTGGCAAGAAGGTCATCTACGTAATCTTCTAATATGTGATGCATGATGTCATGGAATATATAAGTCATGGCTCGCTAATATGTGGTAGCAACGTTTTTAAGGCCAAAAGGCATGACTTGATAGCAGAATGTCTCCCAAGGAGTGATGAAGTTTTGTGTTAATCCTATGGAGTGATTAATATTTTATTATAACCTGAGAAACCTCCATGAGTGATAGCATCTCATGGCCAGTGGTGAGATCAACCAATTGGTCAATTCCTATTAGAGGAAAATCATCTTTGGGCCAAGCTAAGTTGAGGTCATGGAAATCCATGTAAATGTGGAGTCCCCCTTTTAATTTTGTGACAATAACAATATTATAAATCCACCAGGGATAGTCAATGGGTAGGATAAAGGAAACCGAGAGAAGGCACTAAAGTTCTTCTTTGACAAGAAGTGCAAGGCGAGGATGCATTTTTTGCAGCTTCTGTTTTATGGGCTTGGTATCAGGAATGGTTACAATATTGTGGACCACAATGTTTGGGTCAATAGTGGGCATATTAGCATAGGACCAAGAAAAAACAATGCTATGGTCCCAGAGGAAAGAAGTAAAATCTTCATGTTCATCAGCGTCTAAATATTAGCTTATCTTTAGAATGTGCGAGTCATCCTGAGTATTAATGTTGATTTCAATGGACGATTCATTAAATATGGTTTTCATCTTAGAAGGTAATGACCGATGAATATAATAATGTTCCGCACCAAGGTAGGTGAGGATAGACTCATCATCCTGACATTGAACGATGTTAATAGAAGGTGTATCGTCATCGATCATATCAGGATACAGGAAGGGAATAGAAGAGGGAGCCTTGTCATTACGTTGATAGGTCAGAGGTCCTAGGGAAATTGTGTTTATGAAATTTTTTTTTAGGAGGAATAGATTTGGGATCTATGGACTCCGTGGGTGAAGGTGGTAACATTGGTAAATGGGGTGAAGAAGATTTATCTTCCTCAATGAGGTCGATGCGAGCCTTCTTGGGAGGTGGTGTGGCAAAGCTAATACCACTGTGATCGTTGTGGTTATGGGTGGTACGTGAAATGATAGTATGCCGGCCTTGTTCATAAACACCGAAGCCAAAGCCTTTCCATGCGTAGTATGAAGGAAAGTGTGGGCGAAGCGACAGTTAGTAAGGCATTAGAGATTAGATGAAAACGATCATGTTTTGGATGGAGGTTTGGGTGAATAAGCGGCAGTGTCAAGTCCCCCATATGTTAGGTTAGTACGAAGGTGGGGAGGACCATAAGGGAAAACCTCACCTATACGGTAGTCATAACAAGGGTGTTGGTGCAATTTTCCATACTCCTCAAAGTGAGGCATTGAAAAACACCTTCTAAGGGATCAATAGTCGATATGTGGGTAGTAGGGATAGATGATTCATTAGATGATTGGGAAGGAGGGGTATCGATTGGTTGGAAAGTAGATGGGTCAGCTATAGGGGCTGTGGTGGTAGTAGGAATACTAAGGTTAGATGTGGGAGAGGTGGTGAAAACATTGGTAGATGGGATCGTGGGTGAAGGAGAAGTGGGGGTAGTGGAAAATGTCTTGACTGGTTGTTAATTAAAGAATACTTGGTAAAGATCACACATGGAGTCCACGTGGGATAGAAGGTCAGGATCAAAGGCGCGGAAGGACAGGAAGGACCCGCGCACGGAAGGAAAGTTTAGATTTTAGGACTTAGCTGATTTTGAGCGTGGAGATCTATTTTTAGAAGATGACGTTTATAACACACCAATGAAATAGAGACACGCGTGCCATGCACTGTCTATATTTAGAGAAGACGGTTCAAAGTGTCTATGCATGAAGACGAGCTAAGAATAGAATTGAAACTTCAATTAACTACAAGAGAACTATAGATAATGCACTTACATGTGTGGCTATAATTGTAAACAACATGTGTCTATCAATAGCATGCGACCTATTTCTGGAATAGTTAAGTGGTGAAGGGAAACTAACCACCATATATATATGATGTTAGGTGCATATTAGAGAAGAATGACATGTATCACAGAGAGCGGTGTATGTGTGTATCAGATCCATATGCGCCTTGATATAAATTGACAGTACTGTAAGGAGCTTCTATATTTATTAATAGATGGAAGATATCGGATGAATCTAAGTGTCATTCTGTGTAATTGAGTAGTGCATGTTATCAATTCAATGATGATTACTGTTTAAGCTTGTTATTTCATAGATCTATGGGCAATATGCACTGTAGAATGATGGATTAATTATGAATCTATATGTTTTTGTCTTCATCATGTTAACATCCTGTTACAGCAACCCTAAAGGGGGACCTGGTACCTTTGCGCACTTCGGGTGAGCACTCAGTCTAGGCTGAGTGATGTGCCAGCGCGACTAGGGTGTTATCTTGCAAATTCTAGGTTGCATCACTGGTACAAGTACATTGTTGGGTCAGTATAACATGTTACAAGTTTTGAATGACGACAGGTCGGTGGGGATGGTATAGTTATGTCATTCATGTTCGAATTTTACACAGTGGTGTAAAGTTTAAGGGACACAACCCATGATGTAAATCTAGGGTCTGCCAAGTAATAGGTTATATTGGAACTCCCTCTCTAAGACGTAGAATAGTTCCAGGACAGTGCGAGAGCCTACACGAACATGAAGGATAATGGTACCAAGGGTGAAGGTAATGGTGCCATTGAAGGAACACAACATAACTTGGTTATTATTAATACAATTATAAGGAATGTGCATTTGATTATACGCGTGGGAGGAGATAAAGTTAATGCTAGCAACACCATCGATCATGACTCATCGTACGTGTATGTTATTGATATATACGGAATTGAAAAGGGTGGGATTAAGGTCATTTGAATGGAGAGGTACAATCTCCTCATCAGAGAAGTTGAGGGTGGTGACTTGAGGAGTGGGCATGGGAGTAGAAGAAGGAGATGATTTGGTAAGCGAGGCCACCTGGTGATGAATAATAATGGAGGCCATGGTGTGGGGTCATTTGGTAAAACTTCAATAGATTGTAAAACCTCTATAAGGGCTTGCCTATGAGATTCAAAAGTTTGGAAGAGATCGTACAAAGACATCTTTAGAGGGGACTGATGTAATTGTTCTATCATTGTGTGATGGATGACCACGTCAAAGATAGGGTATGTAGGTCCTCGAATGGTGATTTTGGGCTCGGGTGCAGATGGTATATTGGGCACAGGGTCAGTTGATGGGCTAGTTAGTTTTTTATTTTCTTTTTATCTCTGAGCGCGGGTGGCTATGTCAACCATGCTGATCTGAGGGGAGGTGGATGGAGAGTGTGTTCCATGAAAGGTATAATGACATAAGGGACAAAAACCTAGCAGTGGATAGGAGCCTTGTGAAATGAGTAGGGAACATTGACATTTGGGTGGTGATTTGGCCAACTCTCTAATAGAGACCATGTTGATCTCAAATTTTGGAGGTGGATAAATTCATTGTGGGGGTGGAGATACTAATCACTGAATCGGTAAAGGATGTTGATGTGTGGTGACAGGTGAAGGTGGAACATAGTCCTCATCAAGAAGGTCATCATCATCGAAATTTTGCTTAGGAGGACAAAGGTGGAACATGGTACTCTCTCTCTCTCTGATCTCCCTCTGTAGACACCAAATTCGTGTCTTACGACCCCTTGTGACCCGCATCCCATTTCGCAACCTAACCTCATTACCTAAACCTTACACAATTATTTATTAATTACCTCATAATTGATAAATCCACATCGCCTTACCCGCCACCTCACCATGACCTAGCCCTAACCCTAAACTAACCTAATTAGGACCCATGACTTGGTCTAGACTCACATCCATAACTAATGCCTCCTTACTCGCACCCAAAGCCGACCTTCTAGCCACTTGACCAAGCCCGCAACTGATCTCTCGGGAGAAAAGCAGGGAAGGTGGGCTATTTTACTAAAAATAGCCTACTTTTTCCTTACCGATGCCGGTTCCTACTCGACCGCCGTCGGTTACGCAACCGCCATCGGTTCCCTGTAAATGGGCTCCCCAAACCAAAACAACGGATCGGAATTTCATTTGAGAGATCAGTCAAAGGATTTCTGGATCAACAGAGAGCATTGCGAGCGAGGAACAGAGTCCTGGTCTTCATTTAATCAAGCAGAGACGAGTAAAGAGACCAGAAGTGCTTGCAGTAGAGGAGATCAACTTGCATCTTCGTCAAAATCAGTAAGTCATATCTTGCATGTCCTCTGTTATAACATTTCTTATGCTCTTTGAATTACAGTCCTCCTAAATCCGTTTCTGAATCCACTACCCAACGTGCCATTGCATCTAACTGTCATTCTTTTACCCCTCATCATCTCATTTCCTAATATCATCCATAAACCAGCCTTACCAACACCACAACCAGCCCAGAAGATCCTAGAACCCACTGGTATCGGTTATCAGTAACCGGCATCAGTTATAAGTAACCGACATCGGTTCCTTTGATCAAAACTAAGAAAAACAGCCTTTCCCCTACCCAGTTCAATGAAACAATTTAATTGATACTTTAGAGTCTTTGGTGTTAATTCATATTAGCAGGGGAACTGACCACCTTCGAAAGGAAGTTTTAGATTTCCTGGGCCCAAGGCAGTTTCCTCATTTATTGTTTAATTAAATCTTGTGGTCTTGTGTTCTTATTTGCAGGTAGTCCTTCCCACGGACATAATCATACATGAAGCCGTACCCTCAATCGGCTATGCAAAAACCAAACTTCAAAACTTCCTGCCAGTACCAATGGTCAACATTACAGTTGATCTAAGGGTTTTGGCATATTATATATCTAATGGTGTCATCTGTTTCACATAGAAATATAAGTTACAAAAATATATTAAGAAATTTGATATATATAATATATAAACCCTCGTTTGCAAAGAACACTTACAAATGGATGTCTACATCATCTACAACTCTGATACCATGAAATAAATGATAAGAATATTATTCTAAGATGTAAATATCTTATATGATCATAACACACCACATTTGACAAATTGAAACAAATTTTTCATAATAATTGTTAGTGCAAAATTACACCACCCTTTGAATGCTTGCAAATGAATTATCTAGGCAATTAATGTAATCTACTTACATGTGATTGTCTTAAGGTTTGGGACCCTTGTATTTGATACAAACCTCCAGAGAAGGTTGGTTCCTTCTCTTGTCTTTGGCACTAAACTACTCCTAAGGAAATAAATGCAACTAATTACTCCTAATCTATTGATTCCAAGGGACCAGGGTGAGAGGAATGCATGAAATGTAAATCATAAAACAAGGGAGGTGATAACACCAAAACAAGACTAGAGAGATTCATAGTGAGTGAAAGTGGAGGAAAATGAGGTAGAAGATGGTAGACAAAAGTGCCACAGTCACAAAATACATTCAAACCTCCAATTTCATGGAGCAAAATGAATTTAAACCTTGTAAAGGAACACATTATGCACAATATACCTAAAAATTATAATAGAAGGAAAGAAATGCAATACAAATCAATCTAGGGAAAGAGAAAGCCAAAAAACACTAATTTTATTTCTTAAAATGATACATAATCCATTACAGTAAGGCACAAGGCAAGAATCCTGTACAAAATTCCCAAATTCAAGGCCTACAGCTCACAAAAGTTCTAGAACAATTTTGGCAGAGTTCCTTTACATTCCAAAATGTCTCCCCTACAAATGAGGGAAAATTACATATATATAGAAAAAGGGGAGCTACCAACTGACAACCTTCATTAATTTCCTGTAAGGAGGTATGGGCAACCATACCGGTCCACTTTCCAATGGTATTTTTCTTACACAACAAACATGTGTGTCATACCTCATTAAACCAATTGTTGAACTACCATGTATGATGCTATTAATGCCTGGCATGTAGTTGATATTTCTTAGTGACACCTGATAGGAATGACCTATTGACGCCTGACAAGAATGGAAGCATAGTTGCCAACAAGGGAAGGAGTTGTCGCAGGACAAAAAAGGAGGTTGACGTGCAATAAGAGGGAATGTTATTGTGTGATAACAAAGGAAAAATGAAAGGGAAGGAGGCGGCAGACACATTACAAAAAGGTGGCAGATGCATGATAGCAAGGTGAAAAACATGTGACAATAAGATGACAGACACATGACAATAAGATGGTAGATGCATGGTAGCAACGTTACAAATGTGAAATAACAAGATGTGGTTGATGTGCGACAGTAAGGTGGTTTCAAACCTTCACCAGACCAACTTCAACTGAGTTGACCCACCAGTTGCCTTATATATTATAACATCTAGAGTCACCAAAGCCCAGACCTATCAAATTTTCCATTTCGCAGGGGCGAAAAAAATGGACAACAATTTGGCAATTCACGGGGTAATCTTCCTACTAGATTGAAGATATCAATGGCCTTGAAGCATCCATTGAGCATGGAGTCACCCTGGAACTCTAACACTGATCTGAAACTTGAAATCTCATCCCTGAATCCATCTAAAGTCTTGCATAAGCCTGACACTTTTTTGGGTTGGTATTTGATTGTCCCCATAAAACCTTTCCTATAATTAGAAGGTGCAACAAAAACAACGAGTAACTATGTACAAACAAAAAAATCATACATATCCCAAATGGAATATGCAAAGAGTGCACAAGCACTTATACAAAAGAAAACCTAAACTATAACACAACAAAGTTCCACAAACACTTAGAGGAATTGCAACCTAGGTTAATATGTACAGGATTGAGATTTAACCTTAGAAACAATGCTTTAAGTAGATCCTATTGACTAGAATTTTTTTTTGCATCCTGAAATCATATAAGGGCCACTCCATATTGGATCAAACTTGGAGTGTCTTCCTAGTTTTTCCCAATTTACATTCCACTTTAGCACCAAATATCCCTCTTGAAAATTCTTGGACTTAGCATTCTTGTCGAATATTCTCTTTATTAAAGATTTATCCTTTTCCATGGTTTGCATAGACTGATCCCTGAGTTCCTCAAGCTCCATAAGATCTTCATACCTCACCTACATGGGCTCAAACTTAGCCAACTCTAACTGCTTGAGAAGCTCCAATGCCAGTAACTCAAGTGATATAGGAATTTTTGCCTCCCTTCCATAGACCATCTTATATGGAGAGTTTCATGTAGATCTATTGGATGTGATTCTATCAGCCCATAAGGCTGATTTTAGCTTGGTATGCTATGTTCTCTGATTTTCATCGAGATTTCTTCTTATGATTCTCAGCAAGTTCTTGTTCATGAACTCTACTTTGCAGTTACCTTGGGGGTAGTAGTTAGAAGAAGTGTTGAGATATATCCCATTTCTAACAACCCATTTAGTGATATTTATGCCAAGTAATGCTAGAGAATTATCTAATATGGTAGTGGCAGGCACACCAAACCTGGTTACTATCCCCTCATAGAAGTTTGGTATGTTGGATTCATTTACCTCCTTGGGTGTTACTACATTCATCCACTTGGCGAAGTAATCTTCTACTGTGAGTATCCACTTGTGGCATTGACTCGAGTTCGGATTGACAACTTAAATGAAATCCAATATCCATTGCATGAATGGTTGATCTACTAAGATGGGATGAAGTGGTAGAGCTGCTAGCCTCTCTTTACCTCTGAAGAATGCACACTTCTTGCACTTTTTAATCCATGAATAGCACTCACTAAACACTGTAAACTAGTAGTAACCAGCTCTCATGCTTATGAGAGCTATTACTCATGGAGAAAAATGACCTCCAACTTCCCCATCATGGAACTCATGTAATATTCTCTCCATCTAATCTATCTTGACACATCTTAGGAGGACACTGTACGATAGGCAAGTGACATGTGAGCATGAGAATCTACAAGTAACTTTTCTTCATACCCGGCCTCCCGAGGTTGTGCCGTGACAACCGATGGAAATGAAATATATATGGATACAGACAAAATAGTTGGGAAATATTATATCTTTGACATGTAATAATGGAATATGTGAATCTAAGGCAAAGAAGGCTCTCCTAACCTGAATTGGTGTAATGGATCATTCAAATATAAGAGCTGCTCGGAGGCTCGAATCAATGTCGAGCTCTGCTGTGGAGATCCTATTTATTGGTAATTAGATACGTGGAAAATGACCTGTAGGTGCTTCATGTATATTTCCAGAAAAGGTCATGGAAAATGGTGATGAGAGGCATAGTGGATCCTCCGGAGTTTTATGGATGATTCTATAGTCTAGTCCAGAAATCCCTAGCCTGATTGGCTGCTACGTTTCGTATGGAGAATTGTGTAATGATGTCTGGCGGAAGTGGCAATGATTTGAATATTAGTGTGTGTAAACAAGTGTCAATGTCTAATTGATTAGTAGGCCCGTTGGGTTGTGGGACCTATGGATCACAACCGCAAGTTCTTGGTTGTTGTGGATCCCCTATGGTCATACGAGGAGTTAATATATTCTCCTGACTATCCAATAGTCATAAGCCTTTTCAACCTCTATGTTTAGAACTAGAAGTTGTATAATTTTCTCAGAATACCTTACGGGTGTTCTGGCAACTTGAATACATAAGCCAGTATCTATGTTGATGAGAAGGTCTTCTGCATTGGGCTGTGGAACTAAAGGATCACAACCAAATATTTGTTCTCTTTCAAGTTATTGTACGGTCATGCAGATATCATATCAAGGTAGTCTATAGTTGGGGTGATTTGACCAGAATGTGTATGCCCTGTCATCTTCAATATTCAACTCTCTCAATTGTTCACTAATTACTCGTAGGTTTATTGTTGTTCGAAAAACCTGAATCCTAAGGTCTTGATCTATAGCAACTAGTGTTGTGGGGAGATTTGGTTGAGGCACTATTGGTTCAAACACGTATTCTCTGGGTTCTCTAGGTCTCATAATTGTCATGCAAAGATTATTCAACTTTAACTGAAATGAATAAACTAATTATGAAAGATATATCTACACTATGCATATATATATTGTATATTTCAATGAATTATTCTAACGAAATTAAAAGAGCAGCTATTCTAATATACAGAAAATGGACAATTAATCTAATAACATAATCAAAACAAGAAACGTAGCTTGGTATAGCTATTTACCTGTGCAGTTGTGAGTTTATCCTAAATATTTAAGTAACCAACTAGTTTAATCGAAAAGACTTCTGATCCTACCTCAGAAGTGAAGAATGAATCATAGTTTCTCAGAAACTATCATTCCCCACATCTTCCCTGGAAATATTGAAAGCGAGCTTTTAACTGAAATGAAATAATTTACTACTATATTTGATATATTTTAACTATAACTTTAATAGCTCAAACCTAGAGTTTACAGAATAGTGGTAAATCTGGTTGTGTGTGACTTTGTCCCCTCAGTGTGATCTCCTCATTCCTTCGTGTTCTCGTGAATCCAAAAAAGTGTCTATATGATAGCGTTAGCAGAAGAAGATTCTCAAATAGAGCTTGACTATGCAATTCCTAACAGGATTTATCACGGGAATACAACGCAAATACACCGAGAATTTTGGAAACTATCTCTTGTGAAAAACAAAACCTGCAACTCTAAGATGGATTCTAATTTAAAATGAAACTATCCTATGCTAAACTGATTGTATGGGACAAAAATGAAGTAAGATGAAAGAATGAAGATCAAATGATCTCTAATACAGAAATGAGAGACTGGTAACTGATGCAAAATATGAAACTACTGCAACTTATGTAAGAATTTCAAACAAACTGAATATTTAAATAGAGAAGGAGAGGGGCCTTTTGTTTGAAAACAAGCTTGCTATTTATAGAATTTGAATTTACCAGAGGGTAAATCCAAATTGATCTCTTTTACTATAAACAAAGGGAAAACACTATTTACCTGGCAGCCAAAACATAAATGCAAGCCAAAGTGGTTGAAGAATGTGGGTGAAAGTTGTATTTTTACATTTGACATGATCATTGGAACATTCTGGAAAACACACACATGACTATCACCCTGTGTAGGGCAGCGGTTATAGGACCGCCGCCCTGTTTTGGGTGGCGGTCACGAGACCGCCGCCTAGGTAGGGTGGCGGTCCTATCACTTAAGACCAAAATGCAAAGAAAGAGGTGGCAGAGGATAGGACAAAGCACACGGAGCTTGGATAAAGCATTTGGGATGTGAACATACACTTGGTGAGCTTTTCTAGATTCCAAACACCTTGCGAAGAGACCTGAATCATCATTGGGGTTTCCGTAACCTCTTTCCGTCAGTACAGTACCTAAATTTTTGGGTACGTACATATTTCCCCCTCGGAGAAACATTTTAGCCATTAAGAGGCATAAAATGGTGGGTCTGAGTATGGCAGTCCCAAAATGGGGAGTTAGAAGTTATACCTGACACGTCCGTGTGTCGAAATGTTGCCATCCAAATTCATGCTACCTGCAAAATGAAAAGAAAACTAAATTGCAGATAGATAAAATAAATCGAAAAATAAAAACTAAATTAATATGAAATGAGGACTTACCATTCGCGCGGGGATTAGAACTTACTTCCGTCGACACTCCAACTCTACGTAAAAACATTCAAAACCAAATTAGAATACTATATATATTTAAAACGAGCTCATTTTACTATTCATTTGCGCGTGATGATTTGGTGGTTTTTGAGCTCTGGGACCCACGGTGACCGTTTTCGATGAGAGTACAGTCAAAACATCCGTTGTGAGATATTGATCATGCCTCCAAGAGTAGGACGTCGACCCACGAAGTCTCATGTTAGTTCTTCTCAATTTATCATTTTTTTAAACCTAAAATATAGAAATGTAGAAATATTTGTCTTGGGGGGATTATTTTCAAAAATGTTAGTCTTAAATGAGTCTTTAGGGGGGTTGCCCATAGGGTAGGTCTTCATTTCATCCAAAATGATGTATTTTTTCATTTTTAAAGTGTTTTAGGGCTAAAGGGACGTTTCACCGATTCGGGACAGGACCGTCGCCCTGCATAGGGCGGTGGTCATGGGACCACCGCCCTATGAAGGCAGCGGTTACAAGACCGCCACCTCATAAGGTGGTGATTACAGGACCGCCGCTCTGCACATGGCAGAAGTTTAGAACATAATGCAAAAAGAGATGTATTACTTGATTGTTTTTACATTTTTGGCATTTTTATACGTTCCTGATAATTTTTCCAGTTGGATTATATTACTAACTTACTCTTTTTCTATGTTTTGGGTGGATGCAGAAGGAGGAGTGCATCAGATGGAGTAGAGAGAGGGAGTGTGATTGGCTCCTGACAGTGTTGGATGCATTGACCCAGGCTAAGAGAGACACCTTGTAGCGGGCTGACATCTTGCGGATATCTCGGGTTCCTCACGTTACTCCTTCCAGTCACATACTATGTGACTTATTCTCATACTGGGATGTTGACCGAAATACCTTCCAGTTACCAGGTGTTAGGGGTGGGTGGACTATCACCCTTGAGGATGTCTACCGTATATTGGGGGTCCTGATTCTTGGGAGGCGGTTGTCTCTTAAGATAGTAGTATCCATATCTCAGATGGTTCAGTGGGCCACATTTATGGGAGATGATGTTTTTTCCATGGGTTCAAAGAAGGGGGTGAAGGTTCACTCTATTATTGATTCGGATATCCCTGTGCTCCGCAAGGCTATTATGGGCATCCTTGCCTCGCGGTTGATTAGGGACAAGGGAGGGGATACTCTTTTATACTGCTGGGCTCCTATTATTACACAGATTGAGGCACATGGATGCATTTACACTTAGGGAGTAGATATCCTTGGGACTACCTATCATGATTTGTATAGGGTGGTCATATTACAGGGGCAGTCATTAAGTCACCCTACTCTAGCCATGAGTTGGGTTTATGAGCACATCATTTCCTACGGGAGAGGTGTACAGGCAAAGGATCTCGGGGCTGTCAGGGCACCAAGAGGGAAAGCGATGACCGTACTTAGGATGCCACACTAGCCAGTGGCTTCTTTGACTACTGCAGACATGGAGGCCACTCCTTATCAGGCCATGGCAGGGTTATGGGGAGAGGAGACACTCACATTGATCGCTTGTCATACTACTAGTCAACTGATAAGCAGGACAGGGAAGTTAGAGATCCACCCCTTTGATAGAGTACCATAATAGTTTGGCGTCCCCTATATCAATATGTTTCCTTCAGTGGGGCCAATATACAGATCTGTTTGTGAGGCTAGGGAAGGTCCTAGAGGCTAGGGTTAGACTACGATCACTTCTAGAGTTCCCATTGTAGCTAGGCGGGTGGTTCATGCCCAAGGGGTAGCCAGTGCTCCTCGAGCACCTTTACTTCAGATCGGAGAGAGCGATGAGCCCATTGATGTGGACTCAAACTTTGAGGAGTTCACAGGAGAGGAGACAAAGGAGGAGATGGAGGGAGGTGAGACAGGTGGGACGGTCGGGGATGATAGTGACTCTGAGTATCATGACACTCAGAGTATCCTGAGGGCCGAGACGGAAAGTTCAGAGAAGGTGACCTTGATCTCAGAGGAGTTGCCTTCTTGGGACATTGAAGGAGATGATGAGTCCATAGTAGGATGTCACTTCTTTCCAGATTTGGGGGAGGTTCCACAGTCAGCAACAACATTAGTCACAGGTGCAGATCCTAGAGATCCCACCTAGATGCCTGGAGATCCGAGTGAGTTACTACTCTTCTCTTGATTTTGTTTTAGTTAGAATTGTTTTAGTTGATATTTCTCTTTTGTTGTTTCATTTTTTTTATCTTATCTTGGAAAACTTTCTAACTTGTTTATTTTGCAAAGACTGCTGAGGGATGGCGAGACTTGATTCACCAAGTGTGTGCAGACACTCTACTGCTCCCTTCAGAGAGTAAAAGGGCCAAGCTTACTGTGGACGTGGGAGAGCTGTCAGCATCCGGTAGACATACCGACATGTTTTCCCCTATCTGGAAGGCGGAAAAGATCATGAGTTATCTCCGTGCTGAGGTAACTGGATATAGGAACACTGAGCGCTTGATGAGGAGTCATTTTGACAGTGAGACCACATCTTATGGCCATGATTATGAGCCCTCAGTTCATTCAGAGCATCATTGCAGCAAGAGTCCTAGACGTGGTCATGCACCTTATGAGGGATCTCAAAGGGATTAAGAGATCACAGTGTCCTTTTGCAGTGACTTTTGGTCAGACGATTATACAAGTGTTTTTGTATTTTTCCAGGATCATTGAGCAGTTTTACCATGCCTAGTGCATGATGGCATTGTATATAAAACATGATTCATATTTGGATCTAGATCTTCTTGCATCTAGAATTTTTGTGATTCGTTTCCCATGTGTACACTAGATGTTTTTAGAGTATTCATTTTTATATGCTTCTCAGAATGTATGCAATGGATGACAAATGATAACAAATATTGATCAAAATGTTTTACTTTATTTGCTTTAGTAATACTGATACGTGATGATGTAAAACATATTGTAGTATTGAACTTTTGGCTTCTTTGGGAAATGTTTGTTGTTTCTTATTATGTTGGTAAAACGTGATGAATGTATAATGATAATGAGATGAACTTGCCCTACTCCAAACTCCACACAACTAGTAAGATGTGAGGGCTCAACACCAAGAGTTAGGAAGGGCACAAATTGTATGAGTTTGACTGAATGGAATGATGAGAGATAGACAAAACAGTGACAAAAATGAAACTTAGACCTACACACTTACCCTACTCAAAACTACCACCAAGCTTAGAAGTCAACTTACTTTCTAGTTTATCTAGACTTAGATCTATAAATGACAACCTGGTTGACAAAATATGGTTTCGAGGATTCGATCTCATTGAAATTTGGACACTTATTTTCACTTAATATAATTTTATTTGTATTTCTAAAATACCAAGATTTGTTAATTTGTGTGAATGGACCCCCCACACCTTGCCCCATGGCATTAATAAGAAGCATGGGTTTGTCACCAAAGGTAGGATATGGGCGAGTAAGGGCACCTCTTTCCTTTCGTAGCCTCGCACCACCAGTAAGAGATGCAGGCTTATCACCGAAGGTTGGTGGGGTAAAGAAGTGTGTAAAATAAAATATTCTATTTGCTTGGAATTTTTAATTCTATTTGATTTTAAGACTTTTGATTTGTGATTTTGGGATATCCTTGTTTCAAAGAGACGTAAGAGGGATAGATGTGACACCAAGAAGCTTCTAGAACAGACCGTAGGTAAGAACAACTTCACCTAGTAGAAAGAAAGAGCAAAACCAAGTATGCAGGCCTTGGTATGGTTTTCGTCAATATTTGTCTATCAAACTTGATGAAAATATTTTGAAACTACTTGATGATGCTTGAAGAGATGCAATTTAAATGCTTTTGCCAATATTTTTAGACATTTATAATAGATTTCTTAAGATTAAGTTTCTTGACTAGAAATGTGACATGGGAGCATGAGAATCTACAAGCAGCTTTTCTTCGTACCCGACCTCCCGAGGTCGTGTCGAGACATCCGGTGGAAATGGAATATATATGGATACAGACAAACTAATTGGGAAATCTTATATCTTTGACACACAATAATAGAATTTGTGAAACTAAGGCAAAGAAGGCTCTCCTAACCTGAAATGGTGTAATGGATCATTCGGATATAATAGCTACTCGAAGGCTCCAATCAATGTCGAGATTTCCTGAGATCCTATTTATTGGCTGTTGGATACGTGGAAAATGACCTGTAGGTGCTTCATGTATATTTCCAGACAAGGTCATGGAAAATGGTGATGAGAGGCATAGTGGATCCTCCAGAGTTTTATGGACGATTCTTTGGTCTAGTCCAGAAATCCCTAGCCTGATGGGCTGCTATGTTTAATACGGAGAACTGTGTAATGATGTCTGGTAGAAGTGGCGAGGATCTGAATATTAGTGTGCGTAAACCAGTGTCAATGTTTGATTGATTAGTAGGCCCGTTGGGTTGTGGGACCTATGGATCACAACCGTAAGTTTGTGGTTATGGCAGACCTCCTATGGTCATACGAGGAGTCAATATCTTCTCCCGACTATCCAATAGTCATAAGCCTTTTCAACCTCTATGTTTAGAACTAGAAGTTGTATAATTTTCTTAGAATACCTTACGGGTGTTTTGTCAACTTGAATACATAAGCTAATATCTATTTCGATGAGGAGATCTCTTGTGTTGGGCTGTGGAACTAAAGGATTCCAACCAAATATTTGTTCTCTTTCGAGTTCTTATAGGGTCATGCGGATATCCTATCAAGGTAGTCTATAGCTGGGGTGATTTGACCAGAATGTGTATGCCTTGTCATCTTCAATATTCAACTCTCTCAATTGTTCACTAATTTCTCGTAGGTTTATTGTTCTTCGATAAACCTGAATCCTAAGGTCTTGATCTATATCAGCTAGTATTGTGGGGAGATTTGGTTGAGGCACTATCAGTTCAAACACGTATTCTCTGGGTTCTCTAGGTCTCGTAATTGTCATGCAAAGATTATTCAACTTTAATTGAAACGAATAAACTAATTATGAAAGATATATCTACACTATGCATATATATTTTTTATTTTTTGTATTTTTGATGAAGTATTCTAACGAAATTAAAAGAGTATCTATTCTAATATATTTATAAAATGGACAATTAATCTAGTAACAGAATCAAAAAAAGCAACGTAGCCTGGTATAGCTATTTGCTTGTGCAGTTGTGAGTTTATCCTAAATATTTAAATAACCAACTAGTTTAATAAAAAAGACTTCTGATCCTACCTCAGAAGTGAAGAATGAATCATGGTTTCTCAGAAACTATCATTCCCCACAGCTTCCCTGGCAATATCGAAAGCAATATTTTAACTGAAATGAAATAATTTACAACTCTATTTGATATATTTTAACTACAACTTTGATAACTCAAACCTGGAGTTTACAGAATAGTGGTAAATCTGTTGTGTGTGACTTTGTCCCCTCAGTGTAATCTCCTCGTTCCTTCGTGCTCTCATGAATCCAGAAAAGTGTGTATATGATAGTGTCAGTAGAAGAAGATACTCGAGGAAGCTTTGGATATAAACCAAATACAATGCAAGTAAGAGAGGGATAGTGCAAGTGAACAGATCTTTTCTATGCAATTCCTAGCAAGATTTATTGCGGGAATACAACACAAATACACCGAGAATTCTGGAAACTATCTCTTGTGACAAACAAAACTTACAACTCTAAGATGGATTCTAATTTAAAATGAAACTATCCTATGCTAAACTGATTGTATGGGACAACAATGAAGTAAGATGAAAGCAAGAAGATCAAATGATCTCTAATACAGAAATGAGAGATTGGTAACTGATGCAAAATATGAAACTACTGCAACTTATGCAAGAACTTCAAACAAACTAAATATTTAAACAGAGAAGGAGAGGGGCCTTTTGTTTGAAAACAAGTTGGCTATTTATAGCATTTGCATTTACCAGAGGGTAAATCCAAATTGATCTCTTTTACTATAAACAAACGGAAAACACTATTTACCAGGTGGCCAAAACATAAATGCAAGACAAAGTGGTTGAAGAATGTGGGTGAAAGTTGATTTTTTACATTTGACGCAATCATTGGAACGTTCTAGAAAATGCGCACAGGACCGCCGCCCAGGCAGGGCGGTGGTCCTGTCACTTAAGACCAAAATGCAAAGAAAAAGTGGGTAGAGGACAAAAAAAAAGCACACAGAGCTTGGATAAAGCATTTTGGATGCAAACATATAGTTGGTGAGCTTTTCTGGATTTCGAACACCTTGTGAAGAGACCTGAATTATCATTGGGGTTTCCGTAACCTCTTTCCGGCAATACAGTACCTACATTTTTGGGTACATATAGACACCATTCACATCCTTCTTAAACAAAACTTTATCTATAAGCACATAGGGGATGCTATGAAACCTGAAATGCCTCCTCATAGACTTTCTCAATTCTTCAAGGAAATGACCTATTTGAATAAAATGCACAATACCTATGTCCAACAAGAATTAGGTGGGAAATTGGCTAATCTCTCTTGATTATATTGCAACACCAAAATAAATTATCCTTCATCTCTTAACTTGGCATGTTGATTGGAAGCCAAGTTTAATATCAATGTCATATTCCATGACCTTGGTTATCCAACCAACTATTTTTTCATTAAGATCCTTATTTAAAAGAAATTATTTTACACCAACATGTGTAACTAGTAAATGGATTCTGTTATTTGATATTAAATACCTGAATTTCTGTAAGCTTCTTATCACAACAAGGACATGTTTCTCATTGAATGAATATCTCACCTCATAATCCTCAAGGCCTTGGCTGAATAATAAAATAGGGTGCTCCACTCCCTCTTGATTTAGTTGTACTAGTATTGTAGATATTGCATCTGTGCCACCAAAAGCATATAGAGTGAATTCTTTCAAAAAATATGGATTGATGAAGGTTGGAGCCTAGATTGATGGCCTAAAAAATCTCCTTACCTTCTACCATCCACTTGAAATCCATACTTTTCTTCAACATCATAGTCAATGGCTTCACCAAAGTGGAAAAATCAGGCACAAATATGTGAACAAAATTTATCCTTCCCAAGAAGCTTTGGAGAGCCTTCTTATTACTTGGAAGTGGTAGTACACGGATAGCTTCAACCCTTTCTAGATTAATAGTGGCCTAGGAGCTTAGACATAATGTGGCTTAGGAGATTACCTTCATGTGCAAGGAAGACATAATTTTTTGGATTTAAAGACACTTTGAATCTTCTGCATATTTGGAAAACTTTCCTAAGGTGGAAGAGGTGTCTTGCTACATTTTTGGAGAATACAATGATGTCTTCTAGGTACACAAGAAATATCTTTTGTATCATCCCTTTGAACACCATATCCATAGCCTTTTTAAAAATTTATTCCTGCATTTAACAAGTCAAATGACATCTTCCTATAAGCATTCGTTCCTGACTTTGTGGTGAAGGTTGTTTTGAATTGATCTTCCTTTTTCACTATATTCTGGTTGTATCCCAAGTAGCCATCAACGAGTAAGAACCTCTCCGATCCAACTACTACCTATAGGATTTTCTCCATAGAAGGAAGTGGGTGATGATCTTTGATTAAAGCTCTATTTAAGTCCCAAAAGTCCACACATAATCTGATTTCCCCATTTCTCTTTCTTACTGGCACCAATTTTGTTACCCAACTTGAATGTTTAATAGGGAATATGATACTTTCCTCTATCAAATTATTCCGTTTTTTCCTTATGAGGTGATTAATGTGAGGATTGATTGGTCTTTTTTTCTATCTAATAGGTTTGGCTCCTGGGTCCAATTCGATAGTGTGTTGTGCCAACTTTGGATTAAACCCCCTCAACTCCTTATGGCTCCATGCAAAGACATTTGGGAATTCTTGGCAAATCTGTATGAATTCATATTTTTCTTGATCAGTGCTTACATTTCAATTTTGAAGTACTTTTCCTTCTCCCACTGAAATGGACTCTAAATATTCACCCTTTTCTTGAATGTTTCCCTTCTCCTTTCAAAACTGGTCATTGGGATTTAATATTGACTCCAATGTTACTAAGCCCTTTGGTAGCTTTTTTGTCTTTAATTGGACCACTTGATCACCATACTCCTACTCCAACTTGTCTTGGTTCCTAGGAGAGAATTCAACTTTTTCCTGTAGAAAATTTATGATCAGCTGATCACTCTCAAACAATTTCCAGATGGTGTTGCTTTCTGGCAATGCTAGCCTTACCACTACTTTTATGTGAGGTTGAATTTGATCTCTCTTTATACTATCAACTACATCAAATGCTGCCCCAATTACTGCAAGCCTATCTGAATCCTCATTATTCTTCCTTGGAATGGAAATTATGTTGAATGCCTTAAAATATTCAAAGAGATCTCATATCCGGTTCTTGTAACTCTTGAGAAGATCATTCTTGGCAACATTTTATCCTTTGTCCTGATTTACAATCATCTCATTACTTCCAAAAACCTACAACTTCTTGATACCTCTTCTTCTTTCCCATTGTAGTCTATGGATCAATCCTTCATACCCCCTGTGTTATTTGAGCAATTGAATTGAAACCAAAAAGTTGAGTAGTATTCATTACCTTGAGGTGACAAAAAAATTTCTCCTCCTCCAACATTTTGTCTACTCCTCAAGCCATTGAAGAATAGCTTCCATACTTCATTATCATCTGTTCTGGTGAGGCTAGGAAGAGGTGTGTTTTTCTCATGCAAACAATAAATTCCCAACTCATCCTCCTCCATCTCCTTGTATGGATCATAGTTGTGTCTTTTATTTTCCCATTCATCAAGAGTTAAGTATGGAATTTTTCCAACCTTCGTATCTACTTCCTGAGTGCTTGGACAATCTTCTTGATCGAAAGTTAAGAAATTTGCATTGATTGGGCTTAGGACATGAGGTTCAATATGGAAATTTGTAATAGAATTAGATATGATTATATCCTCAGATCCATACCTTTTCCTGAAGAGCATATGTGACCAATCAGTTACTAAGTACCCACCAATTTTAGCTGTGAAGTCCCTTGATAAGCATAAGGCAAAGAGTGGTGGCAAGTTGATCGCTGATACATATTGCAAGACTGTGACATTGGGGCATACATGCAGCATGAGGCTCAACCCTTTGGTTACTCAAATATTTTTCATGGTTATCTTGTGAAATCGCACTACACATTTAGAAATTACTTCATACTTAATACCCAGCGGATCAACTATCTTTTTAGGCATCACTGAGCTACTTTCTCTTGAATCAATCATGCAATTGTGCACAAGATTGCTTCCAATAATCAAAGATATGTAGAATGGAGGAGGATTCATGTTTTTACCTTAAAGACCTCCTTGAATCCTTTCTTGTTGATTTGTATTGGTGAGCACTTTCTCTTGATCCTTGGACAACTTCTTTAATACGGACCAATTTTTCATGGTTGCTTGTAACAAATCTCTTTGGCCTGGAATTTTCAATGACTCCCACATATAAATGCTTACATTGGTATTTTTCATTTGATCAATAATGTTACAAGAAGATTGGTTCTCCTTCTACTTCCCTTTACTTGGCACATCTTTCTCTTGCACATGGCCTGCTACAATTGGTACTTGAGTTGGCCTAGATGGTGGTTTAGGCTGATTCTGAATGTTTGGGGCTGCACTTGGGTTGCTAATACCACAAAGTGTGATAGAAGGTTGAGAGGTAAATGGATTATATGACTTCCCTTCCTATATATTGCACTACTTGGACCTTGTGTTGGCTACCACATCTTGAGAAGGGGACTAATTTATACCACAAAAATCCTCTGCTTTCCAATTAACAGTGTCATCTCACTTGGAGGTGCTTCTTGAGTACTCTCTTGCTGCTAATTTTCCTCTTGATTTGTTTCTTGGGACACACCAACCATTTTCACCATTAGATCTTGATTTAAAGCACCGTTGAAACATATTGCTTGATTGTGAGGTTGGTTGCATAGGAAGCGCCATTCATATTCTTGTGCCATGTTGTTTTAAACTAGTACTAAGGCTCTAGATGTAGAGGCAACATTAGGATTATAAGTCTAAAATAGACTCATTGCTTGAGGTTGCCCTTAGTTTTGGTTAGAAAATTTAGGAGGTGGTCTATTTGGTTAATATGGAGGTCTATTTGGTTGGGCTTGAGGCTGATATGGTATGAAAGTTTGAGCTTGTTGCCTCTTGAGAGTAACCAACTAATTGCCTAAGTTTTTTAATTGTTTCATAATCTCCTGGAGTTCATTTGAAGGGCTAGAAGAAGAAGTGGAAGCTTCATTTGAACTCTGATATTTGGGATCATGGATAGGGGCTATTATAAGTGCTTCACTAGAGCTTAGATTACCCATATCCGGATTGAGAGGCATGGGTGACCTAGGTGCAAGTTTACAGACTAAGATCAAACCAGACTTAGATCAAACCAAGACTTGAAATGGTTTGATCCAAGTTTAGCACAACATACTATTGAATTATAGAAAAATTCTAAACCAGTTAGACAAACAAAGAGGCCTGTAAATCCCAAAATAGAGCCTCTAACGAGGAAAGAATTATCCAAGTTGATTGAATCAGGTATTATCTTTCGAATTAAGCATTCAAGCTGGGTAGGAAATCTTGTTCCTATTAGGAGGAAGAATGGAGAAATCAGATTATGTGTGCATTTCAAAGATCTTAATAAAGCTTCATTAAAAGATCACTACCCACTTCCAAATATGGATCAAATTTTGAGAACAATTTCTGGTTCAGATAGACTGTCTCTTCTAAACAGTTATAATGGATATAATCATATTTTAATTCAAGAAAAAGATAGGTATGAAACAACTTTTACCACCAAGTGGGGTACTTATGCTTACAAAAGAGTGCATTTTTGTCTTTAAAATGTGGGTGCAATGTTTTAACGCACAATGGACACGGATTTTTGCAGCTTGTTAAATAAATGCATCCTTGTTTATTTAGATGATGTTACTGTATTTTCGAAAGATTCTGATGAACATCTAACACATCTAAGGCAGAATTTTCAGTTATGCAAGCAATTTGGAATATCTTTGAATCCCAAAAAGTCTATCTTTTCAGTACATCAAGGAAATTTATTTGGTCATATTGTTTCTAAGGAAGGATTAGCAATTGATCCTTTCAGAATCAAAGCCATATCACAGCTATCTTTGCCTCATCAAAAGAAGGCATTATAAAGTTTTCTTGGAAAAATCAACTTTGTTAGAAGATTTGTTCCAGATTTTGTAGCATTGGTTAAACCATAAAAATCTATGTTAAAGAAAGAGAAAATTTTCTCTTGGACCAGCGAAGGGAGTGAAGGGTTTGAAGCAATCAAAACAACCATCTCTCAAGCTCCTACTCTTGAAAATCCAAATTTTAATAAATATTTTACAATGTATGCACTTGCAGGAACTAAAACAATCTCAGCTATATTAACTCAGTTAATGATGAAAATATTGAATAACCAATTGCTCTCTTTGGATAAATCTTGCATGATTACGAAACAAGGTACACATTTCTTGAGAAATAAGTACTTTAAGTAGTCAGGGGACTAAAGAATTTTAAGTATATGTTTTCAAACAATTAAATCCATGTTCTTGTTTCTCATCCAAGTGTGAAAGATTTCTTGTTAAATAAATAATTGAATGAGAAAAGAGCAGGTTGGATAACTAAAGTTATGGAATATGATGTTGATATCCGGGTTGCTAAAACTGTTCGAGGAAAAGGTTTGTGTGAGCATATAATTACTGATATGGAAAAATAGCAAGCTGCAGAACCAGAAGATTCAAATCAGCATGCTGAAATTACGTATTAGCAATCAGACATTATGGTTCAAGCAAAAAAATCAGAAACTTGAACTTGCTCAAGAAACTCAGGAATCAAGACGGATGACTGATTTGGTTAACTATTTACAACATGGCACCTATCCAGAAGGTATGGACAATAATTAACAAAGATATTTCAGATTACAAGTTGTCCCCTATATCTTTGTTGATAGTGTGTTGTTCAAAAGATATATAAATGGAATCTTGTTGCGATGTGTTGACTATGATAAAATTCAGAAATTACTATCAGAATTCCATGAAGGACCTGCAAGAGGTCACTTCTTAGCACGTACCATAGCTTTAAAAATCATGGAAGCTGGTTACTATTGGCCTAGCATATTCAAGGACTATTTTGAATGGATCAAAAAGTGTAAAAAAATTCTTTCTTTGTTGGAAAAGAACATTTAGCTTCATTGCCTTTATAGCCTATTTCAATTGATCAACCTTTTATGTAATGGGGTCTTGACTTTATTGGCATGATAAACCCACCTTCATTACAAGGACATAAGTGGATCTTAACTGCTATAGATTATTTTACATGATGGACTGAAGCAATAGCCTTGAAAGATGCTAATGAAACTTTGATACTATCCTTTTATGAAGGTATAGTTTACAGATTTGGTGTTCTAGCAACTATCATATCAGATAATGCTTTAGCATTTCTTGGTGTGAAGATAACAGATTGGGTTGTCAACCATGGAATTTACTTAAGTTCTTCATCTAATTATTACCCACAAGGTAATGGCTTGGCTGAAAGTACTAACAAGAACCTTTTAAGGATCATCAGAAGAACACTCAAAGATAATCAAAGATCTTGGCATCTGATGTTGAATTCAGCACTTTGGGCTGATAGAGTGACTCCTAAAAGATTAGTTGGAAATTCACCATACAAACTTGTGTACAGAAAAGGAAGTAAGAATGCCTATTTCAGTTGAGTTACCTGCATTAGATTTGCTACACCAAATGGAGCTACTTGAGAATGAACCATTATAGGTTTGTTATGCAGAATTAATGGAATTACAAGAGCTAAGAGATCAAGCTCATTTGAATATGAAAAAGAATCAGAAGCAGATGAAGAAGACTTTTTCTAAGAAATCCAAATTCAGAATCTTCAATGAAGGAGATATTGTGTTAAAGTGGGATGTTGATCGTGCAAAACCAGGAAGACACACAAAGTTTGATACAATCTAGAGTGGTCCTTACATGATTTCAGCTTGCAAAGAACACAATGCTTTTCAACTTTCAAAGCTGAATGGAGAGGAAATTCCCATTCCTATGAATGGTATGTTTCTCAAACACTGTTATTGAAAATCTTACAGTGTCTATTTAGAGTAGGATTTCCATTCAATAAGTGTAGTTTCTACACATTACATTATTTTTCAATTCAATAAGTGCATTCGTGCACATGATCTGGTTTACCAGATCCTTTCCCAATTTTAGTTTCATTTTGGAAGGGTTGGACCTTCTAGAAAGGTAGATTTTGGTTTCATGTTTAGACTCCATACCCAATGGACAAGAGCAAGGCAATGGTCTATAAGCTAGCAGGCAGCTTTCCCCGCAGGATCACCAGAAATGTTGACAATTTTTGCACTTGTGCAAAAATGGGCAACTCAAAACTTCGTTACGATGGATAGCATTAGTGAAGTAAACCTAAGCTAGGGGATAGTTTTTTCAGATAATGTTGTTACAGCTGAATTAGTTAAATGATAATATGAAATCTGCAGCTATGTGCTGCTGTTACAAAACTTAACAGATCACATAGTCTGCAATTTCATGACTTTCTTTAGCAAAAGAACACAAGGCCCCGAAGGACAGCCATGTTGTCTTGATAAAGACATTCAATCACAAAATAGGTGAAATGCTAAGTTTTGGAACAAAAAACATAAATGCAGATTGCAGAAATCAAAGCTAATTACTGGATGTTACAAGTTTTCTTAATGTTCTTTCCTTCATGTTTAAGACATTCAATTATATTACTGAGTTGTTTAGTTCATCATACAATCCATACAGAAAGCTGAAATGCAAAAAGAAATATACAACTCAATTTCAGAATTCAATGTTTTATTCATAAGGAATTTTCAAATGTTTCCCACACAAGCCATGGGATGTAACTGAAAAGTAAAGTACAACTACTAAAATAAGAGGTACACATGCATGAAAAAGAAAATAAAGGAGTATGAGTGAACCCATCATTGCCTTGGGGGTTTTCTTCTTTGTTCGAGACATCTCCACTTCCAGCTTTGTTCCTTCTCCATCTTCATTTCTGAGATCATTGTACCTGAAAAGAAAGAAAGAGAGAACTATCAGTTACGAGCTCAGGGATCAATCCATATTCCTATATTGTCCTAATTTGTGCATATGAATCTCTTAACAACAGGAGATATAGTTTACTTGAAGATCAAATTGCATACATGTTTTACTCACTTAGAAAGAAGGAGAGAGAAGAAAATAAGAAAACCATGGACATAAGAGAGGCCAAAAAGCCTAAATATTTTCTAACTATTTTCTTAAGTGTGCAGGTACAGGTTGCAGCCAAGAAGAAATAAATCAAGTCTTTCACTATAAACATAGATTGCAGATTTCAATGACTCCTATCCTATGGCATAAAATAGATAAGTCTTAATTACATGCTGGAATAAAGGAAGAATGCAACTCAAGTTTCAGAAACTGTCCTATAAATGGAAGAAGTTACAGTAGTAGAAGAGAGACTGGCAAATAGAAGTACATGTTTCAGTTCGCAACTAAAGAAGAAGAATCAGATTTCAAGAAGCTGAAGTTAACTGGAAAGAAAGGGTTACAGCTGAAACAAAATGAAAAAGAAGATTCTGGGAAAATTTTGACAGGGATTTTCCATGTAAAATGGACATTTACAACTTTTCATCATGTTGTTTTTAACTACTACATGCTTTAAAATAACTATGCAAATCAAGTAAGTGATATAGAAAAGTAGAAAAACATGCCATGATCAAGATAACAGTTATTATGTTTCAGTTTCCAACTACCAAATCGACTTCAATAGAAAAGTGTTACATTCTGTATTCTGAATCAGAAAATACAATTACTACAGCTAAAAAAGGGAAGAAGAGAGAATTTTAGAAAAAAAATTGCTAGGGCTTTGCCATGAAAAATCAACATTTCAAATTTTCCAGCAGGCCAGAAATACTACTATCAAGGAAATAAAGCATCTAAGTAAAAGAAACAAGATTACAGTATTCCAACAAAGTGACAAAATCATCTTTAGAATCAAAGTATGCAAGTGTAGGTTACAAAGGATCATTTCAGAAGGTGAACTGAAGAAATACAAAAGAATGCAAGTTTCAGACTTTTCATTTTACAGTTTTTATCAAACTCAGAACTTTGTTTCTGTATCTAAAGAAAGTAGTATTTCAGACTGTCAAGGATAAGCAAAGTGAAACATTCATTTTTCATCTATCCTTGAGTAGAGAATCCCATATCAAGTTACAAAATAACGAAGTTCAAAAATCAAAAGAAGTTAAGCATCCATAACCATCCCACATAACAGAAGAGGTAGAGGTCAATAAAAGATCAAAACTACTGAAGGAGGCTATAAGCTAACATTTAAATTTAGATTTTGAGATTTTTGAGGGGTTTCAACAATAAAATAAATACTGAACTTCAGAATTTTATGCTCAAAACATGAAAATCAGAGTTTGTTAACCTTCTAAGTAGTACTATGTTATACCCAGATGAAGACTCATACAGACTAGAACTTGAAGCTAAGAAAATGACAATGAGTTCACAACGTAATAGTCTTTTAGGACACTCCTTAGAAGTGGAGCTTTGAAATCAAAGTAATGATGACATACAGTCAAGAAGAAGTGCATGTTGATAAATATCCAAACAAATAATCACGACTAAAATAAGCAAATGCTAAAGAAGTTACAAAGGGCTTGAAGGAATTGTTTATGATGTAATTTCTTATTTGTTATACGCATAAAATCTCAAGAACGCTATAGAACTCAGGTCTCCAAAAACAACTACAGTCATTAATTCAAAAAAACAGAGAAGTCAACGTACACGGATAACGCATACCTAGAAAGATTTCCACATTTTTATAGAATCACTAAAACATTACGAGTAAGAGAATTCAAACTCGAATGCCCTCAACAAAATTCATAAAATCATGGCATTCATTGTGTAATACGTTTTCTATGCAATAAATTATCAGGAAGCAAATCCACTTCGTATAATAAAATGGCAAAGATAGTTAACTTTAAACTACAATGAAATCAGTTTCAAGTTGTAGATCCAAGAAAGGAAATTACAGTTTCCAACTTTAATTGTAAAACCCATTAATGGATATCAAAATCAGAGTAAGAAAAATTATTTACTGGTATTGAAGCTGAGTAAACCCTTAAGAAGTCATCAAGTTTAGATGAAACCAAGATTATAGTGCTCAAATGAGGTTCAACTCGAAATGACCAAGGCTGAGCCACGAAATCACATAGAAAATGTAAAGAAATAATGGATCATCAGTATTTCTCAAAGAACAAAGTGGCGATGACAAAGAAATAGTAATATCCAAAGAAGTCAATACTTACCTTTCCCTCGTCAAATAGTGTGATAGCTATAAGTCAGCTTCAAGTTCATGTACTTAGTGGGGGCCAAGGGGAAAAAACCATGAAGATCTCAAGAACCAAGAAACTCACATAGCTCTGTAGAAGGTAGAAAACATAAACCGAGCTAGTATCTTGTACAAAAAGAAGGGGCGAGCTCAAACTCAAAAATGGTGACCACATTAAGCAATATCAAGAAATGAGCTCACAAAACCTCCAAGAAATACAATAAATAGAGAGATCACGAAAATGGAGGTGAAACCCACAAAAGAGCTCGAGTTCAAAAGCTTCAAACAATGGTGGAATCCTCTAAAGAGATCACACAAAACTCAGAAAAATGCAAATATACGAACACTTCCAGAAACTCTCAGGCAAGAGTTACCAAGTATCAAACTCACAAAGACCAAGAATGCCACAAAACCGAGTTTCATAGATCAACAATGGTGTCAAGCCAAGAATTTCCAAGGCTTTTCCAAGCTCTCCTGCGAGCAAGAAAGAAACGACCAAAATGATTAAGCTTGAACATTTTAACTAACCTGATAAACCATAGCTTACCCTAACTCACTTGGAGTTAGTTATCAAATGGTCGAATTCAACAGGTACAGAAGATCAAAGGTTGAAGATCGATCTCCACACTCAAACGCAAACCATCATGGTCAGTTACCACCGACTGAATTAATTGTAGGGTTTAAAACCCTAACTATAGTTTCAGATCAACGACACCAAATTCATCAAGGAAAAAGATCGACGATCTGCAACAAATCACCTAATTCAACCATAGTTACAAATGCCACTGACAAATCTGTAAAGGGTCAGATCACCATGGCATAAGGGGGCCAACCCACATAATCAATCAAAAATAATTACCTTCTGACCTTTCTAAGGTCTTAAACTATATGCTCCAAATAATGCCAAGTGCCCAAATCATGCCAACTATGATCACCAAAAAGGTGAATTTTTACCAAATATTATTGAATATGAAAAAGTTGACAAAATATACCATGCAATATAATCAAAGGTGGTTAAGTATTGTATTATGACATGTATACTAATCAAAGGTGGTCGACCTTATAAATTGCTAAGTCCACAAAGGTGGCCAAACCAAATGGAGATCAGTGATCAAGTGCAAAGGTGGTCCCCATGGTCAAGAGAGTTGAAGATGATCTGCAGTATGTCACCCATGTGACCACTTAGACAAGGAATGTCAACATCAGAATCTGAGCATGGAGGTGGTCCCCATCAAATGGATGTGTGGATGGTTATTTTTGTAAATATTGCAAGTATTGTAATTATTTTTCTCACAAACAGGGAGTTAATTTTTGCATGCCTTCACAAGAGGACAAAACAGACAAGAAGATGAATTCACATGCACAAGGAAAGAGACTTGTCCAGCAAGCAAGCTTATTATTAGCAAATTATTCACCTTTATTTTCTTAAAAATAGAACAGTCAACTTCAGTTTGACTGTAATGTAATTAAGGCTATTAATGCCTATTTGTAATTACATGTTCTATTTTTATTCCTTTATCTATTATTAAATAAAGGATAAAAATAGGATGCATGGGTGAGTACAAGCCTTAGTCTATTTTTAGGAAGGGCGGGGAAAAATATTTTGCTATATATTGTGTGCTTTGGCAAAGCACAAGGAGGAATTTTTGGATACATGAGTGCTGAAGAAATTTTCTGCCAGTTTTTCCCTTTGAATGTGAAGTATTTTCTACCTTTCCAATTATTTGCAGTCTTGTGTATGTTTTAATTAATCTTGTGAATGTTGAATTCCTTGATTAATCATCTTACCCTGTTGCAAATTCAGTAATTTCTACATGATATTAATGTGCATGTTTAACTTAGCAGTATTGTTGTTATTTTATCCCTCAATACATCAAATTTTTTACCCTTAATTATCTTTAGAAAAATGTTGGCATGTGCATCAAAAATTCATTCCATATCAATTGTGCATATACTTAGTCAAATACCTCATACAAGTTTGGTGTATCACCTTAGTTTTAATTCATTTTTTACAGTCATCTTTTACCCTTAAACCCCAGAAATCAGTTTAGGATACATCAATAAGGAACCGACTTTGATACCGTAGACTCATCTCAAATTAGGTATACCCACAAACCTGAGGTGTTTCCATTATATCCATGAAAGAGAGAGATAAAATTTACAATCTTATAACACCTGCATCCATCTCTCTACAGGGTGCACTTTCAAGAGATAACAATTACACACCATAGTACTCTTCTAACCATTCATTATCTATATTATCCCTTTCATAATCTACTTCGCCATTTATGTCCACTTTGGACGTGGTCTTATCCCTATATTTTCCATAGTCTTTCAATTAATCACTACATCCATCTCATTATTCATCACCATTTGATTCTATTACACCCACCACTTTCCCCCTTCTTCACTTTCTTCGATTAGTACAATCCACTTATCAGAAAACTATTAATACACCTACATTCCATTCAACATCACATATGGTGTAACCATCACTTCACCTACCTTACAGACTTCTCCCATAAACATCTCACTTCCTTCCTCACCACTCATTCAAGATTCATTATTGCTTGCAGTTCCTCTTTTACATCATCTACAATATTTTACAGTCACTCACACTCCTCTTGCATATATTCCTTGTCACGTGTAAACACTTATTTTTTCATCTCTTCTTTATAAGACACCTTCGCTTGCTCACATTTCTTCAATTCTTTTGAATAATTCTTCCTCCACCTTTTTGCATCCATTCCCACTCATTCAAGCACCACTTTTATTATGATCTCCTCATTCAATCACAAAATATATCACATCTCACACGGCTATTGGTTTTTATTCTTATTCCTCATAAGCCTCCTTTCATATATAATTACACTTCCAAATACTTTCAATTTTATCCCACGTTATCCTTTACTTGGAATTCCTTCTTACTTCACAGTTCCTATTCCATGTTATCATCCCATTATCAAACCAACTTGTCATAAGATCCCACCATTGGTTCCTACGCCTTTTTGAGGCATTCATATGTTCTCCACTCCTTGTCCACCTGACCTCATCACTAGTACCATGATTCATAACATTGATTTATTTTATTGTCCTCAACCAAAGAATATTCTCACACATCCACCATACTCAACACCATTTTTACATGATTCATCCCCATGTTTATGTTCTTCATACACCACCATTCTATGCATTTTATTTGGCATTCTTGCTTTACTTCTCATCAATGTCATTCCCGCCACTTAAATAATTTATATCATATATTTATTTATTTTGTACATCATTTCCCTTCTTCATCTAGTCCCTATGTGGACTAGGGGGATTAAATTTATTTTCACTACCACACTCTACATGCTCCTTACATCCCGCTTCTCTTCATTTATCCTGGATTTGAAACATGAACTAATTATGTGCACATTCCATTCTATCATTCTTGACACAAACACAAACATACATCCCCACACATCTATACATCTCTCAAAAATCTAAATAATTCCATATATTTCAAAAAATCAATGCTTGCCCATGGATTTTCTTCCACACTTTCTCTATTTATATTTCATTCCAATTCTCTGTTCACAATTACAAATTTCATTTACAGTTCATTCACATTCCACATCGTGGTGTGTTTCACAAATTTTGGTGCACCATTTGATCATCTTGTTTTCATGTTTCGTGGATCCATAGTCTCTACTACAGTCATTTGAACTTGGTCTAACTTTACTTGGTGAATTAATAACAACTATCCTTTATGAGATCCATGCACACTTACAAAATTAACAACTTGTCTTAAAGACCCTAGGGAATTATTTGTTGACACTTGCCAATGGTCATCTCTTTCATCACTTACACTCCCTCCATCAAGCCATTTGTGGTTCTAAACCCCTTGGAAAACTGAGAGATTTAAATATCATATGAAAAATAAATCAATACAATCAAAAGAAAAATTCAAAAGTAAAGAACAAGAGAAATATCAAACACTCTCTCTCAGGGGTCTTTCCAGTTTCTCTATCAGGGTTATGAACTCTTGGCTAACAATAGAGAAATGTTCTAACTAGAATCAATTGTATCTATGTCAGGGCTATGGATTCCTAGATGGAAGTGGAGCAATATTCGGCTTACAATTACCTTCCACTTCATTACTCACCAATCACTTGTTTCACTCACACCTACATGTTAGCTTGTGTTTTCACTCAGTGTCTCACGGTTCTTCACTTCAAGAAGCAATTCACTCTCTTGCGCACACATAGGATATCAATGATTTATAGGGCTAGTATGTCATCTTTTCTAATTTACACCATGTTAAAAAAATTGTTTTAGCTCTCTTATTGTCTGATGTCTCTTGTCTTCAAGCTCATCATGTGTTTACTAAAACTCATGTTTCACACTAGGTCGATCTCACCAGCACATTCCATTGTGATAATCATGTTACTTCCACAGTAATACTCAACTTTAATTTTTGAATGAACATCTACACACATCTGCTAGATTATGCACACAAGTTATTCACATGTTATGTATTCAACATTACATTTTTTCCACTTTCCCAATATTATGCATTTTTGTTCATTTTTCTTGTTCACATTTTTTTCCACCCCTTCTCATAGCATCTCATCATAAATATCACACCTTCGTTGTATTCCTCACACCCTTCTTCACTACCCCTCACCTCACACCCTTACCACCTATCTCATGGATCATCGATCCAACCAGCTTGTATTCCCCTGCTGAGTCACTACAGTTTCTTGGCCAAACATTCCATCTCACCACTCACCCTGAACATCACACCCATTCCTCCTTCGGTGAGTCACCAGGACATATCAATGCCAAAAACACTGAACTCACACATCTCGCTTCCCCCCTAACCCCGCTAGTCACACATGCGACTATCTTGACACCCCACCTATGACCAAGACAATTTTAATAACCCGAGTTTCCTACTTATCCCCCGTGCACTCCCACTCCCCCAATCATTGCCTTACCTTCCTAGCCTACCCACGGTTGGTCATCAAGCCAACTATGACTCCAAGTCACATCCATGAATTTCGCTTCCCCTTGTGACCCGAATTGAAAACCTTCCCTCAATGCTCCCTCCTCGTCTATCATTTTCGTGGCCTAGCCATGGATTCCATGATCCCCATCACCTATCATAGATTCTCACTCTTCATCTCCTTCCATTATGGTTGAGCCATACACCAAGTTTGTTTACACGTTATTGTCCACTCCACCACATTCCCAGCAGTGACTAGGCCCCCTCCTTTTTTGATTTCCCTTCCTCACGTGTGTGGCCTATCCTCACTCTTCTCCCAACTCACACCAACCATTTCTGTCGTGACTCTAACTTTCCCCAATACTATCTCCCATGCATTCTCTAGCGGGTTGCACTTGTGACCCACTCCAACTAAGCTCCACACACTCCTGATGTTTACTTATTCACTTCCACTGCTCATCTCGCTAGATTATCCTATTTTACATTTACCTCTCTACCACATTCCTCTATTCGTCTTATCCCTTCCCCAAATCTCTCCTTCCTTGAGCTACCCACAAAATCACCTTACCCTAGTCCTTGTGTCGCTGTCGTGACTCATCCCCAACCTCATTCTCAATTCTAGTCCCCTCACCTAGCCACCCTTATAACTCACCCCTCCCATCTGATCATCACTTCCCATCGAGCCATCCCTCACCTACTTCTATGTCGCAAGCACGACTCACCTTGTTGTCACTCACCTGTGCTTAACCCAGTGAGTAGCATATGCAACTCTCCTATTCCTTCACTTCTTTATAACCCTCTTGCATACTACGCTTCCCCCTCCCAATTCAATCATGGTAGCAACTGATCTATATCTCACTGAGACCTCACTTGCAGAATCCCACCAAGTGGCATGCATGGCTCAATTTCTCACCTTGCAAATCACCCTCCACCTATCTTTCCTACTAGCTTACCTAGCTTGACCCATATCACTCTATACTCACACATGCATCTCATCCAGCTTGTCTAGCTCACCATGTTGCTCATCACCTTTCCTACCTAGCCCATTCACCGTCTACTTATAATCAATCAACTCTACTTCTCAATGCCACCACTTATCCTACCTACATTCCTTTATAAATACTCATCATTACTTTTGCACATGAAAATGAATGGAGCAACATTTTCCTGCTTCTCGCTCAACATGCCTTTTCCACGATTCCTTTTCTATCATCTTCAATCGCCACTTTTCGTCCCGCGTTACGCTAGAGAAACCTGCAACTCTGAAAAAGGTCACTTGAGGGGGGAATAATAAAGCATACCCTTCTCATCCAATTATATGACATCCAATCATCAAATCATCAATCAACTGAATCTATAGTCTTGGAATCATGAAATCAACCTATCAATCCCTTCATAAAATCATAGGGTTAGGCAACCCATCTCATTTTTTCAGTTTTTGCGGAGCATCTTACCTATTCCAACATACAATGGAGAAAGGGGGAAAATGTAGACACTAGGAAATGCACCTTGCACACAATGTCCCTTATTCAAAAATACAAAAACATTATAAAACACAAAAATACCAAAAAAAATCATAAAATCCACAAAACTGGGGATAAAAGACAACTCACCACCCATTTACTAATAATCACCCACTCACATTTTATTCTGGCCCATCACAACTACACATTCGTATTACCAAATGTACTTTTCACCCATGTTTTTCCCTCTCCCATATGTACTCCTAAGCTATAAAATAACCCTAACCTAGATCATTTCATCTCCCTTAATAACTCTTGGGCTCTGAATCTTGGTGAGCTAAAGATATAATTGTTTTTTCTTGTTGTCTTGCTTGTATATCATGATTTTAAGGTCTTGAAGAAGGAAAGGTGAAGCACAAAGGATAAATATAACTTTCTACAACACTATTCTAGCCAAATCTCAACATGGGTGGAAATGCAACTATGAATGGCTTGCGATCGCCATGTGATTTCTGGTGAATCACTACTGTGATTATCCTACAATCTCAGTCAAGTATATTTGTCATATTCATTTACTATTTTGTCATTTTAATTAATAATGTCTTTTATATCCTTAAAAGGTATATGTATATGACCAAGGTAGGTAACCTAACCACAAAAAACAACTAACATTTTCCAAAGGTGCTTGTGTGCAGGTTAAATACAGATTTGAAGAGTTTTACTCATTTTAATCAATGAAAGAAACCACAATTGTCACTCTTCAAAATGGAAACATAAGCCCATATTATGTTAGTATCATTGATTTGGATTTTTCATTATAACTAATTCATATTGTATGTGATAAAAATGTAGGCATACAATTTGGTAAAAAAAACATATGGTCAGATAATTGAACATCACAATTCCAAAACGCTCGAATGTTCTACTGATTGAGCAATTTGCATAAGATGAGAGGTGTTCAAAATTTTTGGAATTTCACCAAGGTTGTACATGTAAAATGAGAGCATGATGGTACATTATTATGTGTTAAAAGATCCCTAGCAAAAAAATAGTTGAAGTAAAAATATGCTGCAAATTTGATTGATGCATCATCCATCATGCAATGGTGTAACTCAACAATGGGTCTAGGTAATCAGGGTAAGTCTATAGTTCATAGGTTTATTCGGTTGGTAGAAGAATATAATTTATAAAAATATTAATATTATTGTACACTAATGTGATCTAATGAGTTACACTCTTTTACAAGTTCAAATGTAGGTTCATGGACTATTCATATAAGGAAGGTGACATGCTTTTACTCTTCATGTACATATCTATTTTGGGATTAGTATGAGTTGAAAGATTGGGTTGATGAATGGTGTTGTAGAAAATTATATCCACTTGAAACCTATCAACCTTCACGAGATCTACAACTCACATTGAGTTTATCATCAATTGACTTCAACCATATATCATATCTAGTACAACCAGGTATTATAGATTTGCATTGTTTTGTTAAAATTAATATTTTTTCTCATTATATAACTTACTTATGAATCGTTTAGTGAAATTAACTATATTTTGTACAATGTGTTGTAGATCATGTTTATAAATTTGTTACAAAATTAATGAATAAAGAATAAACAAATTATTATTTGTCTCGTTGTCTTGAGGAAAAAAAGAAATTGATAGCCCCGATACTATATGGAGTGTAACATTCCCATTTTAAGACTTTAGAAACAAGGGATTTTTTTGTACATAATGTTCTCTGTTCTAAATAAAACATAATTTAGAACACACATTCCATGTCAATCAATCTCATAACAGATAACCATATGCAACTGTAAATGACTCGGTGAATTACCAATCTCTCATTGCATGGCTCGGTCTCTAACCGATCTCTCATGTTTGTCTTTAAGTATTGAATACTTTTATGTATACTGCATATACTTAGTTTTCTTACCCTATTTTAGGTACTGAGTGATATTTTTAAAGAACCTATCTGAATATTTCTTACCAATATTCATCTGAAATCATGTTCCTTAAACTAGGTGACATAGGACAACGCAACCAGCAGCTTGTGATACTTTGGCCAAAGATTTCCAAAATATTGTTCATGTTACTATTCCTAGACGAAAATTTCGTCAAAGTGGAATACATCCATCACCCCACTCACTTGTTATCTAGAATGGTCTTTTTTGACTTCTTTCAGTCCACTTGTCCAAGGTTTGACCCTAGCCCAGATTAGTGACATAATTTGGTATAGGGAGCTACTCACGATGACTTAAGGTATATGGGCATACTCATTCAACCTAATTCAAATGAATGTTCCTCATTACCCTAAGTCATAGTGCATTACTTTCTATGCAAAATCATATTACTAATCCTGACCAATAGGGAAACTAAGTTTAAGTCCCAATTTGAGTAGATCTAGATGAACCAATGCTGAAGGGTGTTGCAACATGTCAACTGCAACATTGTATCCTCGTGAAGACCCAAATCTTCACAAAGGTACAGTTCTGCAGTTGGCGTGTGCCAACATCTGACATAACCACTTCATAATGATGTAATCACCTTAAGGAGGTCATTTCCCTTAATTAACTTAGAATTAAGATTCAAATTACAACAACCTTGCAAAACCCTAAATCCAACATTCCTTAAGTTATTTATCCATATTTGGGTCATTTATATATTAAAGAACATCAATATCTCATGATTTTCTTAATGTTCGTTAACTTTAACTTAACAAGTAGTTATTCAAAAACAGGACAATATACATCATAAGGTTTATTTAATGTAATTCAATCGTTCGAAGGAGGTGTATGAACCAAAACAGGTTATATTAAAATA
This sequence comes from Taxus chinensis, assembly GCA_019776745.2. Lineage (NCBI taxonomy): Eukaryota > Viridiplantae > Streptophyta > Pinopsida > Cupressales > Taxaceae > Taxus > Taxus chinensis. The sequence goes on along the minus strand of CM034155.1, from coordinate 532,362,578 downwards.
GACTTCATAGAAATTAAGTCTAAATGATTATGGACACAAACACCATTCATTTTCCTTACATTTATTTGAGAGGAGAATAATTTTCCTCTCTACAGTTAAGTGTTAGGGTTCATATACCCTTTTTCCTTTCACACTCCTTATAACTTTTAAACGCATGTTCATTTAACATCCCATAATAAACCTTACTAGTTTAGGAAAAGAACCTCAATACCTACAAATCATCAAGTTGCATTCCAGTAAGGGAAATTGCACTATTTCCCATTCATTCATTTCATTAAATGAAAAAAGAGTAAGGATCCAAGTAGATATGAAAAATATCAACGAGATAGTAATCCAATTTCCTTCATAACATTACAAGTGAAATTACACAACAATTTTTAGTAAATCTCCAAACTTTTCAATTCATCATGATAGAAATACACAATTTACAAGACCATGCATTTCATACATATTGCATGTCAAGTAGCATAAAGGTCATCAAAGAATAAACCTTTTTCCTTTTGTAATACAACTCAAAAATGAATTGGAGTTCTTCTATAAACGAGCCATACTTTGAATCAACCAATACATCATACAAGTTATTGCCTTCCTTTATCACTATGAAGTCCATCTGAAAAAATTGCTAGCACGGGTCAGTTCATTGAACTGGGCATGCTAAGCACTAAACATTAAAATGAAGTGACTTCAATCAATTGTTTCATTAAAGCAACCCTGCTTTTACGAAACAACGGGTGAAATCATACAAATAAATCATAAGAAATAACAACCATAAAAGGAGCACAATAATAAATCTAAATTCACTTTACAGGAAGAGATCATAATATAATCAACTAATCCACTGCATTATATCAGATAAGTACTGACCCAAATAATTACTTATTTATCTCAAGTAATAGTTCCTATCAATTAATTGTTTCATAATTCTTTCTGAATTTGAAATACAAAATCAACTTCACTATATAAAAAAAAAGTTACTTTCAAAAACAAAGACATTCTTGTTCATCTTTACAAAGTTTCAAGAAAACATGCACAGTCAAGTTCATTCCATCATAGTAACATTTATAGGATGATTCATACAACAAATAAAATAATTAAGAGATTCACAATTCAGATGTGGCAGCCTAATTCTAGGTCAAAATATATAGCCCAGGTTCTTAGATTAGGCCTCTTATTACATTAGAAAAATATTTCCTAGCCACAATGTTTTACTTCAATTAACTGAAACAACTATTAATTTACTTCAATACGATATAAGTGGAGAAGTAAGTAGTAACAATTACTACTCAATTAATTTAATAAAATTAATGCATTTGATTCTATTAAACCTATAACAAGGTTTATCTAAAGAAAGGAAGATCAAAATAGAGAGTAAACAGTTTACAACTTTCTCATCATTCAGTTAAACCGAATTCCCATATGTATCTTTAGAAAAGAAGAACCAACATCCTACCCTACAGTTTTCCAAAAATGACAATGGAGAACTTAACATTGAGAGTGAAAGAGAAAGGAGTAATTCCAAAAGAGGTTTCTATTGTTCATTCAAAAGAAATGAGGTTGTAAAAAAATCAGTAGAGATAGTTCCCCATACCCCAAATATTTTAAGATATAGAAATCAGGTACAGAATATACATAACCGATTAAATACATAACTGTATCTTCGAATAAACCTTCCAAAAATTTCACCATTTAAAGAAACAACAACCGTTAATCATTTAATTAATTCATTCCAAGAAGGATGTGAGAAACAAAAATAGTTATCAACCACACCCAAGTCCTAAAAGTGTTAAGGACAGAAAGATCAAACTTAAGAAAGTCGAACAAAGCTAAGAATGATAATAACAGTATCAAATTGGAGAAGACCGTCACCCAATGTATATTCAAACAACATGACTTCAAATGTCTACCATCAACTCAACTTCCAAAACTTTAAAGGAAGACTCAAAAATAAATAAACTACACAGAAGACTTCATCACTACTATTTCCACAATTAAATTCCAAGACCATTTTAAAACCCAAAAGTCCTTTCAAGAGTTTTGAAAGAGAATTATAAAACCAAACAACAAAGTGTAATTCAACCTTTCCTTTTATTTCCCTCACGCGTTCAAACTAATGTCATTAATCAAAATACCATACTGACTCAACTCCCATCTATTTTAAAGTTTGAAGCAGTACAAAAATAGAGAAAATCATTCTTTCACGATTTTTATGCAAGTTTAGAGTACAAAATATAGACAATTTCATAAACCTCCTTCACCCATTAACTCTTTTTCTAGCACAAGTTCGAGTTCATATTGCAGATCAAAGTATACAAATACATTCCCGAAAATTAGTATTTAAACTTCTACAAACAAGATACAACATATAAGAGTATTCTTCTACCTTCCAAAAATAATAAAAGACATTCAGTTTGAACAATGCAGGTTTACCCAGAATAAAATAAACAATATATCCATTCTTTACCTTCATACAAGTTCGTGTTCAAGTAATGATTCAAAATAAAAACCCATACAGACCACAAAGGGGTGATACAACTTTAATAACTCAAGGATGCATCAAAGAAGAGTATTCATTCACCTTCTAATTTGAAAAGAGACTTCCAGTTCGAAGCTCAGGGAAAAAAAAACTTACTTAAACCCCCTTTTTCGAGTAAACAAACTAGAATACAGATTCAATAAAAAACACTCAAGTCTCAAACAACACCAAGTGTATTTTGCCATCGACTCATTCAGAGAAGGCACACAATGAAAATATTATAATGCAAAGGTTTCATAACCAAGAAAATAGAGGTTACTTCAACAATAAAAACAAATAACTAGAATAAAAATAGAAACCAAATTATCTCATGAGAGTAGAGTTTTTGTAATGAAATATTTTGAGAAAAGTAAGAGATCTTAATGGATAGAGCCTATCATGCCTGATAGTGCTTCTGTCGATTCGAAGAAGACTTCTAGCTGAGCCTTCAAAAATTCTTCTTCTCCAAGAAATATTAACAACTAAAACATTCTTTCTCAAATGTCTCGTATACTTCCCTTTAATCAAAAATAGACCAAGGGAATAAAAAATAGCCACAAATTGAAAATAAAATTGCTGGTTCAAAGAACCATATAGCTCCATGCAGAGGAAAAATCGGAAAGCATGAATGACCAAACAACCTCCAACAAATCCACTCATATGGTTTTCAAGGAGGTTTTCTCTCCAAAAACGAGGTTCATAAATACCATTAATTCCCAAACTCTCACTTATCTCTCCATGCCACCGCCATCCAAAATTGGCGAATCCTAATCAACTTCTGCATGCATTACTAAATTTTAGTGATGACTCCATGTAGACTTCCACTAATTTACATGCCTCTGCCTAAACTAGCAGTACGTTGTCCATTTATTTCAAAAATCAAATCAAATGAATAACTTAGGAACCATTGCCAAGCTTCCAACTTGCCATACGACCCTTAGGTCCCCTTCCAACTAACAAACATTACAATATATAAATTGCCATCCTATGATAGGTTATACTTCACAACCATATAGTATTATGTATTAGATTAGAAATAGACCTAGCATCACGTTAGGTTATTCCCTCAACTTAGAACATGCAACTTAGGATAGGAAATAGGTACATGTACCTTATTTTAGAATCCCGTTAGGATAGAT